>JARFJB010002103.1:0-600000 GCA_036346205.1 Vesta saturnalis | reverse complement strand
CTCACCAATACAAAATAAACCTTTCCCTTCACAACCAATAAGAATAAACCATAATTACACCAATCAAACCGCTCAACAATTTGCTCCTCAGCAAAGGGTCCAAAACGCAAGATTTATTAAACCCACTCCTATGAGTATTAGTACTAGATTCACGAAACCATTTACCAACCACTTTCAAAAAAATCCCAATTTTAACAATCAAAGAAATTTTGTAAGTGAAGAAATTTATAATAATGATATTGCAACAAGTTCCAATACAGAAACTCAACCACTAGAAAATTCAAATAACTCTTTTTTAGACCAAACCAGCCTCGATTTTCAAGAGAACTCTTAAATATTAATTGTAATTCAAAACTACCTTATTTAAAAATAAACCAATACATAGTCCTTTTGGATACAGGATCCTCAGTAAATTTAATTAATAAAGATTATGTTTACAATAATATTCAATTATTCAAAATTTATAAAGAAAAATTTTCATTTACCACTGCAACTGGAAAATCATTTGGCGATGAATTTATAATTATGAAAATTGAGAACATACCCATCAAATGTTATTTATTTAACTTTCATAACAATTTTAACATTTTACTGGGAATAGAAACTTTAAAATTGTTAAAAACACAAATAGATTTAATAAATCAAACAGTCAAAATTAATAATAAACAATTTAAATTAAATTACTTTTCTTCAAAGGAGAACTGTTGTAATAAAATAGAAAAAAATATTAATTTGCGGGACGGATCACCTAAATGATATCGAAATTAAAGAATTAACAAAAATTATAAAATCTTATGAGGACCTTTTTTTAAATAATAATGAACAATTAACACACACTAATGTTATAAAACATCAAATTAAAACCACAGATGACAACCCTATTTATACAAAATCATACCGATATCCGAAATTTATAAAACTGAAGTAACACAACAAATTGATAAAATGCTAGAAAATAAAATAATTCAAGAAAGTTATTCTCCTTGGTCTTCGCCAATTTGGATAGTTCCAAAAAACTGACGCTTCAGGAAAGAAGAAATTTCGAATGGTCATTGACTACAGAAAATTAAACCAAAAACCATTGACGATAAGTTTCCAATTCCAAATATAACTGAAATTTTAGACAAATTAGGAAAAGTATATATTTTACTACTCTAGACTTAGAAAGTGGATTTCATCAAATTGAAGTAGACAAAAAGACATACAAAAACTGCCTTCAGCACAGAAACAGGGCATTACGAATTCTTAAGAATGCCTTTTGGCTTAAAAATGCACCAAGCACCTTCCAAAGATTAATGAATTATGTTTTACGAGAATATATAGGTAAAATATGTTTAGTATACCTTGATGATATCATCATATTAGGCACATCATTGCAAGAACATTCAGAAAACATAAGAAAGGTATTCCAGAAGCTTAGAAAACAATTTGAAAATACAAATAGACAAATCTGAATTCTTTCGAAAAGAAGTTGCGTATTTGGGGCATATAGTCTCAAGAGAAGGAGTAAACCCAACCCAGACAAAATTGAAGCCATACAAAATTATACATTACCCAAAACAACAAAAGAAATTAAAGGATTTTTGGGATTATTAGGATACTATAGAAGATTTATATCAAACTTTTCAAAAATTACGAAACCTCTGACTAACTGTCTAAAAAAGGGTAATAAAATTGATATCACTAATGAAGAATATCTAAAGTGTTTTAAAACTTGTAAAAATTTACTAACAAATAGTCCCATACTTCAATACCCAGATTTCACTAAAGAATTTATTTTAACCACGGACGCTAGTAATTATGCTCTCGGTGCAGTACTATCACAAAATATTAACGGAAAAGACCTTCCAATAGCTTACGCGTCAAGAACTCTTAATGGACATGAAATTAACTATAGTACCATAGAAAAAGAGCTATTAGCGATAATATGGAGTACTAAATATTTTCGTCCTTATCTATATGGAGTCAAATTTATTATACGAACAGATCACAAACCATTAACTTGGTTATTCTCTCTTAAAGACCCAAATTCTAAATTATTAAGATGGAAAATAAAACTGGACGAATATAATTATGAAATACAATATAAAAAGGGAACTACTAATTTAAATGCAGACGCACTATCCAGAATAAAACCAAAACTTCGAATTAAAGAAATATCAGGTAACTTATTAGATAGTTGTAATAATATTGCTCATTGTATTTCTGCGGATAAAAAATTATCAAAGGGTATCGCCTTACAATTAGATAAAAAAGTTCATTTGCAAAAATTATTTGAATAACTTAAACAAATTAGAACCTGGAGATATAGTTCCACAAATTCAGAACAACCGATTAATATTCCATTTAATAACAAAAGAAAATTATTTCGAAAACCATCTATAAACCACATAAAAATTGTTTGTTAAAACTAAAGAATTATTGCGAAGAAAATGAAATAACAAAATTAGATGTACCACGGTTATGTTCAGGATTAGACAGAATCGATTTTAAAACAATAAAAGGTTTAATAGAAGAAATATTCTGCGACACAAATTTAGAACTAACGATATACAATTTCGAAGAAAAGGAAATATTTATTTCAGAAACTGCCAGTATAATAGCAAATTCAGGGTCAGATGTAGATACCATTCATTCTGCTGAAGAGAATGAAATAAATGGAATCACCTACATTGAAGGAAACGTAAACATTGGTAAAAACCAGTGTATTATTTCACAACATGATGGACCTACTGATATAAACATTATTAACCTTTTTCAAAACACAAAAAAAAGAATAATAGTAAAATTAAATCATAATGACATTAACGAAGAAATAGTCAAGTTTATAAAGGAATTCATAGTGCCAAATATTAAATATTACTGTTATTTCAATCACGATTTACATTTAAAATTCAATAATATAATACAACAAACTTTCGCTAATAGAACGGTACATTTAATAAAATGCTCAACGATTGTTGAAGATATAGAATTACAAGACAAGCAGATAGAAAAGGTGATTAATTACCATGAAGGTAAAACAAATCATAGAGGCATCAACGAAACTTACCAAAGTTTAAGAAACCGTTGCTATTGGCTAACATAATTAAAACAATAAGCAATTACATTAATAAATGTGAAATTTGTTTAAAAATAAATATGAACGTGACCCGATTAAAATATCTGATAAATTAACGCCAACACCAAGTACACCATATGAAATAATTAATTTAGATACAATGTCCTTAGAAAAAAATAAGTTTCTAACAATAATAGACCAATTCTCTAAGTTTGGGCAAATCTATCACTTAACTAATTGTAATTCCATTGAAATAACTAATTTATTAATAAAATATTTTGCAACCTTTACCGTACCTAAACAAATTATTTTCGATCAAGTAACGGAATTCAACAATCAATTAATTAAAGAATTATTAAAACTTCATAAAATAAAACTACATATAACCTGCGTAGATAATCCAAAATCAAATTCTCCCATAGAAAGGTTCCATTCGACCATTATAGAACATTTACGAATATTAAAAGATAGACCAGAATTTCAAAGGGAAACTTTATTAAACAAGATTAATTACGCCCTTATAGCTTATAACCATTCAATTCATTCATCGACAAGAAAAACTCCACAAGAAATTTTATTTGGAAATTCGGAAACTCCAAATATGTTTCAAACTAATAACAGCACTAACCAAGATATAATAGAAAACCATAAACAAAAACTAAAAACAACATTAAACTTAATTAAAACATATATGATAAAAAAAAAGGAAAAACGTTATAAACCTCGCCCAAATCCTAATAAATTTCCTCAAGAAGCTTTTCTAAAGGAACATCCCCGTAGATCTAATAAAATATCAAAACCCATTTATAAAAAAATCAATATAAGGAATTATAATAAAAATTTAGGCGTAATTAAAGATCAATATGATAAAAAACACAGAATTGATAAACTTAAACGTCCTCGTCTTGTTTCAGATGGACAAAATATTCCCATGGAGAAGATCTCCAAAACATAGACGAAAACATTGGTATAAATATAATAAAATTAGGAAAAACCAAAATTTTTTCAAACCCGTATTATATATACTACTCTTACAATTTAACCAATATATTATTTGAATATTATAATTTAAAAAGACAAAAGGAATCATTACAAGACATATTGCAACACGCCACAGCCGACAATCTCAAAGAATTAGAAACACATAAAAATATTCTAAATTTTAATTTTAATAGATTAATGAACAAAATAAGCATCATATTTAATCACAGAAATAAAAGGGGAGCTATAAATGGCCTTGGATCCATAATAAAGGCTATCTCTGGTAATTTAGATGCAGCTGACGGTGAAAGGTACGAGAAATTATTTAAACAAATAAACCAAAATGAAAATAAATTACAAAAGCAAAATTTGGAAAACATCAGAATCAACAAGGAATTAACAATAAACTTCAATAAACAATTAGAAAACGTTAAATTTAATGAGGTAAATTTAAAATTAAAAATCGAACAAATAGAGTCATTCGTAAAAAAACAAATGGAATGGCAACAGATATTTTAATAAAAGATGTCTTTAATCAGATAATAAGTATGAGCATTAATTTGATCGAAATAATAGAAGAGATAGAAACGTTATTATCATTTTGTAATATTAATTTAATTCATAGCAGCATTATTTCACCGAAAGATCTCTTTAATATCACAAAACTAATATTTGACGAAGCTAAATTATCGTTTCAAAATTTCTGGTCATTCTCAAAATTAATCAAAAGTCATTGTAAAGTATCTGGCAATATGATAAAGTATTTATTAGAAATACCATTGTATTTAGAAACCAATTATGACTTATATCAACTAACAGCAATTCCAACAATTGTAAAAAATAAAATTATAACACTAAATATTCCACAACAACTGATATATAAAGATAACTACAAAATTTACGACATAAAAACCTGCATATTTAATAATGGTTATTACTGTAAAACAAACTTCATTGAGAAAAATGAATGTATATCACAATTGTTTCAAAATCATTTAAATTTAGAAAAATGTAACTATCATGAAGTTGAAAGAGAATTCCACATATATCAAATAGAAAAGTCACCATACATCATAATCATCAGTCCTGATACAAAATTAACGTCCATCGAATGTCCAAACTATTCCAGAAAAATTAAGTTAAAAGGAATTTACAAATTCAATAATAAAAATAATTGTAAAATTAATGATATATGTTTTTCAAAACAAATAAATGGACAAGAATTAATCTTTGAAAATTTTGAAATCGGAAAATTAACAAGTACAATCAACACTACTTCAATAATAAAATTAAACGATATCAAAGAAATGAATGTCAAATATAAGAACATTCCTGTAATACAAGAGCTAGATGTAAAGTCTAACCATTATGTAATTATTTATGTACTAATCCTTCTTTTATTAATTGTTATAATATTTTGTAAATTAAGACCTAGAATAAGGAAATTACTAATTAAGAACAATGTAAATGATAATGAGATGAATTTAACGAATCTTCATTTACCTAATGAAGCTTCTTTTTAAGAAAGGGAGGAGTTACATTAGTAAATTATCTTTTAAATAAACAACTAAATGGAAATATAAAGTTATATTAGTAATTTATCTTTTATAAACAATTGAATGGAAATATAATCTAATTACAAGAAAATCCAGAATAACAACATAATCTTTTCATTATCATATGTACTTTTGATTATTATAATTTATATATATTAGTGACTAATGTTGTAATACCAGTTCTGATTTAACTGTTCAAATGCAATAAAGTTTTTTTTAAAACTTCATCAACATTTTCACAAACTTAATTCCCGCAAATAATTGTATTAAACTCTTGATCTTGGTTGTAATTATAATATATTTTACACCCCCGAAAGTAGTTAATCACTTCGTTTGGTGGTCGAATATTACCGAAACTATCGTAATACCATACCTTTTTACCACGCTTTTTGTAGCAAACCCAATGGGTACCTGGTCCTCTTTGGCTATCTAAGTTAATAATTCCAGATTCATTTTTCCGTGGCAATTTAGGCATGCTATCTCTCATAAAAATATCCCTAAAGTACGGTACGTTTTTGGTGTATTTCTTTAAATCAGTATCCGTTAACGGTCTTTCGGGTAATCTATTCAGTTTTTTTGGAAACGGTTTTAAGTATAATGCACCACCACCAGATTTGTTTGGTTTTAGATATAGTGCACCACCTTTCTTATTCATGGAGCCTATAGCGACCGATTCCATCATGCGATTATGGCGCGATGTCTCTTCCTGCAATTTTTTAGCATTTTTAGCATCATTGACTGCTTTAGCAATTCCTGATGCACCACCAGCTAAAGCACCGATTGCTGATAATCCTGCGAATAACGGAATAAGAAATGGTAAAAACCCTCCTTGTTTAGGTAGGGGAATTACTCTAGGAACTTTAATGTTTTTCTTTCCTCCTAAATTTTTTACCACACGTTTTGCCGTTGAAAGCGCTGACTTTATTGTGTCTGTGAAATTTCCGTTAGGTTTAATTTTTTAGCTATTGTCTTTCGTAAATGCAATAAATTTCCGCCATTGCATTTCTTCTTCATATTAGATCGACGTTTACACCCCATTCCCAATTTTCTCTTTGCTTTCATGATGGTACTGACTGCTAAAGCTGCAGTTCGTTCACCTAGCGTTGCGTCTAATGATTTAAAGCGCTCCCAAGCTTTTTTGCAAAATTTTATCTGCTTTATGTCTACTTTCTAAATCTCGGTAATCTCTGTAACTGATATCATGAAGTTTGCACTGAGCATCCAATTGATTAATACCGAGGTCACCGCGTGCGAGTCGTTTTTCCAACTTTGTACCAGGACCGCAATACTGGTAACCAGGTAAATGCAATTCAAACCGAAGTTTATTGATTAGACCATTCACCAAACCACCACCACCTACACTCTTTCGCTTCTTAACTAGCATTGTTTACATGGATGGATAGAAGGGGGTATTTATACCTAAATTGAGAAAAACAAATCATAGTTATTTCTTTATTCAGTAAATGCTATACATTAGATAAGCAGGACGATAATACAAAATTTCCATTAAACATACAGTGTTATGTGAATTAATATTATACTTAGCATTTATAACATCATCAATATCTTTATAAATGTCATCATCACCACCACTGAATTCTCTCTCATTTTACATATGGTGGGGTGCTACTATTAAAAGAAAATGTTATGTTTGTTGTTTTGCCAGCTGCACCCAAACTACTTATGAACACATCCTTCGTGTTTAGGAGTGTTTTAAATTCTTCAATTCGTGTTTCTTCTTTTTTGAAATACACATAAAAGCGTTCCGGCAATACACATTTAAAATCACCCGTTTCTATCACTATACGTTCACCATACTTAGTATTAATTATATCCATATTCGTTACTTTATACTTTCTCGATATATCGAGCTCGCGCGCATTTTTAAAGGGTTTGCAATAGGTGCTTTGGTTTAACCCTGTTAATTCCATATTTAACAATTACGAGTTGCAGACTGATCTCAACATACAGCTCGCTGCAATTTATATAAGAAATGTGCGTCCTACATACTTCAACGTGCTTATTATTATTAGATAGTAGGTAGGGACAGATGAGAATCTCGTTAATCCATTCATGCGCGTCACTAATTAGATGACGATGCATTTGGCTATGTATAATTTATTTATAATAATAAACTTGTTACCCCTAGATGGCAAGGGCATACATTTGTAACAATACAATAAATGAGTACAATCTACCGTCACGCTAGTAGTACGATCGTGACGTGAGTTATTACCTAATATAAAGGAACAATTAAGATTAAAATATATAATAAAGTTGTTCATTATATCCCGCACTATCACGGTGCACCGAACTCGGCGCTATTATCACACAGGCTATCTAGCCCACACCGCCGCACCAAACGCTCTATGAATAGAGCCTCCCCACTTCAAGGTTGTATGTACGCAACTTCTCTTAAGGGCCAAGGGTATTTTCAGATTTTCTTCCGTTAGTTTGTTGGCTCTGGGCCACACTCCACGGGCTCCAACTATCAGTGGAGTAAATTTAAGCTCCCTCCCTGGCCATCTTTTCCTTGCAGCTTCTATGAAGTGTTTGTTCTCATAGACTTTCTTTTTCCTTTCCCACACTTCACCCAGCCCCAGGTTCCCTTCCCAGGAAACCTGCACGTCACATACGGTTGTTATATTCGTATCGTTATGGTGAATAACTAGGTCAGGCTTATATAGCCTCTGGTCTGGGTGTCTAACGTGTGGTTCGTTCTCCACTACCGCGAAGCTCTTCACATGCCCTTCTACTTTGCCTACAATTTCGTTGTGCCGCTTTATACGCACGTTATGGGTTGCTGGACAGGACTGCAGGACGTGGGATATTGATTCGACTTTGTCGCAACCGTACCTGCAGCCCCTTTCTTCCCGATTCACATGTGCTAGGCCTTTGACAGGGAGGTTGTTAGACCTAAGCTGGACTGCCTTAACGTAGTCCCTCCCTGTCCATCCTTCCGGTTTGCAGTACACCCAAGCTCTGCTGGCAGAGTCCTCGGAGCATGCTTCGAGCCCCGCGCTAGTATGCCCATTAATAATGGCCTCCTTCCACTTTTGTGTAGGATGTTTGTCCGACGTGATCTTCCTAATTCTTTCAATTATCTTTGTAAAGTGGGAGGTGGTGGTTACCCTTGTAAAATGGGGTCTGGCGATGCACTAAGTTTATTTAATTTGTTCAGCATGAGGTATGGTATCGTTGTTCTTAGCTCGGTTACTCCCAATCCTCCATCCCGAATCCTTGCGTATAAAAACTGGTCCGGTGTCGTCCTTGCTAGATGTAAGATTTTCTTGGTAGTTCTTTTTACCATTTTGTCGCAGTTGCGTAGATTGTTCGCCGTCACCTTCGCCGTCTGCAACCCATGCAATATCTTCGGGATGGTGTATTGCGTTAGAATAACCATCTTTTGATCTGGCTTAAGGGGGCTTCTGCCAATATTTTGGAGCCATATCTGGAGGTTGGATATGCTTGGCCTGCCAATACCGTGGCATCCAAAGTTTTGGCCTAGGTATTTAAATGTATTTAGTCCGCTTACGCTTCCAATTGGAGTGCTCCCTAGTTGGTGGTGGGATTTGTTTCGTATCACACTGACTCCGTTAGCTCGTTGAGCAACTAAGCAACAGGACTTTATCGGATTTAGCTCTAGTCCTCGCTTTTTCATGAAGTCATGCGTTCTCTTAAGTGCGACTGCCATGTAGCGGTCATCATCCTCCATCAGTACGAAGTCGTCCGCGAACGCCATTGCGGCACACTTGGTTAATGGTGCCACGGTACCTCCAGGTTGGGTGTTATTTAGGAGATCTAAAAGCTCATCCATTACCATATTAAATAACAGAGGGCTTAGTGGATCCCCTTGCCGGACTCCTCTTTTAAGTTCTATTGGACTGGTGAACTCTTTGCCAACTTTAATTGTTGTTACTATGCCTTTTAGTGTTTCCTGGATGTATTTTTGTGTATGGTCATCCAAACCAAATCTCTTCAAAGCTCTTCTTATCGCGTGGTGAGATACCGTGTCGAAGGCTTTCCTTACGTCCAAACTAGCGATAGAGTAAGACTTGCCTTCGGCGGTCCGACTTCTAATGTAGGTATCGAGAATTGTCACGTTCGCAAACACCCCATCTAGACCCGTGATGAAACCCCTTTGGTTAGAGTTTGGCGTAATGGCTCGGCTTATTCTTTTAAATAGGATTCTATGTAAAAGCCGTTGTGCCGTAGAGCCTATGGTTAGAGGACGCCAGTTAGCCGGGTCCTTTAGGTCCCCTTCTTTTGGAATTAGTGTAGTTTTCAGTTCTTTCCATGATGTTGGTTGAAGGGCTCTAGCCAATATAATATTATATATAACTGTTAGCTTATACGCATCCATAGACTTAACCTTCTGGACTGTGATGCCATCAGCGCCAGGCGCTGAAGACTTCCAGCCCAAGGTGGCTTGTTTTACCTCCTCTTCTTCGATAGGGTAAAAGATGTTTATACTTGGCTTCATATCACGAATTGGCTGGTCATCTTTCTCTGAGGGAGTTCCATATATCTCCCCATATAAAGCCTCTACATCTGCTACCGCTGGTAGATCCTCGTCATTGTCGTGTATTCGTTTGCCTGTAATTATTTTTTCCGCCAGAACTTTTCTATTTTTGTGGAAGAGGTCCTGGGCTTTTTTAAAGGCGGATGCTCTGGATCCTCTCCCCTTATGTTTCCCGCCATAGTTTTCTTTCTTGCCAGATTTGCTGTGGGATGCTCTGAGACCTTTATGCCTATTTGTAGAAGGTGCTAGGTTATTGGCTAGCCATTCCTCAAGTTTCTCATGTAGTGTCTGCTTAGGAGTGGCGCCAATAGTGCACTTTATTAGTTGAACCAATGAGGGATCCCTAGCTATGGTGTTGTGCGCTAGGGCTTTATTTAAGAAGGTTAGGAAACTCTTAGATATGGTTTTTGTTCCTTTCCCCTCCTTCTCCTGTATCGCCTGATGCTGGTACGTCCCGTTGCTGCTGGAAGCAGCTTCGGGGGCCATAACTGGATATACCGTATCAGTTGTTGTAATGGTGTCCTTTGGGTCTCCTCTTTTGGTTCTCGTTTTTGGCGTGGGTGTATTAGGCTCTTCGGCATCCTCGATGTACGCGCATTTCCGCTTATTGTTGGCTTCAAGAATGTTACTTAAAGTTCTCTCGATGTTACTACAGATTGGTTGTGGAGGCAACGTTAACAACACAGGTGTAAATAGCGTTGACGTGGTTGTCTCAGATGTAGATGGGGACGGTTCAGGATTTTGATCAGAGAGTGGCGTTTGGTTTATGATTTTGTCAGTCTCCGTTTCCGTTGTTTTGGTCCCCTTGGGCGTATCTTCCTTGTTCGTATGGTGTTCATTCGCAATGTCTTTCGTTTTCTTTAATTGATGAGCAGCTAGCGTACCGGGTGAGGTCGATGTTTTCCTCTTGGTTCCATTATCTACATTGGCCTCAGGTGTTGTCGGGCTATTGGGCGATGTATTTTTAGAGACTATTAAGGGTCGGGCTTTAAATATTATTTTTGCCTTCTCCTTTAGTTCATCCCGCGCCATTTGTAGGTATGTTTTGTAAACGTTATTACTGCGCTTATGGCGCACCTGATCCTTTGTCAGTCCAGTAGCTTGCATCTGCTTCTCAATAAAAGCGTTCTCGATGACGCTTCGATCTTTGCAAGAGTTTGGTAGATCTCCGACTCCGATGGTTTTAGAGTGCTCGCTAGGCCTCCCATATATTGTTCATAATGTACAGACCTTTCGTGTTGGCGGGTTCCAGCGAACGTATCGAACGTTCTTTCGCAATATAGACATTTAGTTCTTACTTGTGCGCATGATATTATATGTTTGTTGAAACCCGATTTGGTCTGTAGTGTTTTACCACATTTTCCACATTCTAATATTCCGGCAGAGGTTGCCGCGTTCGTGCCCCGTGAGGTGCCGGGTCTGACGGTCGTAGTGTTTGAGGAAATGATCTCTCTCGCACTATTTGATTTTGTGGTTATTTGACCATCTTTTCCCTTGTTCCCAGTGCAACTGGTTTTGTCCTGAGTGGACTTGTCTTCTTCGGGTAATTTCCCCTGCGTCTTATTAGTCCCCAATGAATCGGAACGGGGTCCATGTATTGGGGTATCTCCCCGCGCTGGTGGCTTCGACGAGGGACCTTCGCCGTTGTCTGCGGTTGTTTTCCACAGCGTCTTAACGATCCCCGATGGATCTTGACGGGGTCCGGTGATTGGTGTGTCTCCCCGCGTTGGTGGCTTTGACGAGGGACCAGCGCCGTTGTCTACGAGTATTTTCCCCTTCGTCTTAGCAGGCCCCGGTAGGTCGTGACGGGGTCCAGTGGTTGCGGTAAGCCCCCGCGCTGGTGGCTTCGACGAGGGACCAGCGCCGATAGAATTTTTCATCAAGACGTGCTTGAGAAGGTTGGTGTGCTTCTTTTCCATATTATATCACAATACCTCGTTACACTCAAAACACAACCCAATCACGAAAATTAAAAGATATGAACTCTCTTTACACAAAAAAAGAAAACTTCTTGTCAAAATATTGTAAATAATACTATCAGATAAAGCGTGCATAAAGCGATAGCTGTATCTTTAGCTTGTTGACCTAATAGGTCAATATTATGAATATTTGTATACGTCCTTGCGTGTGATAAGAGGTGGTTTCCGTGTATAATGTTTTATTCGGAGAATTAATTAGTTTTTAAAATGTGAATATGCCTACCTCTTACACATAAACAGTCAAAACGATGATGTATTTCACTAAATGTACACAAATCCTTGAATGTTTTCCCGTTTATTTTCACAGTACACACAAAAATATATATTAATAATATATATATATATATATATATATATATATATATATATATATATATATATATTAAGAGAGTCATAGTTACTCCCGCCGTTTACCCGCGCTTGCTTGAATCTCTTCACGTTGACATTCAGAGCACTGGGCAGAAATCACATTGCGTCAACACCCTTTGGGGCCATCGCAATGCTTTGTTTTAATTAGACAGTCGGATTCCCTTTGCCCGTGCCAGTTCTGAGTCGGTCGTTTGTCGGCGGTCGAAGGGGTAACGTCCCGCGAGCATCGCGAGCCGAAAGACGCCGCTTTCGAAACGCCGAAGCGCTCCTACCGACGGCGTCCCCGGTCGCTAGCGCGGGGCCCCGCAGCTTGACGTTTTCGCGGGCAGCCTGCGAACGCGGTACCGAGGTCGGATCGGCTGTCGCCACGCCCCACCCGTGTGGGTGGAACGGGCCGCCGCCTAACTCGGTCCCGGTCTTTGGCCGTCGTCCGCTGCCGCGCCAAGCCCGACGCGCCCCGACCCTCAGAGCCAATCCTTGTCCCGAAGTTACGGATCTAACTTGCCGACTTCCCTTACCTACATTATTCTATCGACTAGAGGCTATTCACCTTGGAGACCGGCTGCGGATATAGGTACGAGCCGGCACGGTCGCTCCTCGTGGCCCTCTCCCGGATTTTCAAGGTCCGAGGGGACGATCCGGACACCGCGGCAATTGCGGTGCTCTTCGCGTTCCAAACCATATCTCCCCGCAATGGGATTCCATGGATCACGAACGCTCATGCAGAAAAGAAAACTCTTCCCGGACCTCCCGACGGCGTCTCCGGGTCGTGTTTGGTTGCCCAGACGAACTCTCTAATGAGGGCCCGAATAGTGGCGGTTCCGTTGCCGGGTTGCGGAATAGGAACCGCATTCCCTTTCGTGCAACGTGTTAAATACCTACTTTTGACCTTGACTAGAAATATAATATGATGATGATGATCAGCTCCAAAAAGTTTGACCTTGAAAATTATATTCTTACATTTATGATTACCTTGCAATTTCTATTTTTTAGCTTTTCACCTTTTTATATTTCTAAGAAATGTAATATGACACCACCGTAAGTCTTCGACCTTGAATACTATTTTTGATTACCTTGCAACTTCTATGTTTACCTTGACCAAAATTTTAAATCCCCCTTCCGATTTCACCAACAGGAGTGACCTTGACTTAGCAGGGTTACCAACCTAACACGTGGCCTTGACTTAGCAGGGTTACTACCCCTTCAACCTTCACAGGGTTACCAACAACGTGGCCTTGACTTAGCACCCCTTGAAATAGGCAATGTTACCAACCTAGAAATCTAGTGACTTTTCTGGTGGCTTTTTCTAAATCTAGTGACAAAAGTGGATCAGAAGTGCGGTAGCTATACTACTCCAGCCTTAAAATATTTAATAGTTACAGTTATCTATTCTCATTCTATGTACATGAAGTATCTCTTACTTATTACTTATTATAGACACACGATACAACAAATAGTATGGCAGGAAGAAAGGTGTCTTCCACAACGGTGTTACTACAACAAATATTGGAAAAAAATAAGGATTTGCTTTTTGATAACGAAAAAATCATTGTACCTTCGTCTGACAAGTGGCTCAAGATAATCGCTGAACATAAACTTGAAATTACAACAAAGAATTTATACACCCATGCTTTAAGGTACTTTAAAAAACAGTACTCAGCAAATAACATTTCTGAGGCTTGCTATGAAGTTAGTTTAGAAAACCTCTCTGAAAGTGAAGCAGTTGATTCACTTAGCGAATCGGATGGTAATACCAGCGATGATATCAGACACTTACAAATATTTATCACTATGGAGGACTGGAAAGCTGTAAAACCTAATTTAATTACCTACAACATTAAAAAGAAATCGAAGGATTATATTTCCCAAAGGAAATACTTAAAATTAAAAAGAAACCTTTGGACCAGTGTATTCGCAAGAGCAATATGGATTGCAATTAAAAATCAGTGCACATGGAAATTTAATTCCCAGTATATCACTACTAATACAGAAACACCTTCGCAAATGATAATTAAAGCAACATATACAGAATGTTCTGCTACCTTGTGTTGTAATTTAAATAATGTAGACCACATAAATGAAAATCACGATGGGGTATTTATTAAATGTAATATACGAGGGGCTTTAAATATTAAGCATAAGAAAAAAAGAAAACTTTTTGGTATTGAGAGGCAATTATTGAGCACCGATATGGTTGAAAAAAGTAAACCTGCTTCGGTTGTCCGTAAATCGCTTTCCAGTCAGCTTACAGAGTTATTTGATGAAGAACCCCCTGTTTTACCGACCTTAGAGGTTTTACGAAAGGCGAAATCGGAACACATGAACAAAGATCGAATACACGCTGACCCTATTCAAGCACATTTCATTATGGCGCAAAGAAATCCCCTTAAATACATCGTACATGAAATTGGACTTTTAAAATTCTTTGTTCACTATTGGTCTCCTGACCAAACGCGAGTTTACAACAGATATTGCGCATTAACCCCATACCCGAAGATCTGTATTGATGCAACTGGTAGCGTTGTTAGAAAATTATCAAGGGCAAATCAGGAGTTGTCTGGACATATCTTTTGTATGCAGTTGTTGTGAAATAGCCGAATTCAGCGAAGGGCAAATTTCAGTTGCCCAGATGCTCTCAGAGAGCAATCACAGTCTGTCGTTGGAGAGAAATCCATCCATCGAATATTAACAGTAGGTCCAAAATACGTCAATTCTATATACGTGGTGTAGGGCACATATTGCTTTCTACACACTTCGATGAAGCATTACACATTATTAAATCGCTCTTTGTTACTGCATTGTCACAATATGAAGGCAACATAGTGAACACCAAGCGACAAACAAGATGTGAGATATTGAAAAAAGAGTTTTGACAAAATATGCATATGGTATAGAACAACATGCAGTAAATGGTGTTATATCTGAAATAGACGCGAATTCTCCAGATATTGATACCAACGACTATATTGAAAATCCAAACGAAGGAAATACTTTGCATTGTATTATTGAAAAACTTTACGAAGAAGCAGTATCCATTGTAAGTGATGAAGAAGGGGACAGGGACAACATCATGTACTTACCCACAATCATTAAACCTTTAAAGCGGTTGTGCAAAAGGTAAGGTTTAATAGGATAAATATTCAATACGTACATTAATTCTCATTTTTACTGAATTCCTTAAATACTTTCGATTATTCATATGAAAGTGCTGTTTTTGTGCGATAAATGTATTATCTGATGTTTCAGACTTCCATTGTGGACTGGAATTATGGTGAAACACTTTGGTTATGGTAACTTAACAGCGTCGTCAACAAACGTCGAAAGTTATTTTAACGACTTGAAATCTAGACACTTTTTGAAATTACCATTGAGAGTTGACCAATTTATAGTAGAACATTCAAAAATCCTTGAAAGTACGTAACCATTAAACAAAATATTTTATGTTTACTTTATCATATTGTAGGCACTATGCATCTTGCTTCTGGACTAAGTTATTTCCACCAAATTGGAGAATCAAAATATACAACAGAGCACGAATCTTTACACGAGGAGGTAAACAGTCCAATGGAAACCGAATCTTTAGCTGACGATGAAGCAATAATATTGGACCAGAAAATACAGTTGCAAGATGAAGTAAACACCGAATCGTTATATGTTAGCGAAACTACTTCCAGCGAACAAGAAATGGGGTTACAAATAAAGGTAATAACTAATAAACCTATATAGCTAAAAGTGTTCAAACCCTTCCCGCCCTTAATTATTTCGACAAGTGATAATAAAGAAGTTCTTGCGTTTTTCTTAAAATTCTCCGTATGCGAAAGTGTTAATATTTGACACTCCTAAAACGAAAATAAAACACAGTATCACATAAATAGACTATACATACAGGTACAGAAAAATATTATCACGGGTCTACTGTAAAACAAAGACATGCAATCAATTACTTATCGAGTAAAAATTAGACCCTACATTAGAAGAACCCATAGAGATCTTGGATTTTTGACCTTCAAAACCCCCGTTGGGGACCATTTTCCACCTTATTTTACCATCATGTGGACCTATTTTCAACCTTTAATTTTCGAAGGTCCTTTTCAACCCTAATTATTTTTACTTGCGCACGTGTAGGACGATTTTCACCCTATTTTTCACAAACAGTTGGAGACCGCATTTTAACCCAATTATTTTTAACACCCCGTGTGAGATGTATTTAACCCTTTCTTTTCGAAGGCCCTTTTCAACCTTAATTTTTACTTGCGCACGTATAGGACGATTTTACCCTTATTTTTACCCTCACGTATGGACGTGTAATTTTCTACCCCTTATTTTTAATAAAACTTATGACGTCGATTAAAGTTGCTAACAACAAGGCTTTCAATTCTTCTTTAACCTTTGCCCTGTATTAGGGACCTTTTAACGGCTTTTTTTTGCTAACGTAGGACTGTAATTTTATTTTTCTTAGGGCGCATTTAGGGTGGGCTAACTAC
This sequence comes from Vesta saturnalis, assembly GCA_036346205.1. Classification (NCBI taxonomy): domain Eukaryota; kingdom Metazoa; phylum Arthropoda; class Insecta; order Coleoptera; family Lampyridae; genus Vesta; species Vesta saturnalis. The sequence goes on along the minus strand of JARFJB010002103.1, from coordinate 583,048 downwards.
TAGGCTTTGAAGCTTTTTAATTTAGGCTGTATTTAGGGTGGGCTCTGTAGGCTAGGGTTTTTTCTGGTTTACTTAGGCCTTAATTAGGTCTTTTGGTTGGGTGTATTTAGGAATTGGCTCGGACTAGGGGTTGGACTGGATCTGGGGTTGGCTGGTTTTGGTTAGAGCTATTTTGCTCCCTAATTAAGGTCTTTTGTTGAATTAATCTCAGCCCTTATTAAGCAATTTGAGTTTTTAAAGAATTGTAGTGAGAACATTTGGATTTGTTCTTGGTTTTGCCCTTGCTGTAATTGTATGTGGAACCTAATTTTATAAGACAGATATAAGAACTTGTTAATGACACTAATGCAATTGACCTAACTCTTATAAGACTCCTGCCTGAGATGTACCTTAATTTTGAATTTGTGATGCCATCTAGTGGTGTATTTTAAACTAACAGTATTTTCTGTAAAGTTGATCATGCACGCCTAGTTCTCACTCTCTTTTGACTTTTCTCACCCACGGAAACAAATTAATTAATTAACAAATCGTTAATGTCATGTACAACGAAATAAGAATTTTATTAAGACAATAACACATAACAACTTATTTTATGTACTTTTTTCTACTTGAATATTAAATTTGTTGTTTTCCTGCTGGTCCTAAAAGAACTGAATGAAACCCTTTTTAATCTTGAGCTACTCATTAAATTGGTATATGCGTTGATCCTCCGACTTGAAATACTTGTAGAAACGGTTAAGTACACATTTAAACTCTACCAGTTCAACAGTAACCTTTTTCATATTTGTTGGTACGTGTATAAGATTAGTATTTTGTATTAACACCAACTCAATTCTTAATATTTTTAAAGGACTTAAAACTCGTCGATGCTTTTAGGTTAACTAAATTCATATCTGTAGTAATAACACAGCATTAAACTGCATGATGGAATAAAAATAAAGTAAAGGTTAAAGCAAAAATAACTCACCAGTGCTTATTGAAGAAGTAGGAAATCAAGAAGATAGTGAATACTTCATTCGTTTTTATCTAATTACCAGGTCTTTAAAAACAGGCATAGACAGGCAGTTTTGCATATTTATTTGAAAGAATGTATTTTTCTCATTAGAAGTAATTTAGGAATTACTAAAGTAAAACCACTTTCTAGTGTTATATAACTAGTTCTATCGTTAATATAACATATAGTAATTTTAAAATGCAGCTTGATTAATAATAACAAATCGATATGAACAGTATTTTAAAACAAACAAAATTGTTTTGATAGATATTTTATAAAAACATCATTAGGACTGGAAAAGTTTATAATTACTTATACATAGAGTTAAATAAACGGGGTCTTTCTTTCGCCACCTCCTGTTTCACCACCTAGACGTCTTAATTGCTTTTTCGTCCTGTTTCGCAAGAATATTTTGGTGTAATTAGTAATCACTAATATTGGTTGACCACCTGAGATATTGAATCAGATGTTAAGAATTTTCACTTTTGTCTTTCAATAAACAAAATACTAATGGTATATAATTACTTTAAAATTTAAATTTTATTTAATCCTGAAAAACCCATTGTCGATACAATAGAAATAATTTAAAATTACTTTTGAATTGAGACAAATCATGGGCTGATAATTACAGAAAGTTCATTAATATCTAATTATTTTTCTTGTTAGTCGTTAATATGTAATTCTTATTTACCAATTGTTCTCATATTATTAATTAGTACTACCTATAAATAGTCAAACAAGGCAAATTCTAGTTTAGTTTATTGTTGAACAATTTTCCATTCGGTATGGCTAATTTTGAATTTATCACTAGTAAACGCGGAAAAAATTCGTTGGAATGTGGCTTAACATTATTTAAAACGCTATAAAATGGACAGTGCTTATGGCTTTGCAAGCAAAGAAGAGATGGTTGTTGCGGCAGTATTACCTTGAAAGAGTAAGTTTAATTCTTATAACTTCTATACATTTTAAATATTATAATTTATAAATACTAACTAACAAGGTACTTTATTCTGACGATTTTTCTTGTTACAGTAACAAAATAGAGAAAAGAGTGCACCACATGCGAAGCGGACGAGGCGAAAAATCAAGTCGACTTGGCTATGAACAGGGCGAAGAAAAGGCACGGAGGAGACAACATCTGTACCAACCATTTTCGAGGAAGAGATGGTCAGCATCCTCGACAAAGGCTTAGAATTTGTTGCCACAATTCCGACTTTCCAAGGAAAGAAAACTTGCTGTATAAGGCAAGACACGAAAATTCGGCAACGTTACATTCAAACATAGAAGAGACGTAAAATTGCCGGAATCCATGGAGCCTTTTATCTTGTTCGACGACGGGGAAGACGACAAGATCATAGGATGCATGTCTACCTTTGCACGTACAAATTTTGAAAATACAATACATTTTTTGGACGGAACCTTCAAGAGCTGTTGTCCAATTTGGACAGCTATATTCCATCCACGCGGACATCAGTACAGCTACGGAAACTAACGTATTGCCCTTATTTTATGCATTACTACCAGACAAGAAGGAAATAACATATGTTAGAATGTTCGAAATTCTGAAGGCCCACTTCCTAACTGGAGACCGACTTATGTTAAAGTGGACTTCGAGCAAGCCGTTATAACAGCGATGAAGAAGGCTTACCGAATGTGAAAATTAGTGGGTGCAATTTTCACTTCGGTCAGTGTTTGAAAAGTTCAAGAGTTACTTGACTCGCATGTACGCTGAAAAGAGGAAGTGCGCCGGCACATTAGGATGTGTCTTATTAGCACATATTCCACCCTCTGAGATAGAAAATGGGTGGATAATTATCATGGAAACCTATGTACCGAATGAGCAGCTCGACAAATTCAACGATTATTTCGTCGAAACTTGGCTAACAATGGCCCTTCGGTTACATATGGAATTGCTATGGTGAAAGACACCGTACCACAAATACAGTCGATGGCATAGCTAAATAGAAGAATAAACAAGCCAAATCCAAATATTGTTGAACTTCTTATGACTTTGCAAAAGATGGTCAGAATATGCAGTTACAGTCCATACAAATTCAGCATCACGCCACTCCAAAAGAAGAAAAACCAAGTTTGTTGCTATGGACGAACTACTTCATAAAATTGTGGCAGACTTCAAAAGTTTTGATATTGATTTATTAGAATGTTTACAAAAATTTCAAACCTAATGAAAATAAATAAATAAATTGAATTTTGTTTTTAAATATTCAAATGTACATTTTCTTATTTATGGTGTAAGAATATTTTATATGACAATGAAATAAATTAGTTGGTTATTGCAATAAAACGATGTTTTCGAAAATAGTGTATTTCTATATAATGACGTCATTTACCCTTAATTCAATATCTCAGGTAGTCAACCGGAATATTAGTGATTACTAATTGCACCAAAATATTCTGGTGGCGAAACAGGACGAAAAAGCAGTTAAGATGTCTAGGTGGTGAAACGGGAGGTGGCGAAAGAAGAATAAATCAAATAAACGTGTTTTATATGTTATATTAATTACCGTTTGCGTAATTACATAATCCTGTTATTTTCAATAATTTACAAACTGATTATCAACAATGAGTAACATGCTTTCTTTAAAACAACCAAAAACCACTAAAAATGGTTTATTTTTATCTATCGTATAGTTGATCTTATGGTATAGAACACTTATTTTTATTTTAGTTGTAAGTTATACCAACATGTCTTACTTATAACCTATAATGAAAACACAAACCGGTTTTAATAACAAATTATTAAACTACGTTGTGGCTGAGACAGTGTGATAATTTTGCAGTTAAACAGCATATAAATTACTTGAAAAAGATGGCTTTTCAATATTATTTATATTGTATAATGCCTGAGTAATTACGACCTCATCCTAGATATACGTGTTATTAATAATTATTTATTTGAATGAAGAGTTGCATAAATTAGCGATAAAAATTCATAGGGTGGAACTATAGGGTTAGATCAATTTTTTTTCCATATCTCAATAACAACATATTATACCATTGACGTATTTCAATTTTAAAAACTCAATTGTAGAATCATGAGGATCAGCCCAGATAAAATAGGCTTTTAATTAGCTTTATTTTGTAAAGAACCAGCGTCCTGTACGTATGTGTTTTAAAATAAATTAGGTGCGGACCATCCTGTATGTAAGATTTCATAAGTTTACGCGATATTGCACAACAAATAATTTATTCATCACCGCTGACGTGTATTTCTAAGAAACCGTAAGTTTCTGAACGTCAGAACGATTTTAACCAATCGCATAACGGCATCCCCGCACGGTAGCCGCGAAACCGCCCACAGATGCACCTTTATAAACTCGCGACGCGTAATAAAGAGATGAATTCAGTAGATTCAAGTCAAGCCGTTCCAGAAACCAGTAGCCGCAGCCGCACCGTTTGCTTAGTGTAAGCACCGACCTGTTGTTCACCGACGAAGAGTCCTTCGCGATCTGGCGATAACGCGCACCACGACGCACGGCAACCTAAAGTTCAATTCTGTACTGCTATTGATACACACGTAAGTTGTAAAGTTATACAATCTAACAATTTACACTCAAACACTACAGACCGTAAATAATTCCGGGCTGAGCTCCAGGAGTTATACCATACACCTAGAGTAACGCAGGGATAGCCCCGACGGAACTCGCCAATACAAAGTCACTACACTAGAGTAGCACGAAGGGTAGATCCCATCGTCACTGCCACCACAAAGTACACCTAGAGGAACGGGTAGCCCCGACGGAACTCGCCAATACAAAGTACACTAACACCTAGAGTAGCACGAAGGTAGATCCATCGTCACTGCCACCACAAATACACCTAGAGGAACGCAGGGTAGCCCCGACGTATCTTACAAAGTACCTGAGGGTGAAGGTTGTTACAGGGCTGTAAAGACCTGACCTTTCTCTTAGTATATCCATAAAGACAGGCCATCGCCTACGTCTTCTGCGCATTACTGAAATCCCGCTCGAAACTCATACACTACCTACAGACAAACACAATAACCATAACAGTGTCTGTAATCGCAGAAGAGTACCTCCATAACCTGTTGTATAAATGTGTAGATAAATTTATTCTATCTTTACGTAAACCTATTAGAGTAGTTTTAATCAAGTATTTTGTTCCCTTGATTAATTATAAATAATTAAACTTAGTATAGAGATCAGTAATTAATTTAGTTAGATAAATAATCTAATTACCTACATTAAACCGGTTATAATTAGAAAGACCGTCCGAGATCTCGTGTTTGCAGACGCGCATTTCCGTGTATTATTTCAGGGTAGGACATCCTTGCTTCAGCGCTCCAGAGTTACTAAAGTCTAAGCACGATATCGATTTTCTCAACGATTCGAGTTCATTGCGCTGGCGCTCGATCAACCACTGTATCAGGATAACGCTCGTACTGTACAGAGGACCGTAACCAAACTTTGCCTCTTAGGTAAGGAATAGATTAAAAAGACTATCTTTTGTTCACAGAAGCGACTTACCCAGTGACGCCAGGACCCGGACCAGGGAGTTCTCACATACATATTTTTTAGTTACCGTTTATTTTATTATTATAATATTTGTTTAATATACGTGTTAAAAATGCTTTACGGATTTTATTTAAGGTTACAGTGTCAAGCCCATCCAGTACTTACTACGAACCACACCCGTTTATAAAATAAACCCGATTGAGCAAAGCCGAGGCAAAATAAAACCGCGTTGGGTTACAAACCAGTAGGGCGCAATATAAATTTGACGCTAAACGTAGGAACATTACAATTTAAATGGCTAGAATAATGTAAGAACAAAAAGTGTATTTAAAGATTACTATCAAAGACTGTTCTGTAATAAAAAATGATGAAAATAAAAGGTCTTAGATTTCAAGTGTATTTTTACATTTTAATTAAAATATTTTTCAATGAATTTAAACGATTGTTATAGTTAAACAATGAGTATTTTATACCGTAATGAATAATAACAAACGCTTAGCTAAAATAAAAAACGTTATTAAAATTATTACATTTCCTTTAAGACTCATTTTTGGTACATATATACAAACTGTTATTACCTAACTTCGCCTTAAACAATAAGTCTTTTGTTATTAAAAGATAAACATCATGGTTTTTACATTCCTTGAAATTAGCCTCGGGACCTGGAAGGAATAGTATAAAAGCGTACGGCAGGTTTAATTTAGTTCTTGTTTGAAGAGCATCATATCGCCATGGAATCTTTAACTGTTAATCAAATTTTGAGATTATTCAGTGCTGGTGCGTTAACCGACGAGGGGCTAAGAAACGCGTACAATATTATCACTTATAAAATGTGCGAAAATGACACTATCGATTCGGTAGATGTTTATAATGATTTTGTAGAGGCTGTACAACGAGTTGGTGGAGTGTAAGTATATCTTTGTTTTTATTTTTAAGTTTTAATTATTATTTTTATAGCCCTGCTCAGGTAAATATGGAGGATGTATTTGACGATAATGAGATAATGGAAACTAGAGATGCGGCGGATTTGATAACCGTATGTCTTTTTAATTTTCTATTGTATTACTTACTGAATGAGTACATTACAGACACAAGACCAATCGGGCTCTGATTCCCAGCAGCAGGCCGGACCATCCTCAGGGTTCAACCACATAAATATAGTAGGGGAATCAAACACTAAATTTATTAAAAAATTCAATACCACGTGTAAAACGCTACGGTTTAACTTCAATGACGAGACGTGCAAGGATAATCCGTTAACATGGTTACAGGTAAAAATAAACCATTTTACTAAAAATGTATCTAATACACATTTTTACAGAGTGCATTTGAGGAACTGTATTCATATATTGTAAAGGATGCGGCTCCGTCAGACCGTGTAGGGATAACATTAAGGAACCCAAATTTCCCCGATAAACCAATTGGCATTTTATTTAGAAGAGTGGACCAGTTGTCGGTGAAAGTGATAATGTCGCTACTTGAAAAGGTAATGCAGAGCAACGCCAGTTTTTTCTCTAGTGACTTATTAGTTTTAAATGTGGATAGAGTGTCGCTATCTGTAGGCTATGGGCGTAAAAACCTGACAGGGTTAAAATTTGCAGACTTTTGTAAATCCAAAAAACGCGGTATCATTGTTGTACCATCAACAATTAAAGATAATAATTGTTTAGCTCGCGCTCTAGTCATAGCTATTGCATTTCGAAGTAACGATACATTGCGTAGTAGTATGGTATTGGGTCATCCCTTACTTCACGAACGAGCTACGCAACTTTGTCAAGATAGTGGGGTAGATCTTAGTCAGGGCGGTAGTTACGAGCATATTCAGGCATTTCAAAATCATTTAGCTTCATATAACATTGTAGTTTATAATTCGCGTATATGTGATTCGGTTTACTTTGAGGGTCCTAGGGAACCGGGTAGGGTAACTTTAAATTTAATACTACAAGACGAGCACTATAACGTAATTACTAGCCTCACTTCAGCATTTACTTGTAGTTATTACTGCGAACAATGTAGAAAACGTTATAATAAGAAAAAAGATCACATGACATGTATGTACCAATGCCCAGCGTGTCATCAGAAACCACCTTGCTCCATTCAAAACCCGAAAATTGTTTGTAATGATTGCAGGAGAGATTTTTACGGTGTAGAATGTCTTAAAAACCACAAGGATACTAAAATATGCGAAAAATTGCGTAGATGTTTAAAATGTCTTAAAACCAGTGAAGTAAAGGGTAAACATAGATGCGGATACAGCTACTGTTCCACGTGTCAGAGTCAAAAACCTATCGGTCATCTCTGCTACATGGCCGTTAACAAGGCTCGACGTGACAGTACTAATGGTAAACCATCTATGTTTATCTTTTATGATTTGGAGTGTATGCAAGAGAAGGTGTGCGAGGGAACGAATGATAGGTTTCTGCATGAGCCCAATCTATGCGTGGCCGCGAATGTTTGCTCTGTCTGTATCAAATACGCTGACAATTTAGATGAGGAATGCTCGATGTGTAGCAAAAGAGTGCACATTTTCAGGGAAAACCCTGTTGAATCGTTTCTAGCATATGTTGCCGAGAGAGCTCGAAAATTTAAAGTTACATTCATTGCGCATAATATGAAGGGGTACGACGGATGTTTTGTGCTCAGATGCATGCTGACTAAGAATAATCAGTGGAGACCTAATGTCATCTGCAACGGCTTAAAACTAATTTCTATTCAGTGTGGTGATATTAGATTCATTGACTCCCTTAATTTCATTGCGTCACCGCTCTCGGCATTTCCGAAAACTTTCAATTTCCTCGAGTCCAAGGGTTACTTCCCATATCTTTTCAACTCATCCGTGAATCAAAATTACGAGGGTCCTCTGCTAGCACTTGAATATTATTGTGCAGATCAGATGTCGGCGGGTGATCGACAAAAACTTTTAGATTGGCACACGGCCCAGAGTAATTATGTTTTCAAGATGAGTGAGGAGATTGAGAGATATTGTCTGATGGACGTTAAGATCCTCGTTAAAGGTTGAATTAGCTTCTGGTCCACCTTCACGACTCAAAATAAAGTGGATCCGTTTGAAGAAGCTACCACTATTTCTAGCGCTTGCAATAAAGTGTTTCGTAGACGTTTCCTGAGAGAAAACACAATAGGACTTATTCCTAAGGGTGGTTATAGACGGGCCGACAATCAATCAAAAGTAGCAATACAATGGTTACGTTGGGTGGAGCATTCTCAGCAGGTGAGTATACAGCACGCAGGGAAGACTCGCGAGTTTAGAACACCTGAAGGTGTTAAGGTCGACGGGTATTGCGCTGAGTCAAACACCGTTTTTGAATTTCTTGGCTGTTACTGGCACGGTTGCGAGGAATGTTTCCCTAACCAGGCCAACATGGACCCTACGCTCTGTGTAAGTACTTCCATGCTTGCAAGGAATGAGAACACGGTGGCACGGTCCCAGTTTCTACGCGAGCGTGGATATAATTTAGTTGAGATGCGTGAATGCAGTTTTAAAAAACAAATACTTGCTAATGATGAGTTACGGGCATTCATACAAAATCTAGGTAAACAAGATCATGAACCCTTAAACCCACGCGATGCGTTTTACGGTGGCCTCACTAATGCTAGTAAGGTTTATCATCAATGTGACGGTATTAGTGAGAAAATTATGTATTACGACGTGTGCTCATTATATCCATATGTAAATAAATACTGTAAATATCCTATAGGTCATTCGAAAATTCATGTAGGGTTAGAATGTAAGAACATTTCATTAGACACGGTGGAGGGTTTAGTTAAATGTCAAGTACTACCACCCTCTAATCTCTATCACCCTGTTTTACCCTTAAAAATGCATGGGAAGCTAATGTTTGTGTTGTGTAGGACGTGCGGTGTTGAGCTAAATCATGGGGAATGTGGGCATAGTGAAGCTGAGCGCAGTTTCGTTGGAACATTTGTAACTGACGAACTGCGTAAAGCTATCTCTAAAAATTATAAAGTCATGGATGTTTTTGAAGTTTGGGAATACGAGGTAACCACGTATGACAGAGCAACTAAACAGGGAGGGTTATTTAGCGGGTACATCGATAATTTCCTGAAACTTAAGCAGGAATGTTCAGGTTGGCCTAGCCATTGCACGTCAGACACTACAAAATCGAAATACGTAACGGAGTATTATGAGAAAGAGGGGATTCGACTAGAGGCGAGTAATATTATGAAAAATCCCGGTTTAAGGTACCTGGCTAAACTTATGCTGAATTCTTTTTGGGGTAAGTTTGGTCAACGCGAGAATTTAACCCAGTGCAGTATTGTATCTGAACCAAAGGACTTTTTCAAATTGTTTACCGATCCATTGGTTCAGGTACAATCTGTAATACCTATAAATGATAATGTTGTAATGGTAAATTGGGATAGACCGGAGGGAGAGGGCGAATCACAAAAAACCATTAATGTGTCCATAGCCGCATACACGACTGCTCATGCACGTTTAGAGCTATATAGTTACTTGGAGAAACTAGACCGCCGCGTTCTGTATTACGACACAGACAGTGTGATATTTGTGTGGGGATTTCCTTGGCCAAATGACCAACGAGCTGGAGGCGTACGGTGGAGGAAGCTATATAGCTGAATTTGTTAGTGCCGGACCTAAAAACTATAGTTATAATGTGTTTTCAACCAGTGAACAGACAATTAAATCCGTGTGTAAAGTGAAGGGTATTACCTTAAACTATAAAAACTCACGCGTTATAAACTTTGAATCGATGAAAGACATGGTACTTAGCAATAGTAAAGACTCTTTGTTTGTATATAATGACAGGAAAATAGTTAGAGACAATTGTTACAATGTATTAAGTAGACCTGAATCTAAACAGTATAGGATAACCGACGGAGAATTGAGAACTTTGGTACTCTCCCCTTTGGATATAAAGAATAAAGCAGATAAACAGAAAGAATTATTTTATTTATAAACCCCAACTCCTTGTCTTGATTCATTCTACAGCGAAGCCCTACACGTGTCTTACAATGTTGGATTAGCACCCTTATTCTCAAATTTCCCGCCATAACCAGTCCGATTGCAAAGACTTAGTGTGTCTAAGGGCCAATCAGAAGCCAGAGAGCAGCATTTAAAACAATAGGACCTTAATACCGTCAAAAGTATCCCTAACAAAAGCCAAGACCAACCGTAACCCAAAATACAGCTACAAGTCTCGGTCCAACTCCAAGTCCAAGTCCAGCCCCAGATCCAACTCTAAGGCTTACCCCTAGACCAGCCCCCAGCCCTAAGCTCCAGCCCTAGCTCTACATACAGCCCCAGCTCCCAGTTCAGCCCCCACCCCTAAATACAGTCCTCACGTTAGCAACCACAAAAAAGTCCCAGCTGTCAAAAGGTCCTTAATACAGGCAAAAGGGTTGAAGAAGAATTGAAAGCCATATGTTGTAGGTAGCAACTTTAATCGACGTCATAAGTTTTATTAAAAATAAGGGTAGAAAATACACGTCCTATACGCGAGCGAGTAAAAAATAGGGGTGAAAATACACGTCCTTTACGTGCGCAAGTAAAAAATTCCAAGGTTGAAAAGGGCCTTCGAAAAGAAAGGGTTGAAAATACGATCTCACACGAGGGTATATAAAAAATAATTAGGGGTTGGAAATGCGGTCTCACACGTGGGTGTGCAAAAATAGGGGTGAAAAAATACGTCCTACACGTGCGCAAGTAAAAAATAATTAGGGTTGAAAAAGGACCTTCGAAAAGAAAGGGTTGAAAATACGGTCCCACACGTGGACGTGTAAAAATAAGGGTGGAAAATGCGGTCCCCCACGTGGGCGGTCTTGTGACGTCAAAATCCAAGATGGCGTCTAGTGCCAGTCTTCTACTCCTGACACAACAATGTGATTATTCTTTTGCATTGTACAAAACCCTGTGCTTCGTAATAATAGTGTAGGACAAAGGCGTCCCCGTGAACCGCGCTTCACCGTGCGGAACGATGGATCCATCCATCCATCCATATTATTTATATTATATATTATTATTAATATCGAACATTTGAGGTACTCAGTTACACAAGTGTCGTTTTTTTTTATTATAGCTTTAAGGCTAATAAACTAATTGGGCTCAAAATCCGACAAATAAGTATACATTTTTCAAATATGGAAGTATCTACCACTCAGGTTCAATAATACAGCCGTAATTAATTTTTCAAGTCGAGCGTTTGTGCAATTTGAGCGATAATTAGCGCTTTTTGCACATAAATTGATACAGAAAATTAACGATGTATTGCAAGAATCTAAAACTGTACATCTTTTTGTAGGAATAAATGATCTTTTCAATGCACTTTATTAGATTAAGTTATAATTGCTAATTACTGAGATACAAGCTTCTAAAGTCAGGGGTCATTTTTACTCCAATAGTAGTGCTAAGTGAGATAGAATACACAATAAACTAAAAGCGCTGATGCCATACATGCGTCTTTTGAGTAGGCTGGTATCAATATTAATTGCTACTGTCAACTAGAATTGAAAATCAGCTTTGGTTTCGTTAGAAATGATGAAACTTGATTTAAGGAGCCTTGAGTAAAAAAATTTTGTACCTACATGAAAATATCTACAAGTGGCAACATCGGTAAAGTTATGTCTCTCATATTCATATAATGCGCTTATTGAGTCTCTTTCTAGCTTATTATAAGTCAGAGCCGCAATAATGTTTTTTCATACCTGTATGTTGCGTTTTAAAAGTTTTTAATTTTGCCAAGTTATGACAAATTGAACCCCAACCATCTTTTATTGGAAGCGTCTTTAGTAAGCTATATAGGTCATCACATTATGTTGAAACACTCTGTATCAACATACGTGTTTAAACTAATTTATAATACACTGAGTGAACAGAAGTTCAATCACTAAGGGCCAGTTGTATAAAACAGTTCTGATCTTAGGTTCAACAGAACGCCGATCAACATGTGAACTGCGTTCATTCGTAATTCTGTTGTTCAATGTAAACTGAACTTAAGTTCAGCTGATCTGGAATTAGTTTAGGTTGGCACCTACAAATATTTAGTTACTTCTGTTTTTTTCCGATGTTTGACAATTTGACATTTAAAATAACCTTAAAAGAGGTTTGTTTTTGCCGCTCTTGCTTGAATGAAAGTTTCATTATAAAAGTGTATTTTCTACTTGGTAAATAAAAACTAAAACATCTCTAGTTTGTAGGTAAGTACAAATTGTTATTTTATGGGATAAGGTGTTCAACATTTTTGAATTTATTTGTAGATTCTTCTTTGGTAGTGGAATATTTTATACGCATTATGGATTCCTCTAATAAAAAAAAGAACTGTTAATTTCAGTAAAAAGGAGGTTGGCATATTAATGAGCCTTGTATTAAAACATAAAGGCATAATTGAATGTAGAAAAACTGATAAAACGAACAATGCTTTAAAGCAGAAAGCTTGGGATCGGCTAGCAAATGAATTTAATAGCATTTGCGGGGAGCCTTTCAGAGATGCAAAAGTTCTACGTGGCAAATATGATAATCAAAAAAAGAGGTCTAAACAAAAATTTGCAGATGAAAAAAATGTACATCAGAGGAACTGGAGGAGGACCTGTAAAACCCAACATAGTTGACGATGTCGATAAACAAGTCAAAGAAATTATAGGTACACAGATGACAGGTTTTGATTCAGAATTTGGTGGAGACAGTAGTAAGTTTTAAGTAAAATTAATAGTAACTCAATTGTAAAAGTTGAATTTGTTTCAGAATGTAACAACGTACAGATGGAAACTACTCCGGGAACTCATAATATTTCTGTTTTAGGTAAAAGACTGATTTTTAATTATAATACGCACTAATATTTTTTTGTAGAGCTGCTAGAGGAAGATGTAATAATAGCGTCAATGGAGGAGGACGTCGAAGATTCCAATGTGCAAGATGGTTCATTGTCAGGTATAAGTAAACAGTATTTCTACTTATATTATTAATTTAACAGCAATATGTTTATGTGACATTTTATAATTCTTTTAGCTGTTTTACCTACCGACTGGACCAAAATGACCCCAGAAAAGCTTCGCACTCCAAAATCGAAGCCATTAAAAACCATTCTCAATAAAGCATCTGGTAATAAAGGTAAATTTTGTAATGATTAGGCATATTATTTTTAAAGTATCTTTGCTTATATTTATCTATAGAAATGACAAACATTTTGTCAAATAAAATTGTCTCGTGGGCTACAAATAAAGCTGAAGTAGCCTTTAATCAGACAGAATATCTGGAAAAAGAACATCTTTTGAAAATGGAACTGATAAAAGAACGCCACAACCATCAAATGGCTCTGGACACAAAGGAGAGTAATGAACGAATCCTTATTCAAGCGAAGAAAGCTGAACTAGAGCTGGAAATCCTTCTACTAAAAAAAAAACAGCTGCTAATAAATGGTACCTGTTAAATAATATAAAAAATAAATACTTTAGGAAAAGTTTCGCTTTTAATTGATTTCACCAATTTTAAAACATGTTAATTTTATATGTGGAAATGCAAATTTAAAAAAATGCTTTTATAGTGGGTGTCTAATAAAAACAGTAGTTAAAAACAGTTTTTATTGCAATTTTGCATTCTATTCATGTACTATATTTTCTAATAAAGGCTGAAAATACTCCGTTATTAAAGCTTGCCGTACAATATTATTTAGGGCTATATTCTCAACACCTGGTTGTACCAGAGGTATGGGGATATTTCCCAATTCAAGGGCCGCTTCAATTTCTTCATTTACAAGAGGAAGATTATCTCTCATAATGCATGCCATGTTATGAAGCACTGCACATGAAACAACTATTGCTTCCACTTTTGCACATTTAATTTAATTCCTAATGCTAATATTGGGAATCGCCGTTTTAATACACCAAAACATCTTTCTATCGGGTTTCTCGTTCTGATTTGTGCTTCGTTAAATAAATGCTGTACAGGAGTTATTGGATTAGAAAGAGGTGTAATCAGATATGGTTTGTTACCATAACCACTATCACCCACCAATAAATTTTCACCAAATTCTCCATTTTCAAATCGAGCTCGCACTGTAGAGTTCCTAAATATATTTGCATCATGAGCAGACCCGGGCCATCTACACACAATACCCCAAATTTTAATTGTGAATCACATATTGCTTGTACATTGAAAGAAAAATACCCTTTTCGGTTTCTAAAATTTTCTGGTTCTTCTCCACCAGGAGATTGAATTCTTACATGGGTACAATCCAAAGCCCCAATGCATCTTGGGAATCTACTAATGTTGAAAAATCCCTGTCGAACAATACTTATTTCTTCATTGGGTAGTGATATCTGGTTTCATGCATATGTGCAATTGCCCGGGCCACTTTATTAATAACTCTGCTAGCTGTAGATTTGTCTACACCAGAAAAATCTCCAGCTGCTTGCAAAATGCATCCTGTTGCAAGAAACCTTAAAGTTAGGAGTACCATTTCTGAAGCTGATAAAGCATGATTCCTTTAAAACAAGAAATATATATGTATACTAATATGTTATAATGAATAATATCAAACTAATTTTACCTTTTGCTTTTCGAAGAGATTGCGGGAGAAATAGATTCACTAATGTAAGCAACTGTGTTTTTTGTTAAGCGAAATCTTTGCAAAAATTCATTGTCTGTCCATTTGGTAAAATGATCAGGACGTTCTCTGAATGTCCGTGGCATTCTAACAGCATTACAGCATTCACAAGACCCAAAAGTCTTCATCATCAGTTATAACTTCACCAAATTCAGTCATTTTTACCAAAATAAAAATTGTGCATGTGAGGTTAGAAAATCACTTGATCTATAGTTCGACTGATTGAACGGCCGAAATTGGGCGTTCACTTGAACTCGGAATTGAACTTAGATCAGTGTGAAATACTGTTTATACAACAACTTTTTTACTTTGAACTGCTGTTCAACAATAAACTACAGTTCAAAGTGTTTATACAACCGGCCCTAATTTTGATAATTTTAGGTGAGCGAACTTAATTACACCGAAAATTGGTGCCGAAAAAGAAGGAGCTGTAAGAAGAAGCATAAGGTGGGGATATATCTAAATCCGCAAGCCGAATGGGCGACAATAGGTTCAAATTGCGATGAAAAACCAGTCAAGGTTACTTTATTAAAAAATGGGGGAAAAATAAATGCTCCGATAACCCGGAAGAAGGGTGATGTGGTTAGTCTAGCAAATACGTGTGCGTTCGACAGCATTGCTCATGTGCTAGCAACAATTTATTGCGATAGTAGGCGTTACAGAGAATCGCTGCTACAACGGGAGCAATTGCCTATTGTCACTCTGTCGGAGAAAATGGGGAAAAAGGGCACTTATAACGAAATTTATAATGCACGGAGGGACATATTATACAACATATTTCAACATAATGAGGCAGGAAATGCAATCGTACGCGTTGACTGCGAGACAACAATAACGCATATGATAACAAAATTGAACATACATTCCTACATTGAAGTTAGTATGTGCAACAGTTGTCCATTTTATGTTGAAGTCCCTTATGCAACAATACCGACCAACTCAAGACAATTGTCCAAAGGCATTCAACATTTAGCTGTCTCAATAATAGAAAATAAAATAACATCCACGGTAGGTTGTTCGGAAAATAATTGCGGTGGTTCAATGGCACGTCAGACCAAATACCTGGACGTTATTTATATAGACTATTTCGTCCAAGAGGCTCCATTTTTAGTGTGTTTAGATGACATTCCAAAAATTTTACAACTAGGTAATAAAACTTTTCACTTAAGAGGGGTCATAGAATATCAGCCCGCTGCTTTGGAGGGTGCCATTGGACACTTTGTTACATATTCCAGGAGGAATGATTTCTCTTGGCAGATGTTTAACGATTTAACCGAAAAAGTTGTAATCGTATCACCGAAAAGCAACATTAATATTGTTATAATTATTTATTCCATTTAGTTCTATTTAGTTTTACTTAATTTTTATGTTTAATAGAAAGCACGTGATTGCTTCATAAACCCTCACTTGGGTGTTACCACGCCATCCACTTGGCTGGACATTCCACCCCAATGATAACCAACACTCAATGGCGACAAAATTTACCTTTTTTTACATCGTAACAATCTATTTTGCTGCAACTGCAACCCCAACAAAATTGATGTTAATAATGTACTATGGGCATTATTCGTATTTTTCACTGCTACCTCCTTCTAATTTTGAAAAAATGATTTTATTTTGCGTAACAAGACGACATACTATCGAATAGCGAAACCCTGGTGCCCGTATGTGATGTAGAAACACAGTATACAGAGACAGACAGATAGGCATACGAAGCAAAATCGAGGGCATAAGTGGTTCCTAATACCGTAGGTTGCTCGTACGCGTAAAGCATTGCGCGATTTTCGTGATGTATCTCATGCGTAAAGTTGGAGGTACACATAGTTTATTTATGATCATTGGGGTTGAAAAATTTGTTACTATTCACTGATTACAATTTAATAGTTGTTTAGTACAAAACTGTTTGAATTAGGGCTTACTCATTTTAATTTTTGGGTTGTAGCCATATGCTTTCTAATGAATGTGTCAATCTGTGTTGCGCATTTATTAAATTCTTGCATTGTGATTGCCAAATCTGTAATGAACTTGGCCTTTCTGAATTTTCTAAACGCTTCATGCTTACTTTGTCTGTAATGCTCATAGTAACTACTTTGGAAAATTTTTTTCTTACATAAGGTAAACAACAGGGTAGAAATCTAGTGATCATTTTCGCTTTATATTTGGGGTTTATTTAGATTAGTCCGACGGAGAGCTCTTCGTGGAATATCGGTGTACCAGTATTCAATTTCTGATAAATATATACATGTTTGGGTATGTTGTTTGGGTCAACGCTAGATGCCTGACCGTATTGTGGCTGATTACGTAAATTTTAAGTAAAATTAATAGTTTTTTTTAGATTTGGTTGAAAGGTAGGTTGATTACTGGTGGTTTATTTGGTAGATATATTGTATCTGATGTATTATTGACTGTTGTATTGGGAGTATTTCCTAAAAGAATTGTATTTATGTTTGCGAGCTGGCGCTCCATAAATTTTTTGTTAGATACTTACGAAAATTTACTTATTCATAGAAAATTTATGCTATTGTCCAGTGGGTATATTAAATAAGTGGTATTAAACGATCGTAAGGTGTTTCGTTAATCCTGTGATCTACGATCAATGTCCTAGCCAGTCCTTTGTCAGTGTGGCTTTAGTTCACCATTTTATTTTAGCTGTCTCTTTTGTCCTGTGTGGCCGTAGCCCCTTTCTTGATAGAGGGGCGATATAAAATTAAATCAAGTGGTGCCCTTTTTTAAATTCTATGTGTATCTTTTCTCCTGCCAAAACGCCCATGCATCCAAGTGCTTAACCGACCGACTGAGCTTCCGGCTAATTCCTTAATCTATGCTACAGCACTTTAGACACAATTTCTACGATTATCCCTTTGTGCACGTAACACAACAACCTCGAGCTCAGTCTCAGTATCGTTACTTTTAACTTTTGAAACCCACATTTCTTTCCAAGTTTCGGCTTCGCAATTCAAGTTTTCAATTTCATACAGTTTTGAAATATTATGAATTTTTGATTTTAACAAACTAAATGCTTCCTTCTGTATGATTAATTGCGGGTGAAAAATAGACAAAGCAAATGCACTATCCGTCTCTTGGAAAAATCGGAACATGGACTGTATAATTGAATCCAGATATGGAGTAAATAAAGAAATTCGAAAATAATTTTTTAGCACTATCAGTAGAGTAGTTAGCCCTTTGTGTTTGCGTTGCGGCTAACCTAGGTATTTTAATATCAATGTCAAATTTTCTTCCTTCCAATATACATTTTTGAAATATATCTTTAAAATAATTCTCTACTTCAGCCCTGTGATCTTTCAGAGTAGATGAAAGTAATTGAATATGTTTCTTCGTCGATAAAAGGTTTATTGTTTTTGTTTGTAAAATATTACAAACAGGCTTCAGTTTGGCGCTATAGTGTGAAATAATATGCAAACACATAATAAATTTAGGAGTGGGAATTGCGCATTACAACTGGTTGAATTTCGATCGTGTATCTCCATTTATTTCCATCGTATATGATAAATATTCTAGGGCACTTCTTATTTCCCCAAAATGTTCAGAGAATATTCTAATAGACTTGTACTTGGCAGACCATCTCGTTTCAAAAAAATAAGGGAATTTTGGGTGCATATTTTCTTCGATATGGACTTTCGCGGAAAAAGCTAATGACTTTTTAACCCTAGATTGCCAACCTACGTAAAATTTACGTAGACGTTTTATTAAATATGAAATAATTCGATTATTTATGGAATCCGCGTTCCGCCGCTCTAGCAGTGCTTCCCCACTACCTCAACCCTCAAACGCCGACGCGACTTGAATTTTACAGTTGCGGTTTGTGCGTGATCGAATAACGAGTAATTGACCGCGCGTAAATTTTACGTATAGTTGGCAAAATCGTATGTTTTTATACGTATTTTTACGTATAGTTGGCAATAACGTAAGTCTCATTACTCATATTATGTTTTAGGTTTTAGATTTTTTGTTTATTTCAGCTCAAATGAGCTCCAAAAAGTACCTATCTGATAAAGATTTAAAAGAAATTCTCCAGGCAAGTGACTTCAGTGATATAAGCGACCTCGAAGATGACGACCATCAAATTGAAGCAGACTGGGACTATGACAGCGACGACAGTATTAGAGACAAAATTATGTTCCAGACCCGATCGACGAAGATCAATACGAGAAAGATTTACAAGAAGTGTGGGGTTGCAATAAAGAGACCGAGCACTTCTAAATCTTCTGATCGAAAAAGTTAGAACCCATGAAGAAGCATCAACATCCAGCAATATGGACTTGCAAGCGCTATCACCTATTACTTCTCAGAACATCCCAGACCCAGCCCCAGACCCAGCAGAGGCAATGCCAAATATTTTTTTGGGTAAAGATGGTTACAAGTGGTACGGCTTGGCTCCAAGAAATACCGAAAACCAAAAGACCCCAAGGAAAAATGTTGTGTATATCAGACCCGGTCCAACAGGCGAAGCCAAAGATGCCATCGAACCTATCAGCGCATTCAGTTTATTCCTTAGCGACGATATACTTACCGACGTATTGATTCACACTAATGAAAAAATATTTGAATTGCGGGAAAAATACAAAGTCAAAAACGCCTCCACCTCGCCAACGTCAATGAACGAACTAAAGGCTTTACTAGGTATATTAATTTTAGCTTCGGCACTCAAAGACAACCACCTTACGGCTGAAATGCTTTTCGACGATTCATTATCTGGTTCCAATTACCGTGCCACCATGAGTAGAACAAGATTCAACCTTTAATAAATGCACTAAGATTTGATGATGCAGCTACAAGGGCAGAACGAAGATGTACATCCACTTTTGCTCCGATTTCCGATATTTGGGATAAACTTATAAATAACTGTACCAAACACTATAAGCCCAGCGCATATTTATGCATTGACGAACAGTTGATAGGTTTTCGAGGTAGATGTTCGTTCAGAATGTATATGCCAAATAAACCCAACAAATATGGCATAAAAATCCTTATGATGTGTGATGTTGCAACAAAATATCTCCTTAACGCAAGTCCTTACCTAGGAAAATCCACTAATAGGAATCAAGCTCCCTTGGCAGATTACTTTGTAGAACTACTTAGTAGACCAGTTTGGGGTAGTCACAGAAATATTACAATGGATAACTGGTTCACCAATGTTCCACTAGTCGACAAACTTCTTGAATCTCCATACAAACTAACAGTCGTCGGTACGATTAGAAAAATAAGAGACAGATATCTCAAGAGCTGCTAAACATAAATTCGAGACCCAACGGAACATCGGTGGCCGTTTTACTGAAAACACTACTCTGGTTTTCTATAAACCAAAGGCAAACAAAAACGTCCTGTTATTGTCATCAATGCATAATACAAATGTATTGAACGCTGCCACGTCAAAACCAGAAATAATACATGTATACAATGCTACTAAAGGAGCAGTAGATGCTTTAGATCAAATGACTTCAATATGTGCTGCAACAGAAAGACAAGACGTTGGCCTCTCTGTGTTTTCTATATGTTGAATATTGCCGGTATAAATTCATATATCATTTACAATCATAATATGGCATCTGCTGGAAAAAATCGGGATCCAGGTTGAATTACATGATAAAGCTTCATGAGCAACTAACAAAACCATGGCTATCAACAAGACTGCAAATTCCTACATTGCCTAGAAAATTGAAAACAACTATTTCAAGTACTTTGAGTGAAAGTTCTCAAGAAGAAAATAAGACTTTAACCCTCCAACCGCGGGCGACGTGGAAATAGCGTTCTGCTTATTTGGTTTATTTTTGCGGGCCACGCTATATCCGCGTCGCACGTAATTTGTTTGAATGTAGTCAGCGGGAAACGTTTATTTACCGTCAAGACGTTTACCATGGGAATTTGAAATAAGTGGGCGCGTTTCAGTGGAAATATCAGCCAATTGCAAACCGTAGTTACCAAAACACGGCCCTTAGTCGGCGTGGATGACTTAGTCATGTACAACAAGTTGTAACATGTTGAAATTATTTTTATCAGTATAAGAACGTGTTGTGTATCATTTGAATTATATCTTCCAAGTTAGTTAGTTGTGCTACATTTATTCTAGTACGAATATCTCTGAAATTTGATATGTCAAAACGTGCAGCTGAAATGGACATTGATGATCATCAAATGGCATCATGCAGCGAAACCACAATACAAGAAGACTGTGATTCAGATAGTGATATCAGCGTGAATCTAAGTTCAAGTGACTATAATAGTTCGGAGGATGATTTGAGTGAGGTAATGGGGATTCCGATGAAGAAGTGGAAGATCTCTCAAGTGTACGCGTTTGGTATGAAATTGATACAGACAGTATTCCTCCCGCACCGCCACATTTTCCTTTACTGCAACACCAGCAGTGAATGTAATATTGGACGAAAATGCTACACCACTTACATATTTCGAAATATTTGTCGACGACCAATTGATGATGATTTTGGTGAATGAGACAAATAAATATGCCAATCAAGAAATAAACAAACAATCGGTACAATCCAGTTACAAGAAATCTAAGAAATGGGTAAATGTTGAAATCGCAGAAATGAAGGTATTTTTAAGCGTATTATTATTAGAGTATTGTACATTTGCCTGAGCAAGAATGGTACTGGACAAAAGAGAATCAATATATGTTCCAATTTTTGGCAAAGTCATAACACGCGACAGATTTAGACTAATAATGAAATACTGGCATTTTTCGGATAACTCCACCTTCAATCCAACGTCACATCCGTGTACGAAATTACGTAAAATATACGAAGTAGTTGAATATTTACGTATGAAATTTATGACAGCAATAGTTCCAGAACAGAACATTACTGTGGATGAAAGTTTAATGTTATTCAAAGGGAGATTAGGATGGAAACAATACATTCCAATAAAAAGATCCCGTTTTGGCATAAAGTCATACGTTTTGTGTGAATCTGAATCTGGTTACATTTGGAACTTTTTATTGTATGTTGGTAAAAGTACCTTATACACGCAAAAATATGAAAACTTTCCGGTTTCAACAAAAACCGTATTATATCTAATGGATTCTTTGCTGAACGAAGGATACTGTGTTACTGTTGATAACTTTTACACTTCTCCGCAACTTGCTGATTATCTGATTACTCATAAAACAGATATGTATGGTACGTTACGGCCAAACAGAAAAGATTTGCCACCAGGTTTTGCAAAGATTAAATTAAAAAAAGGCGAAATAAAAGCTTTTCAAAGAGGCCAAGCAATGGCTTTGAAATGGCAAGATAAAAAAACCGTTTGTACCTTGAGTACAGTGCATAATCCATCATTATGTACTATAAGACTGAAGAACGGCGAAGAAGTAGTGAAACCACAGGTAATCATTGACTATAATCACACTATGGGGGCTGTTGATAGATCTGATGAAGAATTGAGCTACTACGAGACCACCAGAAAACAACAGAAAAAATACTATAAAAAAATATTTCGTCACCTGATGGACAAAGCATTGTTCAATGCATTTGTCATATACAAGAAAATTTCAAAAAATTCAAAAAAATCATTTTTGGACTTCAGACTAGACATTATTGAAGTTGAAAAAAATCTTCAACATCCTTCAAGGCAAAATCAAGGAGATGCTAACATATCTAGGCTAGTAGAACGTCATTTTATTTCTCATATTCCACCAAACCCCATAAAAAGGAACCCAGAAGAAGATGTAGTATGTTGCTCCAAAAGGATAAAATGGGAAAAAAGTGAGAAAAGAAACAAGAACATGGTGCAATGATTGTAATGTTGGGTTATGTATGGAGCCATGCTTCAAAATATACCATACGCAAAAAAATTTTAAAAATACGTCAAACGCGGTAAACGCGTTTCCGCATATTATACATTTCATAAATAAATTTTCACTAATTCCAATTTTTTTAATTTTTTCTATGTCATTTTTCAACTTAAATAATGCATTAAAATTGCCCGAATTTTTGACAGAAAAAATGAAAATCGGCCCGCGGCTGGAGGGTTAAAGGAAACTCTAAAGAAAGCGAACGTATTGTAGCCAGTGCCCTTACGTCAAAAGAAGAATGACAACATATTGTCAAAATTGTCCAAGACCTCTTTGTGCAGAGCACCAAATAAAAATTTGTAATGAATGCGCTGAATCTAAGTCTAAGTAGTCTTTTTATGTGTATTTTTTTGGTTATTTCGTTTATTTTAGGTTTAGGAAATATTTGTTTTAGGAAATATTTGTTATTTTTAAATAAAGTTCCGAAAGCTAGATAATGTAATTATTACTCTTATTTTCAATTCAAATCAAATGATATAAACCAATTTTTGCATATATTTGTAATACACGTAAAATTTACGTATTGTTGGCAAAATCATATATATTTTTAAGGTTGGCAATCTAGGGTTAATAGTAGCTACTGAATTTTGTACATCCTGGATTTTATTTAAGTCGTTGACCACTAAGTTAAGTCTGTGTGAAGCACAATGAAAAAAGAGAGCTTTGTTATATTTCTCACGAATTATTTTCTGCACTCCGTTTTCGCGGCCTGCCATTGTTGCACAACCATCAAATCCTAATCCTACTAACTTTTGCATATTTAAGCCATAATTTTCGCAAGTTTGTAATATTGATGATGATATACCGTCTGCATTCATGGAACTAAGTTCAGTAAATCCCAAGAATTCCTCACGTACTGAATTATTTTTATTCACGAATCTTACTCCTATCGAGAGCTGCTCAACACCAGAAATATCAGCAGATTCATCAGCTAACAATGAAAAACCTTCACTGGCGTTCACTTCTGTAATAATTTCTTCTCGAATAATATCACAACAAATCTTAATTAATTCATTCTGAGTCTGGTGAGAAGTATATTTAGCTTTTTTTGCACAATTTTCCAAATGATCTTTTAGTGCTAAATCTCCGCTCTCGACTCTAAAATTTAGGAGATCATCAAAATTTCCAGTGGTTTTACGACGGAGAAGTAAATCGTGGGTACCACAAAAAATTATAGTCGAAATGATTGGCATAAGTTTTTGTCTATTAGATTTAACTTGTTCCCTTTCATAACTACTGAGCTGTTCAGTGACACAAGTACTTTTACCATCCATAATATGTCGAAAGTTTACAGCTTTTATGCCGCTCCGAAAACATATGTTTTTGCCATTTCATTGAAGTCTTTATAATTCTTGAAAGGTTTTACAATGAAATTTGTAACCATTCGTAACGGAAAACTCTTTTTCCATCTGAGTCCATTTAAAATTGTAACTTGAATTGGGAACAAAATGTCGAGTCAATAACGCATATCTTATTTCATCGGAAATAGAAGCATGCTTTTCAATAAAATCTCCTATATCTAAAGGATGAGTATCAACAGTACGATTTTCACCAACGCCAGATAATGACGTTGACGTATTAGATCCCTGATCATCAGAATGTAAGGATCCAATACCACTCTTTACTGCTAATGAATGTTTGTAGATGTTCTAGTAATGGTTCAAAAGGCTTATGTAATTACTATCAATTTCTAAAAATTTCTAAAATAAATACCTATGATGATATGTAGTAGTAAAAATCTATATCATAAAATAGAAAAATCGTTAAGTAGAGAGCTTGCAGAAAACTCCTAGTTTATTTTATTCTAAGCCTTTGCCAGAAAACAATTGAAAAATGAAATAAAAAATGGTACAAATCATCTACTTTTAAATTCTGCGTAATAAAACTACTAACTAGTAACTACTGTATCTGTAAATATTTTTCATTGCATTTTTAACAACGCCTATTAGCCTATTAACCATATTAACCCATTAGTGCCCACTGGCAACTTAATATGCCAGTTACAAAATATTTTTTTACAGTAATTTAAAATATAAACTTCATAATTTTTATTACAAATAAATTATTTGGTTATAGTACTACAACTCACGTATTTTTAATTCAGTTTTTGATAATTAAATTACACAATAATAGCATTTTAGCTAACATTGTCTTTAGTAACTTTTCCGTCGTGTGTATTTAATGTAATGAGCACAGATAATAGATTATAAGTATTTACAATTTTTACAATTTATAGCTTTTTGATATTCCAAAGAGATGAAAATAGATAAATGTTAAAGAGAAAATATAATTTTCTTAAAATAAACAATGTATACGCATTGTTTTCGAAGCAACAACAAGTTGCCACTGAGCCCTATCATAGCTGAGTAATCATACCTACCAGCTACATGCAGTGACTTGCAAAATCTTAGAAACCGCAGCTCTTGCTATTATAATTTAAATAGTCTTTAGTTTAGTTACGATTGCTAAGAGATCTTGTTGTATTGAACTTTTAAATTGGTTTTGTATAAAACATCAGTGTAAACTAAAATGTGTGAGGCGGAGTAAGTATTTGACATTTTAATTTAGAATACCGTTGAATAAATACTGTTAAAATTTTAATTCAAACATTATTTGTATGGAAATGCTGTAACTTCAAGGTATGATTAGATATTTTTCGTGTTTGTTTGTAGTTACATGGAAAGGGCCTGCTACTACACGAGTTATTAGATGAATTGAATAATTGCGCGGATGACTTGGACGTCTCTACAATAATTTTAGATCCTCCTACCGAAGATGCCAATGGCGATACTGATCAAGACTCAGATGGATCTGATTCAGAGGCGACGGAAATTTTGATAACTTGCCAAGACGCATATTACTTTCAGAGTGTACAGTAGGAGATAATGGAAATGCTTCAGATGTTGAAAATATTGAACCAGAACCATCTACTTCTACGTCCACTGCCAATGAACCCGCGATAAAATTTAGGAAACGAAAACGAGTAACATCAAAAGAAACTAAGCGAATGTGGAACAAAAGTAATAATACAGGTTTTTCTGTGCCATGTTTTCAAGCAACATATGGTCCCTCAGCGGAGGATTTAATGAAGCAGAATATAACTAAACCAATTGATGCATTTTTCGCATTCTTTACTAAAGAATTTATTGACGAAGTTGTTATCCAAACAAATTTATATGCAGGGCAAAAAGGATATCATAATGTAAATATTGCTGCAAATGAAATAACTGTTTTACTTGGTATAATGCTGCTTTCTGGATATCATCAGTTGCCAAGTAAGAGAATGTATTGGAAAATCGAACCTGATTGTTATGTAGCAGTTGTGGCTGATGCTATTCGTAGAAATAGATTAGGGAAATTTTAAGATTTCTACATCTGGCAGACAATTCTAAAATATATGGGTTGGATAAATTTTACAAAATTAGGCCGATATTTCGCTATCTAAATGAAGCTTTTAAACAAGTTGACATCAAGGAAAATTGTTGTGTTGATGAAAGCATTATCCCATATTATGGTCACCACAGTGCTAAGCAATTTATACGGGCAAACCCATTAGATTTGGTTTTAAGTTATGGGTTTTGGCAAGTGCTGAAGGTTACATTTACCACGCAGAACCGTATTGTGGTTCGAGTACGCGCTTACCAGAAACAACGCATGGACAAGGTGGAAGCGTTGTTCTGGGAATGGCAGAGCATGCAAATATTCCAAAGGGCACTAAACTTTTCTTTGATAATTTATTTTCATCTGTGGGTCTTATGGATGCACTCACACAACGTTCGTTTGGAGGCACCGGAACGCTAAGAGAAAATAGAGTACTAACGGAGATAGGGTTCACACCAAAATCTATTATGGCAAAATCGAAACGGGGAACTATGGAGGATAAGAGTGATGGAAACATAAATATCGTTAGATGGAACGTCAATGCAGTTGTTACCGTCATAACCAACTGCGTACCTCTGCATCCATTGAAAACCGTTAATAGGTACTCAAGAACTGAGAAGAAGAAGGTTGAAATAAAAATGCCTGGTCCAATTGCAGCGTACAATCAAACCATGGAAGGTGTTGATTTAAACGATCAGTTTGTCTCCACTTATCGGTCTTCGATTCGCACAAAAAAATGGTGGTGGCCATTTTTTAGGTGGGCACTAGATAAAGCTTGTGTTCAAGGCTGGTTGGTATATAGAAGATTTGGCAATAATTTATCTTTGTTAGAATTTTGCCGTGAGTGCGCACTACATATTCTGGTGACGTACGGTACAAAACCTTCTAGACCAGGGTGTAGACCATCATCCTCTTTATTATTTTCTCCGGTACTAGAAGATTTGCGCCGTGACGGTAAAGAACACTTAATAATTAAAGGAAAGTCTAAGTACAGAAGATGTACAGTGTGTGGAAATCGCACATCATATGTATGCAAAAAGTGCAAAGCGGCATTACACGCAAATTCGTGTTTTGAAGCTTTTCATAGCAAATAATTTTGATTTATAAATTAACTTTAGTTATAGTATAATAGTTATTACCATATTTCTGTATAATACTTGTTATTTGTATGTATGCCTAAATCTTATTTGCATGTCACTGGCAACTAAAGTTGCCAGAATTTTTCTTATATATAGGAAGTAATCAATTTTATAAAAACTTTTGGGGTTATTTTAGGACCTTAAGACACTGTATATAAAGTTTCAGCGAAATTCAACCATAGATGAATTCTTACGATTCAAATTTGTAGAGTAGGCGTAGCACTTGTGAAATGTGTTAACAAAGTTAAACGCTAAACAATAAACTCATTCACTCAAAAATTCAAGTCAAGCTAAACAAGAACAAACACGTTCCTTAAAATGTCTATGTATACAAAATAAAGGGAATGCGATATGCGAAGGAGGCGGCGGCGGCAACCTCAACAAGTGCAGCGTTATCATGATTTATGCGAAATCATGAGAATAATATATTATTTTGACCTTGAGTTTACTATTCAGTTCTGTTAGGCTTTATGATTTTAAATGAAAATTCAAATGTTTTACGAGAGCTAGCTAGGTAGAAACAAAAAAATTCAATTTTCTAGAGGGGGGCAAGTGCCCTGCTTTGCCCCCTTTTCCGGCGCCCTTGGACGTACGAGAAGAAAATATTTAATTATAGGCTTTCTAGAGCGAGAAATGTGGTGGAAAATTGTTGTGGTATGTTGGTATCAAGATTTCATATTTTTCATACTGAAATAAATTTGAAGCTTAGCACCATCGATAGAGTTGTGCTAACATGCTGTATATTACACAATTTTCTACGACAACAAAACAAGATGGGCTGGACATACCTCTTAGTGACAGCATTTGCAATGAAACCGATGTGTTTGGGAATTTACAGCGAGGTCCTAATCGACATCCATGTGAATATGCAAAAGAAGTTCAGGATCTTTTCTTAAAGTATTTTAATGAAGAAGGACTATTGGTTTGGCAACATGAACGCATAACCACTTAAGATGTTCTTTATTATTACATATACACTGGTGAATATAAAAAATGTAACAACCTAAATTAGATGTTCACTCTTTGTATCCCTAAAAAATAAATACATCGTTCTAAATGAAACTAACTGATCATTATTTTAAATAATAGTAGAATATAAAATAAAATAAACTTACAGCGATATCTCGCATGATCAATGAGATATCTGAAAAATCATAACAATTTTTCAGGTGCTTCATTGATCAAACGATATATTGAAGAAATACGCATCAATAAATCATTCTGGAATTCTGTATACACCTTATTGGGTAGTGAATTCTTCGTACCAACTGGGCAACTTCATCCGGACGATTGTACTGACTGGCAGGATAGGTACTATTAGTGCTATTGGTATAAGTAGAGCTCTGCAAAATCAACGTATACCTAACGTTTATACACCAAAAAGTATAAATATATTAGAAATATTATTTTTACCTGAATTAGTGATACGTGAGACAGATCTGTAAATTACGTGGCGTTTCAACATGTGAAAATCTGGTCAGATTCCCTAATTGAGCCTCGAACAAGGCTTCGTTAATTACTTTCTCACAATAGATGGTCATTTCCGAACTCAATTTCTTTAGCTTTGCTGATATATTTTTGCCGATAATATCATACCCTGTCAGGTTGCGTTGACGCACCCTGTATGTAGGATGTTATAATGACGTGTATGACGTGTTTTGAGTGCGAGTGTATTGAGTTTGAACGGAAAAAAAATTTTTTTTTGTGTATGCATAATGTATGTGGGTGTATGATACGCCACTGGAAATGTAGGAGAAATATAATTCAGTATGTAGATACGTGTATTTGAATGTTATAAAGACATTAGTGTTGGAATAAATAGATTCTGATGAGTGTAAATGTGAAGAGAAATTTGTCGATGGGACGATAATGTATTGCTACTGTATTACTACTGTTAGAAATGGAATGTTTGAAGATAGATGAGTAATCTTTGCCAGAAGAATGTGAGTGTATAAGTGTAGAACGTTTTAGAAAATATGTAGAGAAAGATTGGGTATGTTTAAGTGTTAATTTCCGAAGGGTTTTGTAATGTTGTGCAATTGTTTTGAGAATATATGTATGTATATGGGATTTGAGACCTTAGACGGTGCTTATTTTTGCAAATGTTGCGGAAGGAGATTGAGCGCAGGTTGGAGATAAAGGTTAAAAGTTGTGTAATGGTCCAGAGTGGCTACTGAATGAATGTGGTGACGAAAAATGATTTCTTCATGAAGTAATTGTAAAATTTGTAAGTAAGAACAAATATGGCGATGTATTGTAATTACACGCGTGCTTGTATAGAGGGTAGCATCTATTGGAACTATGAAATTTTGAATGAATACTATTGGAGAATATAACGCGGAAGGAAGACATGTTTAAAGATGGATGACTGAAGGTATAAATAGGAAAGTCAGGGATTGAAGAGGGGAGTTAAGCTTTTTCGGTTTTGGCTGTTGCTTGTGGTGAAGGTTGGCGGAAGACGCGCGCGAAGGGTGTGTGATAGAATGGGATGGTGTTGGAGTTATATTTGTGAATTTTAATGAGGCAGTAATTGTTTAAACAACTGCGTAACCCGAACCGGGGATGAATCGTAAAGACATTCATAAATAAAACAATAATAAAATTGAGATTGAAGATAAAATTAGTTTGTGTTTTCTTCAAGAAAATAATAAGTGCGTAAGCAGATTTGAATAAAGATAACAGTTGTAACGTTAGTAGCGTCAAGTTTAGCGCGTGTTCTGGTAACGAGATTCAGTTAAAATTATTTATGGGACCACCTTTTAAGTGAACGAAGTGTTCGTTGTATATTAAGCCAATGTTTAAGTAACGTTATATGACATTGAAAGTTTATTTGTATAAGGGACTAAATTGGTGGAAAGGTTGCTAGAATTTTTTTAAGAGGCAACCAAATGTTTACCGTTATTACATGTTTGTGGAGTAATAACCTCGCATAGTGAACTATTCGCGAGTGCACAGAAGAATAAGTTTTGTTGAGCCTTTGTAATGTGCTTCAGGCAATTTTAAGGAGTACAAATGGACTACAAATATTCGATTTACGAGAATAAAGAAAAAGAAAATCCAAGGATTAATGGACAATTTTAAGTAAGAAATTAGATTTAAGAATTTTAAGAACTCATTTAAGCCCGATTATCTTTTGTTTAGTTTATTTGCGTATTGTTGTTTAAATTATTAAGTAGTTTTGAAAGGAAGAGATAATCGTTCTTGAGTCTTATTATATGGTTTGTTTTAGTAGTAAGAATGCAAAGTGGTATTTGGTGGTTTAACTTTCAACCGCGCTGATGTAATTTATGTAGATATTTGTGTTTTGTTTTATTTTGTACAGGACAATATATGTATTTACCGTTGATTGTTATTATGTTGTTTATTTAGCCAGGTATGAAACACAGTTGTAACATTTACTTAATTGGTGATCTTGTTTTGACAATTTTAAAAGTAAGCTTTGCATATTTTAATTTTCAGATTTATGAGCAACCGGAAAGGTTTTATTAGCCAGGTTGATTGCAAAATTTTCATGTTAGTTTATTTAACGCAGTACAATTAAAGACAAGAGTTTTGAGAAATTATACAGGTCTATTACGATTCAGAGAGATTATTTTGAAGTAACATTTATTAAGCCGAAGACATTAATCTTCTTTTATTTAGGAATTTCCAAAATTAATTACCGAATATTGGATGAAGAAATATTTTATTCGGTAACAGGTAGAAATTTAACGTTATATATATATATATATATATATATATATATATATATAT
This sequence comes from Vesta saturnalis, assembly GCA_036346205.1. NCBI lineage: Eukaryota > Metazoa > Arthropoda > Insecta > Coleoptera > Lampyridae > Vesta > Vesta saturnalis. The sequence goes on along the minus strand of JARFJB010002103.1, from coordinate 551,861 downwards.
ATATATATATATATATATATATATACGAGGGATACGCAGAAAATAGAACCTTCGTATAGGAGTTTACCGAGTAAGCACAATCCTACTTTCCAGAATCAGGTAGGGTTAATTAACATCCAGCTTAAGACAATTATTTTAGCAAAGTTTCGATTGTGGTGGCGCCTAGAGACATATTTTCCCGGACTGAGCTGTTTGAATGTAGGTGTAAGGTGTTTGAGCATATTAATCATTCATTTTACTTATTATTTCGACCACGCCCATCTCCCTGTTAGCTGGGTTGGCAACCCGCTTACATTAGTAAGCATGCACGACGCCTAGTGCGGTTTGGACGTGTAACAACTCGTCTTCTTCCTTTTGTCCTGTTGTAATTTTGCACTAATAAGTCCTAACACTTCATCTGCTTATGTGCTTTTCTTTCTTTTGAAGCAGAGGAAGAGCTGGTACTTATAGAAGGCGTGGTGGGGACAAAACATCTTCTGGTATTGAAGATATTGTGGACTCTAGGTCATTATCGTTTACTTCTGTACTGTTCTAAAATTATTATTAAATATTCTTCAAGTGTCTACGTCAATGTACTTATTTTCATACCTGACTTAACAAATCGGGTAAGTTGATGTCATCATTACCTTCCGACGTTCGTGGTATTTCTTGGTCTTTTAAAAACAGCAATCCGTCAAAGTACCATAGACTAGGGGTGTACACATTTTCAGTGCTGGTACCTGATCGGCGAGAAGCAATCACTTTTTTAAACTCCTTTCGAAAGCAACTTCGTAGCGAATTAATCTTTTCGACGATCTTTGTCAGCAGTTTCATTTATTTCTCTTAATTTTTCAATAAGCAATTTATACGCTGAATCTTTTTCAGCTTGTCACAGTATTCTTTCGATTTTATTTTCCACAAGCATGGGTGGTTTCTGTATATTCAATAAATTCACTCAGAATACGTTGTTCTTTTATCTTGTTAGACATTTTGCTTTTCGAAATAAGTGGGTGCGTTTGCCCAGGCAGGCCAAAACTGAGACTCAATATGAACCAGTTATTTACACGCAGGTACTTGTCTTCGAGTTGGCGCGAAAATCAAGACAATTCAGAAATTTCATGCCGCCTCGTTTACGACCAGAACGCGCCGTCAGTTTGCCCTTTAGACGCACATACTTACCTTCGTGTCTTTGCACGTTCAGTTCCGCCTTCGCGCCAACCTGCGTGTGTATATCCCACTTAAAATATGCAAATCACGTAACTGTGCATTACCGGTCGCCCGGGACCGGTAGCTTGACGCGGATATAGTGCGATACCGGTCTTCGGGGACCGGTAGTAGTGTAATTAATTTTTCTATTTTTATATTCATATTATAGGCATTAAAAGCGGTTTAAGATCAGTTTGTAAAAATAAAAACTTGTAAGAACTTACTGTTATCCGTTTTATGATCAAGTTTCAAGTGTCAAATGGCTTGCTATTTTTTAGACCATAAGATCACACAACATAAAAGACCTCTTAATGCTTTATCAGTACCTATAAATGATATTTGAAAATAAAAAATATGTAACTAAATAAATGTTCTTAGCTATTAAAAAAAAAACACTTAATTTCCAGAAATAGAAACTATTTTTTGTGAATGCTATTAACACGTTGAGTCCCACGTGCCCACCGGTGGGCATTTTGTTTCTACGTCCTGGAACCAAAGTTTTATTTATGTTATGCTTTAACTTATTGATTTTATTTTTTAGGGTCGAAAATTTGGAATGTCGTATTTTTTTTTTTTTTAAGAAATTTTTAGGTTCTTTTTTGTGACCACCGGTGGTCACGCGGTCCCAGGATGTAATTTTACATTCTGGGACCACATGACCACGGGTGGACATGTAATATTTTACCTTTTTTAGACTACAGTGCTTTTGTTTGTTTCAGATCTAAATTAAAAATATCATAATGAAAATACAGGATTTTCGGATAACTCTGCTGAGGATGAAGATTATCTGCCACAAGAGAGTGACGAAGAAGTAAACGACGGTCTATTTTCTGAAAGTGTTTTAGGAGAATCTTCAGAATCTGAAGGAGATCCAGATCATGATGTACCCCTTACCCAATTACAACAAGGAAGGAAACAGTGGGAGCTTGTTCGGGGAGATAGATTGTCTTTTAATTTTGATCTTCAAAATGTAGGCTGCCCTTCCGAAATATTTGAAAAATTAAGAGATAAATCCCCTCTAGAGTTTTCAACCATTTTATTGATGATGTTGTTATTGATCTTTTAGTAAAAGAAACAAACAGATTCGCTTCACAGAGAGTGGCAGAGTTTATTCGCAACGGAAAAACTTTAAAATGGAGTGATACAAATCGTACAGAAATGAGAACATTTCTGGGCATTTTAATGTGGATGGGCCTCGTGCAAATGTCTCAGTTACGTGACTATTGGTCCAGAAACACATTATTTCAAAATTCAGTACCCAAATACATGAGCAGAAAACAGGTTTGAGAGCCTGCTGGGAATGTTCCATACATGCAATAATGAAGCTCCTCCTAAACCGGAAAACGATACGTTATACAAAGTATCCGATGTTCTGAATTTATTGCTAGCTAAATTTAAAACGTCATATGTTCCTGAAGATCTCATTTGTATTGACGAGAGCAATGTCCCATTCCGAGGACGTCTATCTTTCCGCCAGTATATACCAAATAAGCGTCATCGTTATGGCATCAAAGTTTTTAAGTTATGCGTTGCTGGAGGTTACACGTGGTCATTTAAGGTATATACTGGCAGAGAAAGAACCGAGGATTCTTCTGTTTCAGAAAAAATCGTAATGGAACTCATGGATGGCTTACTGGGTAGCGGCCGTACCTTGTACACAGACAACTGGTACAGTAGTGTCTCCGTCTCTAAAAGATTAATCGAGCAAAAGACCCATTTAGTTGGTACTTTACGGACGAATAGAAAAGGAAACCCCCCAGAAGTTACAAAAGAGAAATTGCAGAAAGGTAACATTATAGCCAGACAAAACAAGAATAAAGTAGTTGTATTAAAATGGAAAGATAAGAGAGATGTTTCGATGCTAAGTACAAAACATAATGCTGCAATAACTACATTTATGAAGAAAGGGAAAGAAGTTAGAAAACCAGATATGATCCTTGAGTATAATAAAGGTAAAGGGTTCATAGACCTGTCAGACCAAATGGCGTCATATGCTCCATTCCTAAGAAGAACTGTGAAATGGTATAAACGTTTGCTTTTTCATATTATAACTTCTACAACAGTTGTCAATGCCATACATTTATGTAACATGGTCAACAACAAAAAAATGAATATAAATAAATTTAGGGAATCAGTGGTTATGGGTCTTGTTGTAACTGAAGATTTGAAAGCTCATCCATCTACATCAAGAGAACTAAGTACTTCAGCCTGCAAGCTAATTGAAGCCTCAGGGCAAAAGAGAGTAACCAGATAAAGATGCAATGTGTGTTACAAAAATATGAGCATTAAAAAATGCAAAAAAAGTGAATACATCTGCGTATCTTGCAATGTCCCTATGTGCCTGACTTGCTTTCAGAAACATGTAAAGTAGTTTATTTGTTTGTTAGAGTCATTTCGCTTTTTCAATTTGTAAACGTATTTTTTTTAAAGGAAACGTAAAGTAGTTTTTAAGTCTAAGTTTATTTCGTTTTTTTCTGGCTCATTAAAGTATTTTTTTTCAAGAAAACTGTATAATTACTCTCAAAAGGAAAACCTCTTTCAAAATAAAAACCAGTATGTAAACATCTTGGTCCAAAATATTTTTTTTTACTTCCTGGGACCGCTGATTCGAAAGCACTATTTAAAATCAGTGTATTTCGTTCCCACCGACGGACACGCTGTCCTGAAATGTAGAATGCTGAGTGCCCACCGGTCCCTAGAAGCAAAACAAAAATTCCCACCGGTGGGCACGTGGGGCTGAACGTGTTAAGATAGCCGGAAGCTTGCAGCTTGAGTCTGGGTGCTTCTTTTAATCGATACACCGTGGGACATTTTTTGACAATCTTGAGAAGGTGCTCCAACGACATCCTAGTTTCATGAATGGATCAAGAATATTGAATTTAGATAAGACAGGCAATACCACTGTTCACACGACTCATGAGATTTTGGCAGACTGAGGCGTTCGACAAGTATTTCAAAATACTAGCGCTGAAAAGGGAACATTGGTTACGACTTGCTGCATTGTTTCCCCGCAAGGTATAAATTATCCTCCTGTAATGATCTTTCCCAAGATTCACTTTAAGAACATAATGACTACAAATGCTTACCCTGGCACACTTGGACTTGCAGAAAATTGAGGGTAGACGACTTCTACCAATTTTTGTAATGAATTACTTTGTAAAAGTTACCAACAGTTCAAAGGATAATCCTTCTTTACGATAACCACGAAAGTTATCTATCTATAGATGTCCTCGCCATAGCAAAAACAAATGGAGTGATAATATTAACACTGCCAAAGGTACAGCAAGCGCGAACGCGAGGTCAATCGAGCGCTGGGACTGAACCCAGAGCACGTTCCTCCCGGCCTACGGCTGGTCCAGCGCCCAAGACGAAGAAAGGGGAGAGATCCTCCCCTTCCAAGTCGAAGGCGTCGAGGACCCCCGAGGTGGCTGCTCGGAAAGTCCCGACGGAAGTCGAGCGGGCACGGAATAAGCTCTTAGAGCACTGTGTCCGTGCGTTAAAAGCTGAGACTTGGAGTAAGATCTGCTCCAAGCCCGGCATTACGCTAGACTCCGTCAAGGAGGCCGTCGCTGCTTTAGGTGATGAAACGGTTCTTCGCTCCGCGAAGGAGGGTCATGTTCCTGCCTTGATTAAGGCAGGCTTGATCACCGTGACTCACTTTCAGCAGGTTCAGGACTGGGTGGAGGCAGTAGAGCTGGAGGAATCCTTCCTCCGGAACGTACAGATCTCCTCTCAAGTATGGGCTAAGTCCACAGAGAGGGGCCGTACGGCTCTAGAGGCGAGCGATCTCGCCTGGAATGCATTTCCAGCCAGTTTAGACCTGGCGCGCGCAAATGCGCTCGTTGTTGGTGTGGATGGTGTCCAAGCTCTTCTGTCCGAAGAGAGTGACCCTCACAACCAACCCAGGTTCCTGAAAGAACTGTCGTCCTCACCTATTGTTATAGGTTTTGCCTCTCGTGAGACGGGACTGTCTCACCAAGACGTGGTCAGCGGTCTCCGCCCCAGACTCCAAATTGGAGGGCGAAATCAACACATTGTCCGTGTTGAGTTTCGCATCGGGACAGGAGAAGCCAAGTGGAAGAGGAAGTTGTTCCTCCAACTGCTCGTCAACGATAGGGGACAGGTGGTCCTTGTCCCCTTCGCTGAGTCAGCAGGCGCTACCGGTGGATTCTGACTACGTCATGATCCACGGTGAGCGTTACCACCTGGTCGCTGACTTGATCGCCTTGCTTCTGCGCGCGTCCTCTAGAGAGGAAGGGCGCGCAGCCTTGGCAGCTGTCTTTGAGCGGCCATGTTTGGGCAAAGACGAAAGCGCGTCGTCAGAGTGCTGCTGCTCAACGGGCGGCTGCTCGGAGGAGTCCGAGCCCGGCCCCCGTAGTCGGCACTTCTACGGCGGCCTCTCCGCCTCGCGGAGGGGGCTCAAGTTCCCGAGCACCCTCCGACCCGCAGAGACGCCCCTCTCAGCGCCGCCAAGCGGCGCGCGGAGGTCGCGATAGTAGAGGCTCTCGTGCTCATTGAGCACGGTGCCTCTCGACAAAACTTTCATGGGGCCATTAAAAAAATACCTGACAGAAGAAATTCGTTTAAAGATGCGTGTCAACGCTCAAGCTATTACTCACTACGCTATTGCGGCATTGTTTGGTCGTGCGTACACAAGGGCTCAATGTGCGGAACTAGCAATTAATGATTTTCGAGTTACGGGCATTTACCCGTTTGACCGAAACGTTTTTAAAGACTACGACTTTATGGAAGAGGCATCAAATGCATTAGAGGATTTAGCAAATGAAAACCCCGTAAATAGCAACATCGTAAATGAAAATGTTCAGCATAAAGAACAAAATGATACCTTAGTGCCAAACCCGTTCCTCGGACCTTCAACTGCTCCTGCATTTGTATCACCAACGACTATAAGCCCACTACCTCGTTTAAAAAAGACATCTAACACTAGAGGAAGAAAGGCTACCAAGGCCACATTTTTAACTTCCTCTCCTTCAAAGAATCTTTAGAAAAGAAGAGAGTTCAAGCAGCTAAGATAAAACGAACCGACCGAAAAGAGAACCACGAAAAACAAGAGAAAAATGAAAAAAAAAATCGAAAAACTTGTTTAAAGAAAAAATGTGGAAGAGGAATCTTCCTCTGAAGGCTCTGATGATTTCTCCGTCAAAGATAGTTCAGATAAAACTCATCAATGTTTTGAGGAATAGCGTTATAACGCCTATCCTTAACGTAACCCCATAAAAAAAGATCATGTACAGACAATTCGGGAGAGTTCGGCGCCCATTCGATCCGTCCACCTCTTGCTATCTATTTTGCCCCAAATACCCCACTCACATATTCTCTTGCCACTAAAGAAAAATGACAAGGTGCACCGTCCTGCTGAAAATATATTTCCTCCGTGATACCTTCTTGTTGCAGTTGGGGATAAAAAAAGTTTTCTAACATATCTATGTATACTGCACCATTAACCGTTTTTTCAATAAAGAAGAAGGGACCATAAATTTTATTTTTGGAAACGGCACACCAGACATTTACTTTTGGAGAATCTCTCTCGTATTCAATAAAAGTTCTAGGCTTCTTAATGCCATAAATGCGGCAGTTATGTTTGTTTATTTTTCCATTTAAATGAAAAGTGTCCTCGTCGGACATAATCAAAGTAACATTAGGTTCTACTCTAAAAAGATTTTGTAACGTTTCACACATTATTAGCCTTTTCCCAAAGTCTCTCTCATTAATTTTTTGAAAGGTTTGAATCTTGTAAGGGGTTAATTTTAAACTCTTTGATACTTTTAGTAAATTTGGTATTTATCTAATGGAAATTTGATTATTATTTTCAATAAGGATTTCATTTATGGCTAATAGGCGATTGAGATAATTCGGATTATTTTGGTTTTTAATACCTTCTTTCTTCCAACTGAACCCCTTTCTTCGAATATTTGATACCATTTCAATATGGAATTTCTGGTGGATGTTTTTCAAATTGTAATCGAGACCTTCTTGTTCTGGTTGTTATCGAAGAAGTTTTTGTAAATAATAATACTGCAGCTGCTTTTTCTTGATTTGTGTATATCATTACTGCAATATAACTGTTTACAAGTAAATTATTTAACTTCTATCATCAAACAAACTTATTTGACAGATAACATAAACACACGATTTTCATAGCACCCTTGACTAATCTCATTTCTTTATCTAAGAATAACAAAAAGATATCTAAAAAGTTTTAAAATTAACTCCATACAAAAAAACTTTTTAAAAATTATTTTTACAGAAGAACTGTAAAAAAAAACTGTTAAAATTCACCTTCGGCCACCGCGAAGATTACATAAATTGGATAATTTCAAAATTAAGTTTATCATTGAAAATCCTTGATTTAACAATTATACCACGTTGACCTAAGTTGTAACGAACCGCAAGTCATTACTTCAAAATTTTTTAATTAATTAATTATTTACTTAACAATCCGCCCTCGTAAAAGAAATGATGTAAGCTTTCCTAGTATTTAAACACCTGCAAAACTTCATCTAATATTTCTTAGTATTCCGTATTACTCAGTCACGTCCATATAGTGCATTATTTCGTTTGATTGCACAATAATAATTAATTTGTTCCCACTCCAACGTGGATTTCATAAAACATCGAAAGTTTTATACGTCAGAGTAATCTCCGCCAATTAAAAGTAGGATTCCCCAAACAGAAGCTACCGCCGCCTACGGAGGATCCTCTATAAAACCGCGACGCGCACCATTATTATTATTATATCTATCTGTAGATCTCTATCTATCGGTATTTAAAACGCGCCCGTAAACGCATCCCGCCGCCGAGAAGTATAGCCGTAACCGTAACCGACCAGCCGCCGTAGTAGAAGAGTTCCGTCGCGCCACGTGAAAGCATCCCGCCGCCGAGAATTATTGAGTTGGTTTCACCAGCTCCTGTATTAGTTAGTCCGTTTGACTAACTCCGATTCCAGAGAACCTGCACGTGACGGTTGTTTGGAAAGTAAATCGCCGCAGACCTAGTGATAGCCACCGCGAGTTTAGAGCACCGTAGGTGCGAACGCACGCCGCGACCCTTCCGTAAATAGCTCTTTGTGATTAACGACACGTAAGTCTGTGGAGTAATTAAAAGCACAAACATACACACCAGCACACACAACCCCAGGCCGCTACGGGCAAAAACCACGAGGTAGCCGGGAGTACCAACACACACACACAACCCCCAGGCCGCTACGGGCAAAAACCACGAGGTAGCCGGGAGTACCAACACACACACACACAACCCCCAGGCCGCTACGGGCAAAAACCACGAGGTAGCCGGGAGTAAAAGCACACCCACACAACCCCCAGGCCGCTACGGGCAAACGCCACGAGGTAGCCGGGAGTGCTCACAAACCACGCTAACATATACCTGACGACGAGAGCTAAGTAGGACTGTATAGACCTGCAGCTTTCCTCATTTACGCTCACTTACATTCTAAACACCTGAATTCACTAGCTCGCTGGAGAAAGACCGAAGTGCCTATAATCACAAACGCATTAAACGTAGAGTATCCGTCAAAGGCCTGTCATAGCCGAAAACCGTCCATCGCTGACCACGCGCTTAGTAAACGAATTTCAAGAAAGCAATCAATTAATTGTTTTCCACCAGCTTATTCCGCAAGTATAAAACCCGCCTTTAATAAATACGCGTTTTGTGTGCATACCATTAAGGAACGTCGATTGCATCTACGTGAGATTTCTTTCATTTGCATAAAAGAAATCACCACCATAAAATCACCGCCCAGTAGATAACGTTTGAATAATATTAATTATACAACCAAACGTGTATAATCCGCCTAGTCTAAATTTAATGCAAAGATAAACCTCTGAAGAAGTCATATTTTAAGCATAATACATCGCGAAGTAAAATTACTTCACGAAGCATACGCGCTTGTCCGTCTCCCAAAAATTACTAAAGGTAAAGAGCCGCACGCAGTTCGACCAGTACAACAGTCCTGCGTACCACACGTGAACTCGGGATATCGATTTTCACTAGTGACCTACATTCGCGCAACCCTCGTTTTGAATAACCAGTAGTTTGTTTATAAATTCTTTTCTTTTATAGACAGGGCCGTATCCAGTATAAATAATTAATTAAACATAACGTTATTAATCATTTAAATTTTACAGTCATTATTGCGTGCATTAAAATCTATTTTACAGAAGCGATTTCGACCGGAATAAGCAGTCGCATTGAGCGAGGGGAAGGAAGGACGCCGCCATCTCCAGTAGGACATCCAGTTATTTCAGTATTGTTACAGTTTAGGTTAGTTGTTGTTAGAATAAGGGTGAATATATTAGATGTGTAAATATAATAGGATAATATATTTTTAAACCGTTTTATTTTAATTATTTCATGTGGACAGTGTAGAGCTAAAGATTAAATATACCGACGAACCCACCCCCCCTTTAGTTAAATACAAAGACCGATTGCAGTTTAGCCGTGGCAAATATTAAAAAATTGTAATAAAGGACATTACAAAGTTAGACCTTTTCTTTGAAATGGTTGAAGATTAAATTTTTCAATGGCTTACTTTCGGAAAAAATTAAACAATACGAAATAGCCTTATTAGATTAATAAGCTACTAGTAAAAGCTCTGCTTTTTCAACTTGGTTTAGCCAGTGATCCAGTTTAAAATTAGTTGTGGTTGGGACATCGAAATGAAATTGCGAATGCACGCGCTCACAAAAATTCGCGTATCTTCTTTATTTGTAATTTAATTACACATGTTAACATTTTTAAGAAGCTAAATAACTAAGCTTTCGAATGATGTAAAACTATACAGGATGTTCTATTTAAATAAGTCAAGTAAATTTTAATTGAAAATAGGCAATTTTTTCTCGCCCTGTATAACTGGAAAAATTTTTTAATGTGATTGGGAAAAAGCTTTTCGAAATTTTAAACTCATTGGTAAAAACCGCACATTTCTATCTTTTATTTACTTTTATTTACAAGTTACGAGTAGCTTTTATGGTTTCTTAGTGACAGCGCAAGCGCCGAAAAGGGTTAAAATCGCCATATGGCCGCCATTTTGAATTTAAAATTTTGCGAAATTGTTTGTTTGATCGGGGTTTAGGTAACATTAAATTATTTCAAGAGTGGGGTGGTAGAAACTTGGAAATGGAAGTTTAATAATCTAGCGGCTATAACTATATATATTATATATATTATTATTCAATCTCGGCTATTAGCGACTACTCGTTAGTTCAGTACATTTGAATTTGCGGTCTAGAGCTTTTTTTTCTTTTTTAGGAAATGGAGGCTAAGCGCAAAGAACTGTGTAATGCGTTAGTGTTTTGTCGGGATTTCCAAAGAGGAGATGTTCTCGCGGAGATGCATGTAAATATGTGCACGAATCGTTGGCAAAGGAACGTATGGCGCGTACCAGTGGCGTGATAAATTCACACCTTGCTGGAGAAATCAGGAAATACGCGCGTACTAAAACCGAACGTTGTCACGACTTCGACCAAAGGCGGTGTGAGAGAAAATCGTGTAAATATTTACATGTGGCCCAAGACATGCACCTGCGATTTTCGTGTCCAGTATGCATGGACCTCATCGCTGACGGACAGATGGGTTGTTTTGAAGAATGCAACCATGTCATTTGGCGCACTTGCTTGCTAAACGAAACATTAACCGCCTGTCCGTTATGTCGAGCAAATAGTAAAAAAATTTGTTTAAATTAAGGTTAGTGAGAACTCCCCTGGTTCAAATTCAAAAATTATACCAGTGCTAATCTAAATTTGACAAACTAGATTTAATAAAATGCATTGTTTGAGATATACCTAGCGTTTACCTTTACAGTGAGGGGTAATTCTCTTTAGCAATGTTAATCGAACTCTGGCCAACTCCCCCCCCCCCCACTTTATACCACTTTTGGGTACTTAATACTCTTGTTAAGAAGGTTACTAAAATAAAATATTAATTTTATTTCGTATTTTAGGTGACCAGCTGTCATTGCCTGCTTTTTGTTGCGCCTGCTGTTAGTTGTTTCCCTCTTCCTGCTGTTAGTTGTTTCCCCCTGCCTGCTGTTCGTTGTTTCCCGCTATCTGCCGCTTGTTGTTTTCTGCCGTTTGTTGTTTCTTGCTGTTTGTTAATGTAGTAGCTGTTGCCAGGTTGAAGAACTTTCGGTAAATTTTTTTTACAGATATGAAAATGTAAACTTATCTTTGGGGTTTCAATATTTATCAATTTATCGTCCCCTGTAAATCGTAAAATCTAAGAAATTACTTGAGATGCTATAACAAATTTATTAAATTTGTAATGACACATCTCAAATAATTTCTTAAAGATTTTACTATTTTATGAGGATGATATCTGTAATTGTTATGAAAACGTTTAATTTATACAAAATGTAAATAAGAAAATACACCATTTAAACCCCAAAGATGATAATAATAATAATAATAATAACAATAATAATAATGTTTATTGCATGTTACTGTGCAAAGCACTTACATTTGTCAAATTGGCAATACATTTAAAAGTAAATCATTTAAAGCACAAACACAATATATTATAACTAACACCAACAAAAATAACGAATAAAAAGACTAGCCAAACATGTACAGGTGATTAATTCTGACTAGATAATATCGCCACTGAGGAATTCTTTAATTAAGTAATAAACCTTATTGATAAGTATGTTTGTACAGAATTTTTTTGTAATGACATTATTCAAATATGTATCTAAATATTTGTGATGAACGTGATTTTGAATATATAAGTATTTGTAATTATGTTTAAATTGAGAACATTAGATTTTATACTAAATCGGTGGAAAAATTAATAAATGCACAATTTTCTACTCTAAAAACAGTGCATAATTTTGAAATTATATAAAAAAGCATTAGTTTGATTTTTTAATTATGTAACTTTTTACAATTTGAAGCAATGATTTTTTGAATTTTCTAATCCCATAAAAATGCCCCGCCATTGGTTGGATAGTGCTCATTAATCAAGTCGATCTAGATTTTGTGGCAAAAAATTTTTGTACCAAATTTCACATCCAATAGCTTTAATGGTTCAAAAGATACCCCGCACACACACACAGACACCAATTTTTTTTGCTAAAAATGGCTTTTTCATCGATAACTTTAATGATTAGACATGAAATTTTTTTCTAAAAATATGTTTCTCGTATTGTTTAGGCCATAACAACACAACAAAGCAACAAAAAGTATCTGAAAATTAAATCCGATTACATACCTTTCTCTTTATACATATATGAGAAAGCAATTGCTTGCATTTATGATGCAATAGTTGCCTTGAAAAACTAATATATAAATGGAACCTATTATGAGTGTTCCAATTAAAATGTGTTGAAAATACTAAGGATGTCCTAGTATTAGTCCGAGTGCCAGCAGGAAAAAATACCGCCTCATCGGGTACAAAAGGTTTGATTTCTTTAAGTGAAAGAACTTTATATTGTGATTATATAATCACCCGTCTGCCGCTCCCAAGTGGGCAACAACCCGGGGGCGGCCGTCAAAAATTGTCCAAAATGAATAAAAACCTCCTCATAAGGTACATGCATGATTTTTTTTTTAGTTGTGTTCGGAAAATGTTCCAGAATACAAAAACCTACGGCAGACGGTTCAAAATGGTCGCCCTTTTAGAGCAGACGATCTCAAAATATCCAAAAATCTCTCGAAACCTCCTCATAAAGTACATACACATTTTTTTACTCGAATGAAAGCTCTTTTCGAGTACTTACCTACTTATAAGAAACAAGAATATCACGAACGGAAACAAATTAATAATAATTTGTTGTAATAAAATAATTTAAAGGGAGTAAAAATCAACAATAAGTACTTTTTATTGAAACAATACTTAGTGAAACAGTATAGTATTACACAATAATATCAAAAAGAAAAATATAACAGAAGCATTTTAAACAAAAACTTTTAAAACAACAGAAAATAAAAATAACACTATTCATTGTATCGGATTATTTTACAGTCAAAACCGACCACCGACTAAAAAACAATCAAAATAAATTATTCTGCAATATTGTTGTCTGACGTCATCGAACGATCGTTGAACAAGGGATCTATTTCATCGAAATTTTTGGACGTTTTGCTTTGCACACGTCCGGGGTGCGATTAACTTATGTGTGTGTTTTTTTTAAACAGCAGTAGGTGAGTGGTATTTGTTGTGCACACACGTCAGGTTAAGTGTCGGTAAGTGAAACTTCAATGAATTACTTTTAATTACAACAAATAAATTATTATATATTTTCAATATTTATTTAAAATTTAATTACTATGCTTTTCTGACCACTCGTATTTTCCTAAATTTTCATCAGTTGGAGATCAAAACTTGTTGTTTTTTCCAGCGTGATGGATATCAATCAGCCAAGTACGAGCGGTTTAGAACGTTTGGCAAAATGTTGTATACATATTACTGACGTCTATTCCGAAGTAAAACTCTTTACAAATGAAACATTAAATAAATGTCGAAGAGTTCTAGCTGCACGAAAGAAGTTTTGCATGCCGCATAATCAAATTAAATTTTTTGTAAATAATCTTGAGGGTTACCATACGCAGTGCTATCGTAAATTTACCGCTGTAAAAAATGCAAAACTTGCATACATATCTGATGCAGATGTGCAAGCCTCCATAACCTCGTTGGTAGAAAATGTTGAAACCTCCGATAAGACATTAATTCCGAAAACTCCTTCTACTAGATCTAGAAATAAATTATCATTAAAAAATAAAAATACAGGAATCTTTACAAATATTTGTATATTTTGCAACAAACGTTATATCTATAAAAAAAAAGAGTAGGTTTAGTCACATGCGCTACGAAAATGTTTGAGTCAAAAGTAAAACAATACGCCATGAATTTGAAAGATCGCCAAATGTTAACGAAAATTATTGATACAGAAGTTCATTATCATGCCATATGCCACATAAAATATCAGAAACGATCTAACAAATGTTGTAAGGAAAAGAAAGAAGATAGTTCTTGGGTATTAAATAGAAAATTTCATGCAGAAACAATAGCTGAAATTAAACATTTTTGGATATGAATGTTATAGAAAAATGCGACGCTGTATTCTTAAAAGATATATACATATATATATATATATATATATATATATATATATATATATATATATATATATATATATATATATATACACAGGTGTTTCATTAAGGCTGGCCACCGGCCATATTTCAGAAACTAGTGGACATAAAAAGTGGAGAAAAAATTCATTATAAAAGTCGCCACGAGAAAATCCTGGAAATTATTTTTAAGTTCCGTAATTCATCGCAAGCGCAATTGAAAATTAAAAAATAAAATTATAAATTTCTCCGAAAATTCCCACATTTTACACGACTTATCCGATTGTAGTAAACCTAGGCTTGTTTAGAAGAAAAAGGTAAGTACTTTTAAATGTCGCATCCATTGGTACGCAATAGCTCATAATAAAATTGTTAGAGGGCGCAATTTGTAATAATACCAGTTTTTTTGATTTTATTCAGAAAAATTAAATCATACGGTATAATTATGACATCATAAGCGGAAAGTAGCTTAAATTTGTAACAAAAAACGTAAATAACGCAATTTGATATCTTTATTTGTTCCAGAGTTATGGCGAAAAGAAGACTTTTTAACCGTTTAATTTAATAATTGATTGTTGCTATGGTTTCTTAAGGTGTATAGGTTGGATTAGTAATGAGGAATCTGCATTTATCATAGTCTGTGCCTCCCTTCACACTCTATCTAGGCTTAGGACTAGTCCAAACTAAGCAAATTGAAAAATTTGGAGCGTGTTTAGAGGCCAACGGGCCATAACAACGATATCAAAGTAATGATTGATTTTTGTTTAAGAAACTTTTCAATAGAATGGTACAAAATCATGAACAACTGTTAAAAAACTAGTGAAAAGCTATAAATGTTCAAATTGACGGCCGTTTTGTAAAAAACAACTATTAATTCTTCTTCTTCATATAAAACTTCTAAGGCATAATTCTAATGTGGTGTGTTTTAAAATAATAATCTAATTTGCTGCGGAACAAAGTCGGCTCGTTTCCATGGAGGTAAATAAATTGAAATAGTTGTCAACTTACTTAATTTTGATTGATGTTGTGTTGTAAAAAATTTTTCCTTCATTAGTTTTGGGTTTCATTGTACCTTATCAGAAATTAGTGCTATCCTTCAAAAATGTCGTATACCAATGCCGAGGCTTACGACATGCTTGCCGTGTATTATGAATGTTTTCAAAATGCAGCTATTGCGGAACGACAATACGCTATCAGATATCCTAATCGAAGGCACTACACTAGAAAAGTGTTTCGGCGAATGGCAACACGTTTAAGACAAACAGGAAATGTACGACGTATTCCACTTCCTGTCAGAAGACGTCGCATAAGAAATGAAGACAATAGTATTAATGTTCTTGCGTACGTAGAATCGGAGCCTCACGTAAGCATCAGGGAGATTTCCACAGAACTAGGTGTAAGTGTTGCTTCTGTGTTCAGAATTTTAAGGGATTTTAAGCTGCATCCTTATCATCTAGTTTTACACCAGGCTTTATCAGACACTGATTTTGACAGGTCGACTATTGCTATTGGCTGAGAGACATGTGTAGTGAAAATCTTCGATTCCTTTCCAAAGTTTTATGGACCGATGAGGCTACTTTTACTAGCTGCGGCAGAGTTAATTTGCAGAATATGCATTATTGGTCGCAAACAAATCCTCACTGGATGCGCGAAGTGGATCACCAAAACAGATGGAGTGTAAATTTGTGGTGTGGTGTTTTAGGTGACAGAATTATCGGACCATTTGTTTTCATGGACACCTAAATGGTGAATCTTATTTAAACTTTTACAAAATGACTTGCCCAATCTTTTAGAAGACATTCCCTTGACGTGAGAGCATCCCTGTGGTATCAACATGATGGATGTCCTTCACACTATTCCCGAAGAGTCCGTGATTTCTTAAATGTTAGATACCCAAATCGCTGGATGGGAAGGGTAGTTTGTTTCCGTGGCCACCTAGATCCCCGGATTTAACTGTATTAGATTTCTACTTGTGGAGAAGAATAAAAGATATTGTTTACGAAACGAGACCAACCACCCGAGAGGACATGATTCACCGAATTGAAATTGCAATAAATTCGATTCCACGAAACGAAATCGAAACAGCTGTTTCCAGTACGAGAAGAAGAATTAATAGTTGTATTTTACAAAACGGCCGTCAATTTGAACATTTATAGCTTTTCACTTGTTTATTAACAGTTGTTCATGATTTTTTACCATTCTATTAAAAAGTTTCTTAAACTAAATCAATCATTACTTTGATATCGTTGTTATGGCCCGTTGGCCTCTAAACACGCTCCAAATTTTGCAATTTGCTTAGTTTGGACTAGTCCTAAGCCTAGATAGAGTGTGAAGGCAGGCACAGACTATGATAAATGCAGATTCCTCATTACTAATCCAACCTATACCCTTAAGAAACCATAGCAACAATCAATTATTAAATTAAACGGTTAAAAAGTGTTCTTTTCGCCATAACTCTGGAACAAATAAAGATATCAAATTGCGTTATTTACGTTTTTGTTACAAATTTAAGCTACTTTCCGCTTATGATGTCATAATTATACCGTATGATTTAATTTTTGAATAAAATCAAAAACTGGTATTATTACAAATTGCGCCTCTAACAATTTTATTATGAGCTATCGCGTACCAATGGATGCGACATTTAAAAGTACTTACCTTTTTCTTCTAAACAAGCCTAGGTTTACTACAATCGGATAAGTCGTTTAAAAATAACAGCGATTTAAATGATTACACATTCAATAGCTTCCCCCACTCTTATTAAGGTCGGTACGCCAATGAGCCTAAGACCAAAATGATGCAGAATTGTCTAAGCTTTCTAACGATGTTACCAAAGGTATGCCTTAATGTGGGAATTTTCGGAGAAATTTATAATTTTATTTTTTAATTTTCATTTGCGCCCCCTTGCGATGAATTACGGAACTTAAAAATAATTTCCAGGATTTTCTCGTGGCGACTTTTATAATGAATTTTTTTTCTCCACTTTTTATGTCCACTAGTTTCTGAAATATGGCCGGTGGCCAGCCTTAATGAAACACCCTGTATATATATAATCTGTAGAATTTTTCAATAAAAATCTACCTCACTGGCAATCAACTTCACTGACAAATACTTTTACATCAACTCACCTTAAGCGTAAATTAAAAAAAATATTTGGTGAGAATTTGCAGTTTTCTCGCTACAAACGAGAAATTATTGTGTATCCGAAAGATATGCAATATATGAATGCAGTTCAACTATGTACCTCGAAAAATAAAACTTTTGAACGATATCTTCGAAATGTAGCTTTTCAGTTGCGTAGAGATATTATGACAGTTGACACACGGAATTTGCCAGATAAATTAACAGTGAAACATATTGCTGAAGGGGAGTGTAATATTCCTGATTCTATTACACAATTTCTGTTATCTGGATCAAAAAGACGATATCTGACAAACTCTAAGTTAAGTAAAGTTGAGTCACTATCTCAAGATGTCATATACTGCACTACAAATGGCCGAATTAAACCATCTAAACACATGGAATTGGGACTTGTCATAAAAAGTCTCACAGGAAGTCGAATAGTATTAAATATTTTGAATAGGTTGGGACACACTGCTTCTTATTCAGTAATTGAAGAACTTGCGACTGAACTTACCTACTCGTTTGTAGAAACCAGTTCATTAATGTCTGATGACGTTGCACGCGAACCTAATTTAGGAACTGCAGTAGCATTCGATAATTATGATCGATTTGTGGATACTCTCACCGGCAAGAATACTTTGCATGATACGGTAGGTGTTCTGTATCAACATAAAACAAACATATCAACAAATGAAAACACAACCAGCAACAATATTTCAAACGACAGTATGAACAGGAAAAGACGAAGAGTTTTTAATCTTACGGATCTGGAAATAGAACCGTATTATAAAAAACCCAAGCTTCAAAAAACCCTATCAATCAATGTCGATAATGAGATATCCAAGAAACCACAAAATTTAAAATTTATTCGTAGGCTCGACAATTTATGGATGATTTCGTTAGCCCTATTGGATACAAATAAAATTCCATTTTGGACAGGATGGAATATAACTTTAGAACTGAAGCAAAACATTTGGTATCTTCCACCTACAGTGTGACCCATTTCAAATGGAAACCTCTCTGTAAAAAATGTATTTATAATCCTATGTTAACGCTTTTTTTTTTTAAATGATAAACCACCGAAAACTCCACTTTATGACAAAAATTTAGAGATATATTTCAATTTTCAAGGCTTTCTATGATTTATTTTCAATGTCGAAAATGGACAAATTTGATTAGCGATTTTTTTATTGAAATTTTAACTACACCACTGGATTCAGTAACCTCACATACGGGTAAATCCCAAATTTCATGAAAAATATTGAAAAATTACAGATTTGTGACAAAATTAATGTAGGCTCATAGCAACTTTTACTCGATTTACATTTCTATTGAGTAATGGCAGATAATAATAGAGGACCATGGAAAACAAATTTTATAGTAAAACGTCACATCTTTAAAATTCGCATATTCTCATATTCATTGTCATTAAATTATAAAATTAATTGATAGTTATTATCAAGTATTAGTTTGTTGTTAACTATGGATAATTTAAATGTACAGGAAAAAATTGAACTTGTGCGCCTTAGAGGAGATAATGACAGAACTATGAAAGAGGTATGCGAGATATTCAACAACAGGCATCCGAATAGGCTCAACATTACTAAAAGTACTGTTTATAAAATAAACAAAATTTTTAATGAGTGTGGCGCCGTGACACGGCGTATTATAAGAACAAATAATATACAAAGAAGAACCAGGTATGAGCAGACAGTTTTAAATTATTTTAACGCCAGTGTAAGAGTAGCTAGCTTAGATTTGAATTTACCTAGAGAAAATATTTGCCGATGCCTTAAGAAGAATTTGGTAAAACCATTCAAACCCAAATTTTTACACACGTTGGAACCTGGTGATCATAACAGACGGATGGAGTTTTCCTTGTGGGCTCAAGAAGAGTATCTTAATAACAGAAATTTTAATAAAAATATCTTATTCAGTAATGAATCAACTTTTACAACAAACGGGGTAGTATCGTCACAAAATTGTAGGTTTTGGGGTATAGAAAACCCACAGTTTGTCATTAATTGTAAAAAACAATATTCCCAAAAAGTTAATGTTTGGTGTGGGTTGCTTAATGA
This sequence comes from Vesta saturnalis, assembly GCA_036346205.1. Classification (NCBI taxonomy): domain Eukaryota; kingdom Metazoa; phylum Arthropoda; class Insecta; order Coleoptera; family Lampyridae; genus Vesta; species Vesta saturnalis. The sequence goes on along the minus strand of JARFJB010002103.1, from coordinate 532,369 downwards.
AACAATCATTGGCCCTTTCTTTTTTGAAGGTAATATGAATAGCATGCAGTTTTTACATTTTCTAAGAAATGAATTTTGGAATATTCTACATGAACTTCCAATACAAGAAAGAGTAAATCTACTTTTTCAATTAGATGGAAGCCCTGTCCATAATGCCAGGGTGGTTACCAGATGGCTGAATGCTAACTTTCCTAATCGATGGATAGGTCGTGGTAGCCCGTTAATTGAATGGCCACCCCAATCTCCGGACTTAACACCGATGGACTTTTTTTTATGGGGTTTAATAAAACCTAAAGTTTACAGGTCACGCCCGATTAATAGAGAAGATTTGCGTGCAAGAATAACACAAGCTTGTGCAGAAGTTACCCGGCAACAATTATAGAATGTCATAAAAAATATTAAAAAACGATTCAACAAGTGCATCGAAATAAACGGCGGCCTTGTAGAGGCTACAAAAATTTAAGAAGTTTTAGTGTAATGTTGTACAATGTGTTATTTTTTTTATTTAATAGTAGGTATCTAATTATTATTACTTTTAATTGTTCATACTTATGTTTTTAAATCCAATATGATTAAGTTTGTTTAAATGACAATATTTATTAGAACTATTCACTTAATTTATCTTTCTTTTGTTTATTTTTTATGGGCTACTTCAATTTTTTAAAAAATCAAGCAAAAGTTACTATGAGCCTACATTAATTTTGTCACAAATCTGTAATTTTTTAATATTTTTTCATGAAACTTTACTCATATGAGAGGTTACTGAATCCAGTGGTGTAGATAAAATTTCAATAAAAAAATCGCTAATCAAATTTGTCCATTTTCGACATTGAAAATAAATCATAGAAAGCCTTGAAAATTGAAATTTATCTCTAAATTTTTGTCATAAAGCGGAGTTTTCGATGGTTTATCATTTAAAAAAAAAAGCGTTAACATAGGATTACAAATACATTTTTTATAGAGAGGTTTCCATTTGAAATGGGTCACACTGTATAAATGCTTCTCCAACAAGCTTTTCAGTTGTAGCACACACACTTACAACAGCACAAAAAATTGCGGAAGAATGCCAACAGCAGTACATATCTGTCACATATGATCTTGCAATTGCCAAATTAGCATATCAGATACAACATGCTGAATCGCCAACTTATGACAATATTTTCATTCAGCTTGGTGCCTTTCATATTGAAATGTCTTTTTTTCAAAGCTCTAGGAAAATACATAGAAGAATCTGGAGGTCCTGCAATCCTGACTGAATGTGAAATATTAGCATCAGGATCATTGAGGGGATTTATAAGTGGATCACATTACAATCGTTGCAAAAGAATCCATGTGTTATTTGCAACAGCCTTGCAAATTTTACATTTTCAGAATTTTTTGAAAACAAAACAATTTCTATTACATGACATTATTAATGAATTACGGGACCTACAAGAAACAAATCGTACTGATAGTACATTGTTGAATACTTTACACTTACAAGTACTTTTAGACGATTATGATAATTATTCCCAACAAACGGAACTTGGAAACCATGGTGCAACAGCTAAATATTGGATGAACTACATAAACTTTGTTAAACTTTATCTTAAGTTTTCGAGAAGTATTAGAACGAATGATTTTGAACTATATGTATACTGTCTCCCACAAATTGCATCTTTAATGTTTTCTGTGAATCATCAGAATTATTCGCGGTGGATTTTAAAATATTACGACGATCTTATCAATGTAGACAACACTCATCCCGGATTTAAAGAAACTTTAATAAATAGAGGATTTTCAATAAGAAGAACAAATAAGGCCTTTTCACGAACACCAATACACCTAACATTGGAACAAACAATAAACGCAGATGCTGTGAACAAGCTAAATGGAATATCTAATTTTACAAATTCAATTTCTGCAAGACAAAGATGGGCTGTAAGCCATTCTTTAAGAACTACGTTGATAACACACATGTTGGACAAATTGGATCTGTCCAAAACGGACGACGTAAGTAATTGTTTGCGTCCTCACGTTATAAAAAAAGACAATGCGGCACTTACAAAACTTCTTCACGGCATCAAACAAAATATCAATCCATTTGATCACAACATAAAGAAGGAAGAACTTTTCAATTTATCCACTGGAAAGTCTACATCACAAAGAACCAAAAATTTTCTTTTAAATATTGCTTCTATTGGGGAGAAACTACGGAACAATTTTATTAATGAATGTTCGGATAATCCGTTAAAATTTCAATCAAAATTAAATAAACAAGATATAGCAACGTTTGCTTGTGAGAATAAAAGTATGATTAGGAAATCTGATGGGACTGTAAAAGTAGTTAAAATGGAAAGGGATCTATTGGGGAGAATTTTATTTTTGTCGATGGAAAATCAACTAGATATTATGAATATTTTATCTTTCCCGTTAACACCAATACCACTATCTATGTGCCATATCAGTAGTAATATAGGGCCGGTTCTGGACCAGTTCAAGGTCGCTCTCCCTCTGGTGGTGAGAAATGTAAGCTTTTGGATTTCTTCAAGGTCAAACTTTTGGCGGGAAATTTAAATTTTAGGAGCTCGAAATTGCAATGTCACCATCCTCATTTTTGGCGGGAAATTTGTCAAGGTCAGAAGCTAAAAATAGAAATTGCAATATCATCATATTACAATTCTTAGAAGTCTAAAAATAGTGTGGTCAAAGTCAAAGGTTATTGGCCTGTAGGGGTATCGTATGACACTTCTTAGTGTTTCTAAACTAAAAGTAGGACAAGGTGGGTATTTAACAAGTTTAAACATGTAAGAGGTACTCAAACCAAGGACACATTTAGATCAAAATTTAAAGCTAAAAATAGAAATTGCTAGGCCATCATACTACAATTCTTAGAAATCTTAATCTATTCCACTTCAAGGTCACGACGATCTCGTAAGCTATGCATAAAAAGTAGGTCATGAGTTCATTGAAGGTGAATACTCCACTTGAAGGTCACGACAATCTCGTAAGCTATGCATAAAAAGTAGGTCATGAGTTCATTGAAGGTGAATACTCCACTTCAAGCTAAAAATGTCACCATCCTCATCATATTACGCGGTCAAACGTTTTGACGGAAAATTTGTGTCAAGGTCAGAAGCTAAAAATAGAAATTGCAATGTCATCATCATCATCATCATCATCATATTACAATTCTTAGAAGTCGAAGCAGAAACTAAAAATAGAAATTGCAATGTCATCATCATATTACAATTCTTAGAAGTCTAAAAATAGTGTGGTCAAGGTCAAAGGTTATTGACCTACGGTGGTGTCATATTTCTTAGACATAAAAAGGTGAAAAGCTATAAAATAGAAAATCTAAGAATAGAATTTTCAGGGTAAAATTTTTTGGCGGGAAATATAAATTTTTGGAGCTGGTCAAAGCTAAAAATAGAAATTGCAATGTCATCATCATCATATTACAATTCTTAGAAGTCGAAGCAAAAACTAAAAATAGAAATTGCAATGTCATCATCATCATATTACAATTCTTAGAAGTCTAAAAATAGTGTGGTCAAAGGTTATTGACCTGTGCCACGGCACACCCGTGTGCCTTAAGCCGATTCAGGTGTGACGCGGTCAAATAAGTAATAAGACAATATTCTAACTAAATAATTTTTCAACGGTCCTCCTTAGAAATACAATAACGAGAATACTTGCAATAAAGAGAATACGTGCAATATAATAAAATAATACTCTTAAAAAAATACTACTAGAAACTAGGTAATTCGACATTTTTTATTAATAATATAAGTACTTTAATAATACTTCCAGGCAAAGTCGATTATATTTTACTTGGTTAAATTCCAACAGGTTCAATGTTGTTGGTAACCAACTATATTTTAACGGTCTTCAATTGTCACATAATAACCAAGGTCGTAGTATGCTTTGTACACGCCCTCGCTCAAGCGCAATTCAAGCCGTTACGTAGGTATTAGTTGTGAAACGGCGTGACATTCACTCGTCTCACGGCAGTAGTTAAGTTATCATTCATTACTATTAGTTGTGTTGCTGAATTGTGTAAATGTGCATGGTTAGTGTTCTTCGTGTGATTCATATTAGTTTTATACCCCTTTAAATATGGATAAATTTTTACGTGGAAAAGATTCGTCTTTACGTACAGATGATGAACAACCCAGCACAAGTGGTGCAAAAAAACCAAAGAACAGCTATCAAACGAGGCAATGGCTCCCAGTAAACTAAATCGCTATCTAAATTCAAATCATCAGCAATATTTTCAGAGGCGCTTAGAACAAAATCAAAAACAGAAGCAATTTATGAAATCGGCCGTTACGGTCTCTGAAAAGGCCTTAGAAGCTAGTTACCATGTTGCAAAATTAATTGCACGTCAGAAAAAACCACATACTATCGGCGAAACACTTATTAAACCAGCTTGCATGGAAATTGTTCGACTTATGCTTGGGTCCAATGAAGTTAAGGAAGTGAATAAAGTTTCGTTGTCTGTAACGGTATAAACGGGTGGTAGAACGGGATTACAGATAAATTGGCCCCTTTTTGCCTCGACTAGTCAGCGTGCGGATCGTGGATTGATGTTAATAATTTTGCACATCCAGAATAATAAATCGTACGTCAGTCAAAATAGGGGATGAAGTCAAAATCGTTTCGGTTAAGGGCGCCAGGATATTTGATAGACAAAAATAAGGGTTGTCGTGCCAAAATTACGAGTACATAGCGTGTCTAAACATCCAAAAAACATGCGCTTACCTATTCGTAATCAATTCCAGGTGTGCTGGACAGCAATTCAGCAAACCACCTAAAATCGGGCTTAAAAAAAAACACTACACGCTTGTCAAATAAAAGCGTGATCAACACTCAATAACGTTACGTTAATACACCTCCGTGTAAATAATTTGACGTTATAATAATCAAAACAAAACACAAAAAAAATTCAAATAAAACACTAAATATTAAGAACGCTATTACTCAAAAAAAAATAGAAACAAAAATTACGTTATTACTCAATAATAAAAAAACTAACTTCGTTACGTTATAACTTAAATTATCGGTAAATTTGCAAAAACAAAAAAACTGGTATGCAACACAGAAGGGTTTTCAGAGAATACCAAACACATTTATAAAACAAAACAAAGCTATAATAAAATAATAAAATCAGTATAAATATAGACATACGAAAATGCGTATAAACAAAACAAAAAAAAAAAATAATACAAAGGCTTATTAGGCGACAGGTCGTCTGATCAGAGTTCTGCTTTAGCCAGTCTAAATCGTTTAACCTAAATATAAATAAACCGTGGATAATATATCCACACAACTACAGGGTCAATTGCCCTTTACTAATAAAATAAAAAAAAGTGTGAAGGCGGAGCGTTAGAGTTACGATTAATTCCAATAACTAAATTCAAAACACAGTTTAAATTAACAAAAAAAACGAGACACAACTCCGCTTTCAAACCTTCAACAAATAAAATAATTCGAAACACACAACAATCTTAAAAGTTTTCAATAAAAACACAATGTTATAATACCTTAAAGGTCTAGATAGCACCTCCTCTGTGTTACAACGGATGGTACGAACCAGGTGATCGGCTACAGCTATAACGGAATGGAAACTCCCAGGTCCGGCAAAAGATGAAGATAAATGTTGACTGATATTCTTTTATACACGAACAACTTCTTAAGTTAACTCGTCAAAATTTTACTGCATTAACCAAAACTTATTGTACAATAATAATGTGAGCGTTCAAAATTGTTTGATAACTTTTAGCTTTTAATGTTCTTTTAAATAATTTTATTTTCCACTAAAACTCCTTAATAATTTGTTTAAATAACTAAATATATTTTAATATATTGCGATAGTTTCTTTATCTTTACACACGCTTTGTACGATAAATAGGTGGCACTGTAAGAACGATGATTTTAAGTAAATCCGCAAAGGCGATATAAACCAAAAGTCCATCGACGCACTAAAAAAACACGAAGATGTCCTCCAGGTAATTTTACGTAAAACCGAAATCGGCACTAGGTATAATCCTTTGGTGAATGAACAATTTTCATAAATCCTTTCACAGGTTACTTCAGTAGTTAAACTACCCTTATTACACAACAAAAGTACGTTCGTTAAACACCACAAGGTCCAAAGTATCAACGTTCTAAACTACCCCTTAAAGCGTAACACAAGCGGCAACGTATACTACTCGAAAGCGAGATCTGTCTAAGACTGCCAAAAATTATTAACAATTTCCATTTTGGATTTTTTTTAATCCCTCTCTTAAAAAAATCTTATCAAATATAATTCAACCAATTAAAAACGGAAGGAGAAACCAAAGTACCCCAATACTATAAATTCGTTTCCGTCCGTAAGGACTCGGTAAATTTTGAAAACTAACCGTCAGCAAGATCAACGAATACAGCCTCTGTATGTTTACCTTAAAGTACGAACAATAAGGCCCACATGTTTCTCTATCAATCAAAACCAAAATACCTAATAATAAACTGGACAACTATACGTAAGCGTCTGTATGGCGACCATGACATCATACAGATAAACCTATACTATTCATTTAAATCACTTAATTTTCTATTATATTTTTCGGAAATCAAACGAAATGAACCTTAATTAAACTTATATACAACTATTTACAAATAAACGTTAACCAAACTTCTATAAACGAGAATAATAAGGAAAACAACCTAAATTTCGGAATAATAATTTCACAAACAAAGAATCTAAAGCTCACCACATACGTTAAAGCAAATTTACTATAAAACTTAATTTGACAACAAAAAAAAATTTATATACGGAATCTTAACTAAGTACATAGAACTACAAACAAAATTACCCACTACGTATACAGGGTGTTCAAAATACCCTGACATGTCTGCCGATACTGTTAAAAGACTTATTAACGACATGTCAAGCGATATTTTAGGAACACTGATTAGAAAATTGATATTGGCTGAAAAATTTGCACTTCAAATCGACGAATCAACCGACATTAAAAATAAAGTACAACTGATAGCTATTGTACGTTTCGTTGACGAGGACTTTATTAAAGAACATTATTTATTTTGTAAGGAGGTTCCAGAGCGAACTACCGGCGACGAAATTTTCCAAGTAACCGATGATTTCTTCAAAACAATGGTCCAATTGCATTGCTGTTTGCACGGACGGCGCTGCGGCCATGACAGGTAGTAGAAAAGAATTTGTCTCTTGTGTAAAACAAAAAAATCCGATAATACAATTTACACACTGTTGCATACATCGAGAGGCATTGATGGTCAAGAATTTGCCAGAGGAACTTTTGAACACTATGAATGAATGCATTAAGATCATAAACATAATTAAATAGAGAGCCCTAAATTCGCGAATGTTTGGAATACTATGTGCAGAAATGGGAGCCGAATATGAATCTTTATTGTTTTATACTGAAGTTCGTTGGTTATCCCGAGGCAAAGTTTTGGCTAGATTGTGCGAGCTTCGCTACGAGGTGCGTGAGTTTCTTTTAGTTCAAAATATGTCCGAACTATACCAGCACCTCGATGACGATTACTAGATAGCCAAACTTGCGTACATGGCTGATATATTCGAGCATCTGAATGAACTTAAAAAAAAAATGCAAGGTCGGAATGAGTATATATTGACGTGCTCCGACAAATTACAGGGGTTCAAAAAAAAAAACTCGAACTTTGGCAGGAGGAATTGCAAAACAGATGTTTACAAATGTACCAAAGGGCCAACCATAGTACGATTGAAAACAAGCAATTAATTGTGGATCTGGCGCAACAACATGTAAGTATGCTTCAGCAGAAATTTGATCACTATTTTTATTCTATTAATACAACACAATACGATTGGATCCGAAATCCCTTTGCAACCAATGCAATAAATTCTACGGAAGCACTGTCTTTGCAAATTCGAGAGGAATTTATAGAATTAAGTAATGACGGGACGTTAAAACTTCACTTCGCCGAAGTTCCATTAGTTGTATTCTGGATTTCCATTAAGAAAGAATATCCTCGCATTTCCGACAAAGCCATCCTAACACTACTTCCATTTTCGACAACATATTCATGTGAGCAAAGTTTTTCAACTCTTGTGTTAATTAAAAATGATAAGCGGTCATGCTTAAAAGGTCTTGACCAAGAACTTCGAGTTGCGTTGTCAAATATCGAGCCGAATATAAAACTTTTGTGTTCATTGCAACAAGCACAGGTATCACATTAATTATTATTATTATCATTAGTTTATGATTGTTATTAAGATTGCATAAAAGTAAATATAGTATAATTTTTATGTACCTATATGCATACTTATCAAATAAAAAATGGAAATTTATTGTAAAATCTGTGTATCAAATATCTATGTATTTTAGCTTTTAATGTGCCGCGGAATTCTAGGAACAGCTTTGGTGTGTCGTAGGTGAAAAAAGGTTGTGTAATGGGTAGTGAGTGTTGTGTAAAACATGTGGATGGCATACGCTCAAGAACAATGGACCAAAGCAACTGACCTGAGAACAGCGGTGGAACGCTTGAAGCAAGAATTTTCGGCATTAGTATTCGATGCCGAACATGAGGCGGTTTACGGGCGAGGTGATTATAGTGAAGCAGAGTGTAACGTCCTAGTGAAAAAGTATGAGAAAGGAGTAACGATATGTGAAAAGCTTTTAAATTTAAAGAAAATATGTAGAACATGTTTTGTAGAAGAACTGAAAGCTGTGCAATTGCATCAGTTTTGCAACGATGTAAAAAAATGGACAGCATCTCCTGATGGTAGCAGTTCATCCTCATCAGATGGAGATTAGCCTATCGATACAATGATCAAAGTACACTCTCCCCTCTACCATCAAAATCATGATGCAGTAATATATAAGACAGTTCCGGTGTCAACTATAATTCATAAGCGTTCTCGAATCAGTAAAGATGGATCTATCTGCATTGAACAGCAGCACTTTCTGTAAATCTTTCACGAACATAAAAAACTTGGAGGTGGGTGCAAAATATAAAGTGATTGATATGAATTGATATGTAAAGTCCTAGAAAAATGCGCTCCTGAAAATTTAAAATTTGCACCTAATTCTCAAAAAAAAAAAATTTTTTTTTCAACGCAGTTGTGTTTCATAAGTGACCATTTATCATTTTCATGTATAAATTTATCAAAATATGAAAAAATAACACTTAAATTAGCCAATTCCATTTTGAAACAACAAAAAGCACTTAAAACGCACCTTTTTGTACTTATGTAAGCTCAGAAGAAACAAATGCATGCAATTTATCCATGTAATGTATCTAAATGCTCTTTAAATTACCCATTTCAATTTTGAAACAACAAACACCACTTAAAACATGACTTGTTTTTAATTTTCGATGCAGCGTGGGTTAATAATAATTGTAGGATAATGAACGCAGTTATTTTGCTTTGAAAGCATTTTAAGCATTTAGCGAACATTCTTTTTTATCTGTCATCAATTTACATTACAACTTTGAAACGGGATTTATAAATGTATGAATGCAATTGTGTCATTTGTAGATTTTAAAATTCCGAATTTATTTAACTGGTATCCTTTGCGCTGTTATTTGTTTAGTCTATATACAAAAATTCCGAATATTTGACCTAACGATTAAACTGCTATGATAAAAAGAGTATATTTATTAACATATAATTTATTGTTTACTACTACATTTCATAATGTTATTCACCTTTTCTTTGTAATACTTTTACTTATGTGATAATTATAAAGGTACATAGCAGTTTAATGGTTAAGTCAAAAATTCTGAATTTTTGTATATAGACTAAACAAATACAGCGCAAAAGATAGCAGTTCCAAAGTAGATAGGCTATACGGATCCTGTCCCACTTTTGTCACCAGATTTGGAAAAAGTCACCAGAAAAGTCACTAGATTTCTAGGTTGGTAACATTGCCTATTTTAAGGGGTAGCAACCATGCTAAGTCAAGGCCACGTTGTAGGTTTGTACTCCTGCTAAGTCAAGGCCACGTGGTAGGTTGGTAACCATGCTAAGTCAAGGCCACGTTGGAGGTTGGTATCCCTGCTAAGTCTCTTCAAGGCTACGTGTTGGGTTGGTAACCCTGCTAAGTCTCTTCAAGGCCACGTGGTAGGATAGGTGTGTAACTCTGCTAAGTCTCTTCAAGGTCATGTTGTAGGAAAAATTTTGGCCACGCCCCCCAAGTGCCCTAAACACGTAGCCGTTTCCTAAAACAGGTGGCCGTTCCCCTAAACAGGTAGCCGTTTCCTAAAACAGGGGGTCCGTTTCCCAAAACAGATAGCTGTTTCGCAACCGTTTTCCCCGAAGGTCACACGAGAGATCCATTGTTCAGGTCGAGTTATAAAATTGTTAAATACATCTCAATTCTGAGAAATCAAGAACAAAGGCGATCCATTGCCAACGCTTCAAAGTCTATGCTTGCAATTTTCAAGGCCACATGAAAGAACAAAAACGATTCATTGTTCTGGTCGAGTTATAAAAAATAGATTGTTATCTAAATACATCTCAATTCTGAGCAAAGGCAATCCATTATTCTAACCAAAGCTTCAAAGTCTATGCTTATAATTTGCGAGGTCACACCTCTAATAACAAAGACGATTCATTGTTTTGGCTGAGTCATAGCTTCTGAAATTCTGAGAAATAAAGACGATGCATTGTTCAGACTGATTAGGTCATCTAACAAGTAAAATATTTTTTACAAAACTTTATTAACCACAATATTCATCTATATACAGATAAAAAAATCGATTTAAGTAAATATACATATTATGGGAAGTTTGATGTACTTAACATTTTGTAATACCTTTGCTGGAGCATGTTTATTTATTATTTGTTTTTCACATTCAATTTCCTTCAACTGATTTTCGTTTAACCCATTAACGTCCAGGCGTGCGTCAACGCAACGTTACACATATTATTTATTTTTTTAATAATAATGATAATAAACATTAAACATTTTATATATAATAAAAAACAATACTATGTAATATTTTTTTACGTTTTAAAATTTTATTTTTTGTTTAGTTTTGTGAATGAAGTAATATTTTGAAAACATTGATTTTTTAGAAGCAGAACAACTATTGTTATGTTTATTTATAAAATTGTTATTCTTTAAGTTGCATAAAAATTGATGGTTCAGTAATGATATGAATATAATATAGTGTATATTCAATATTTCTCACATTACTAATATTTTACAATGAGTCACTAAAACAAGCTGAGACGTTGCGCTGACGCACGCTTGAGCGTAACCGATATCGGTAGGCTGGATTTTGTATCATATTCACATGTAATCCACGTTACGTGGTGTTGTATTTTTATATGATAACTTGTTTTATTGTGTTTATACTGTGTATTACAATTTTGAAATTTTCACTGCCTAATAAAGTAAGTAAGTAAATACGTGTAGTAAGTTATAAAATATTTAATTATTGATTGTATTATTATTAGATATGGCACGTAATGTTTATGAAAGTCGTAGGCCACTTACGCACCAAGAATTGTTGGCCGAAATTGAAAAGTTTGATGGAAACGATGAGATTGATGCGATTTATATTCCCCCCGATGTTGATATTCTAACGGACGAGGAAGATATAGACGATAATCTTATCCTAGACGAAGCGACTCCAGCGGATATAGCCGGTACTTTTGAAGTACACGTGCATAATTCAAGTGCTTCAGTTACGGACAATGTTTCTATTACGAAAAAACGTAAACGTGGAAAAATTGCTAAAAATGATGTGAAATGGGTAAAAATGGATCCCGTTTATAGTAACTTTCCTGAAAATAATGAAAATGACCATGTCAAAACTGTTCAAGATAAAATTGAATCCTTATCACCACTTGAAGTGTTCTTTTTATATTTTACTGAAGAGATTTCAGAAAATATCGTGCAATTTTCTAATAAATATGCACAGGACAAAAACAGGCATGATTTTATTATGACGTCTCTTGAGTTGCAAAAATTTCTGGGAATTTTAATTCTATCGGGATACCACAAATTGCCGCAACAACGCATGTATTGGAGCCTTGATTCAGACAAAGGGTTAGATATTGTTCGAAACTGCATGACAAGAAGTAAGTTTGAAGCAATCAAAAGAAATATCCACTTATCCGATAATAGTAATTTAGATAAAAAGGACAAATTTTCTAAAGTACGCCCAATTTTTAATCTCATGGATGCCAGATATTTACAATTTGGATTTTTTGCTCAGAACATTTCCGTCGATGAAGAAATGGTACCGTATTTTGGGAGACATTCTGCTAAAATGTTTATTAAAAATAAACCAGTTCGATTTGGTTTTAAATTGTGGTGCATGGCTAGTGCAGATGGGTACTTATTTCAGTTTGCGCCTTATGGTGGTGCAAACAGTACCAACTCTGACAATGATATAGGATGTGGATTAGGTGGGCAAGTTGTAGCAGATTTTGTTGCACTTATTGAAAATCCTTCAACATACAAAATATTTTTTGACAATTTTTTTTCATCCTACAATTTATTCAAGTATTTACATGATAAAAAGTATTTTGCTACCGGCACAATTCGAGACAACAGAACAGCAAAATGCAATCTGGAAGAGAGAAAACCTTTATCAAAAAAAGAAAGAGGATCATATGATGCAGCATTAGATAAATCGTCGGAAGTCATGATGGTACGGTGGAATGACAACTCTATTGTTACAGTTGCAACTAATTTTGGCACTATCTTACCCATGACAAGTGCAAAGCGTTATGACAGAAAACAAAAAAAAAGAAGTTTCTATTCCTCAGCCCAATATTATATCAGACTACAATAAAAATATGGGAGGAGTTGATCTGCATGACAACGCCATTGCCAATTACAGAATTAGCATAAGGGGCAAAAAGTGGTGGTGGCCGTTATTCACAAATTTGCTAGACAGTGCAGTTGTTAATGCATGGAAAATATTCCGAATTGCGAATAAAAAGCAAATTTCTCAAATTGAGTTTCGCTCATATATTGCAGTTGGTCTTTTGAATTTAGGAGTTTCAAAGACCACTGGGAGAGATCTCGTTCCTCTTGAACCTCAAACGGGCGCTACTCTTGGAAAACCACAAGCAAAACGCATTATAACAGAAGTACGCTTTGATAATGTTGGTCATCTAATAAAGCTACACGAAAATAAAGCCCGTAGAAGATGTCGTTATTGAAAAATCAGACTATTCTCTTATGCAAAAAATGCGAAGTACACTTACACCCTGAATGTTTTGAAATATATCAAACAAAATAAGCATAAATATCAATAAAAAAGTTGTTTGTATACTATAGTGTATTTATGTTGAGTTATACCTTATTGGTCCAAGCGTGCGTCAACGCAACGTTATTTTTTTATTATTTTAAAATTTTTTTTCAAAAAAAAAAACTTTTGCAATGTAGTATTGGATATATAAATCGACAAAAAAAATAAGAAATAATATAATTTTTTTTAATATTTCAATGCTTGGTCATTAATGGGTTAATGTGGTCCACGATACATCATCATCTTTCCTAATAGGTATTCCCTTCATTATATTGTATACTAGCCATACATTCAGCTTCCCTTAAAGTCTTCATATCAGGATCCTTTTACTTTGAGACATTGTTCGAGACTTATTACAAACCTACGCAAGCCCTGAGGTGTTGTCTATGCATGCTTCAAGTTGATCAAGTAATGTTACGCCTCCCCAAGTGGTTCCGTTCCCCAAAACAGGTAGACGTTTCCTAAAACAGGCGGTCCGTTTCCCAAAACAGGAGGTCCGTTTTCCAAAACAGATGACTGTTTCTCAACACAGGTAACCGTTTTCCCCCATTTCAAGGTCACATGAGAAAAGAACAAAAGCGATTCATTGTTCTGTCATAATTCCTAATAATAGATTGTTATCCAGCTACCACCCCACCTCAATTCTAGGAAATCAAGAACAAAGGGGGTCCATTGTTCAAGCCGACGGTTCAAAGTCTATGCTTACAATTTTCAAGGCCACATGAGAAATGAACAAAGATGATCCATTATTCCGATATAATTTCTAAAAAATAGATTGTTATCTAAATACATCTCAATTCTGGGAAATCAAGAACAAAGGCAATCCATTGTTCTAACCAACGCTTCAAAGTCTATGCTTATAAGGCCACACCTCTGATAACAAAGGCGATTCATTGTTTTGGCTAATTCATAGCTTCTGAAATTCTGAGAAATCAAGAACACAGACGATGCATTGTTCAGACTGATTAGGTCATCTAACAAGTAAAATATTTTTTTATAAAACTTATAATTTATTAACCACAATATTCATTATATATATATATATATATATATATATATATATATATATATATATATATATATATATATATATATATATATATATATACAGATAAAAGATCGATTTAAGTAAATATACATATTATGGTAAATTTGATGTACTTAACATTTTGTAATACCTTTGCTGGATCATATCTATTTTATTTATTATTTGTTTTTCACATTCAATTTCCTTCAACTGATTCTCGTTTAATGTGGTCCACAAGACATCATCATCTTTCCTAATAGGTATTTTCATCGCTTCATTATAATGTTTACTGGCCATACATTCAGCTTTCCTTAAAGCCTTCATATCAGGATCTTTTACTTTGAGACATTGTCCGTGACTCATTACAAACCTACATCTCTTAAACTTATATGCAAAAACACAAATTAAAATCTTTTAATTATACAGTTACGTAAATTTCAAAGTTAATTCCGAGAAATCTACTTTCAAGGTGATCCGAATTTATCCAACCTTACCCGACTATCAAATAGATTGTCAATGGTTACTATCAATTTTCCAGGTCCTATAAATCAACCTACAGGGGTATCCCGATATATCACCGGTAAATGTATATAGGAGGATGCTCTTCAAAGTCACGTATACTATAGGATCCACCTTCTCGTTTTCAAGACCATTGCGTACACACATTGCATGCGTATAGTGATCCACTTAGTAATTTATTAAAAAAAAGTGCGTTAGGTCACGTACACTTTCCATGCATCAAGCAATTCTGGTTGGATCAGGGTCACAGTTCCTAGAAATTACCCGCATGGGGTATTCAAATAGACTTTTCTAAGTGTGAGGGATTCTATTTTTCAGGGCCAGGTCACCAAACTGGTTGAGACCATGTGTAGAGAAATGTTCAAGGTTAGATTTAGTAACATTCCTAATCAAGGTCGTGCATGGAAATCAATTCCCAAGTTAGGTAAAGCTCATTGAAATTTTGCAAGGTAACATCATTTTGACGAGACATTTTCAAGGTCACCAAACAATCCTTAGAATTTAGTAGAGACATGTGTCAATTCCTAGAAATCAGGGGCATCATGTTACAATTCAAATAGATTGTAAAGTAGGTTCATGGCTAAATGGAGTCAAGGTCAAAATTTACTGGTATCAATTTCCAAGCAGGGTATTCAATTCCAAATCAATGACTTTTGTATAGGTCGTAGAAGTTATTAGAATTCCTAGAAATCAATTTTCAAGGTCACCTGCAGTGTGCTAAAAAATAGGTCAAGGTTAAATGGGTCTTATATTAGCTAAATGCTCTTCAAGTCAAATATAAAAATAGACATTAGGTCATCAGCAGGGGGTAGATGTAGAAGTGGTTAAGGTATTTAAGCAGTACTGTGCAAATAAAATTGATTCAATATGTGGATGTGCTACGCTGCTGAATCATGGACCAAAGCGGTAGATGCACATACACCCGTGGAACGTTTACTCCAACAATTGATGACATTGGCATTTGATGCTAATCATGAGGCAGTATATGGTTTAGGACGCTTTTATACGGAAGAGGACTGTCATGCACTTGCAAAGAAATATGAAAACGGTGTAAAAATATGTGAAACGTTTTTAAAGGGTCGATATTGTTTGACTTGTTTAATACAAAAGTTAAGTGCGGCACAACTAGAAGAGTTCACTCTAGATTTGAAGGAGTGGGAAGATGGGGATACCAGTGAAAATGAAAAGGGGGAAGAAGGGGAATATGAAGGATAGTAGTCAGTTACTAATTATATTTTCTCGATTAGAAAAAAGATGTATAATTAAAAAATAAAACCTTAATTATTGTTGTCGTGTTCTTTTGCATATGAAAAGGATGTATTCATGACTAGTCTGGATGCAGTCGGAAAAAACAACAAATAGCGGTCCCCAGCCATATGTAAACATAATTTAACTAGAATACTTCATATATATCCTCGGAATAGGAAAAAAATGAGTGTGGTCTCCAAGAAATTTTCAAGACCATATGTCCTACAGGCCGATCTTACCCGACATCATCCGATTGAAATGTAGTCGAAACCTGCAGGACCAATTCTAAACGAGTCATGGAAACAAGAAGAATGATGTGGTCTATGCTAAAATCATGGTTATTGACTAAATTGTAATAAAAAAGCGTGGGCTCATACTATAGTCCTCCAGGATGTTTCCCAAAATACAGATAACCGTTTCCCAAAACAGGGGAACCGTCACTCAACACAGGTTTCCCCTACAGAGCCATTAATTAATTAATCGTGGTGGAGGCTAAACTGAACTAGGTCAAAACCTAAACGTGGAATCTGGTCATGAGGGGTTAGAAATCCCAATTCGTGGGAAGGTTGCATCCAAGTACAATCTGAAAGTAGAACTCGTTTTATATTATAGAAAAAGCTAATCCGCTTAAATCACCTAATTTGAGGGAATTTTTTATGGGAGTAGTTTCTATAAATCCCCTTAAATCACCTACTTTTAGGGGTGAAGGGTAGCTTTTCCAATAGGCTTATCATCAGAAAAATGATGAATTCTGCGTCGATTTTGAGAAGAAGAATGACTATGTTTGAAAAAAAGCTGGAATAAGAAGTAGTGTTGGAAACCATGATTGTTAGGGTTTAAATGTCCTCATTGTGTGTGCAAGAATCAGTATACTCTTGATTAGCAGCAATGACGAAAGTAGTAGTATGTAAGGTAGAAAGTACAGAAAAAGCAGTAAGTGTGGAGGAGCGAAAGAAGAGGTTGGAGACGTTAATAAAACAAGTAAAAGAAGTAAAACTCGATTTGGAGTTGTAACAACCTTTTTTTTTGTGGTTGTATTAAAAAGTACATTAATTTAAGAATCGTTCATCTATTTGGCATAATATTGGAAAAGTTTTTAATTATTAATATGTAGAATTGAGAATGGCAATTTAATTGGCATTTCCTAGAACAAATCTTTTGGGTGTAATATTACATAAATAGTTTTAGTTCCCTTTCTTAAAAAAATTGGATTTATATTATTGTATTCGCGCAAGCGTGAAGATTAAATACACTTGAGTTATTCTGAAAGCTTTTCTTAATTCACTTAATGCTGAATGTTAACAGCAATAAGTATGATTTTTACTTAATTTTTTATATTTTGGTGCCATCAGAATTTTGGTGGTGTTATTTTTTTCTCATTATATTTTAAAACTAAAGCCTTTGCTTTTTTTTAGGCACCTTTTTCACCTTTCACCTTTTACTTACTTTTCAAGTATACTTATTTTACGTACTTTTACAAATAAATTTGGCAATAAACTTCAAGGAAATTCCTTATTTTAAGGATAACTAAGCAAGACATTGACCTCACCATATGAACCATTCTGCTTCATAGTACCTGTAACAGTGTATGTACAGAACCGTTAAAAGGTAAAGTTTTTTATAATTTAGTATAGTTCATGACTTTTGAAATTTTTCTCGTTTTCAAACATATATTAAATAAACTTATGTAACTTGTTATTTTATTTTCATTTGTGTTAATTGTTTATAGTATTCAATAACTAGGTTTTGTTGTTCCTAGATATATATATATATATATATATATATATATATATATATATATATATATATATATATATATATATACAGTGTGTCCAAGATAAGGATCCTCACCATGGGAATCTCAGTACTTGTTGGAGATACAGCTTAGGTTAAATTAGGAAAAAGTTGTGTTCTTTGAAGCTTATTTACATGCCGTTTAGAAACTTGAAAATTTTCATGCCCTGCTGAGATATTTGGAAAAACGGAATTTGACAATATCGATTTTATTTTTTCTGACTTTATTTGCAGAAATATCAAAAACTAACAACACTTTCTCATTGGCACTTTTAAGGTACTACATGATGGTATTTTTAGATTTTATATCCGACGTTTCGTTTTCAAGAAACCATCATCAACTTTATTTTTTATATGGCCCGAAAAAATGTACACCCTGTATCTAATTCCATTTTTATTACAAATTCAACGATGTATCACATGCCATATTTTATTTAGTTAAAAGGAAAATTAATTGCATTTTTTCTATTTCTTATAAGTATTTTTAAGAAGGCGTTGCAAACAAATGCTTTGTCGTCATTACCTGTCACCGATTCTGTCACTTAATATTATGATAAAATTGTAATTATCCTTGTTGTTACCCTGTTTGCCGAGTTGTTGTTTTTAGAGTAATTGTCGTTATTTTTACTGTTGTCGTTATTGTTGTTTATTGTTGAATAGTTAATATTGTGCATTTATCGTCGAATATGCCGGGTGAGCATTATAGCCATGAAGAAAAGTTTGATATGCTAACGTGCTACATTTTGTGCCACAAAAATGATGTAAATTCGGCAGCAATGTATCTTAATACATATTCAGAAAGAAGGCAGCCATGTAAGTCCATTTTCTTAAAGCTGGCTAGAAATTTAAAGAATATGGTTCATTTAAAAGCCTATTTTAACTCGAAAAAAGGAGTCTTTAGAAGAAACCCAAAATAATGTTTTACAAGCAGTTGTTGAGAACCCTGAAATATCAACTAGGCAAATCAAAGATAATGTAGGAGTTGCCAAATCCACAGCTCAATTTATTTTGCGTAAAATGGATATCACCCTATAAATTTAGGATTTGCCAAGGACTTAAACCAGGGATTTCGAACGGCGCCGGCATTTTTGCGAGTGGTATACACGCGTGTGAAGAAAATTTAAATTTCCTTCAAAAATAATATGGTCCGACCAAAGCATGGTCACTAATAATGGTATCTTCAACCGCCGCAATACGCATTACTGGGCTCAACAAAATCCGCGTGTTAAGAAAATATCGAGACATCAAGAACGTTTTGGGTTTAATATGTGTGTGGAATTTTAGGAACTAAAATCCTAGGTCCATTTTTTACCATAATTCATTAACCGGAGAACGATACCTCATTTATTGCGAAATGATTTAGAAGACTGTTTAGATAATTTACCTCTGGCACAGGTCAATAGCTGTTGGTTTCAACAAGACGGTGCTCCTGCACATAATTCTAGGCAAGTTCGAGTATCTCTCGCGGCGATTTCCTGGAAAGTGGATTGGAACCTCTAGTGAAGTGTCTTGGCCAGCGCGATCCCCGGACTTAACCCTCTGGACTTCTTCATATGGGGTTTTGTTAAAACCGAGTTTTCCAATATTCTTTTGAATCTGAACAGCAGTTACGAGAATGTGTAACGGCCGCATTTAACAGTATTACACCAGAGATGTTACGTGATGTTTTAAGCTCTACAGTTAGAAGATCATACTTATGCTTAGAAAATAACGGAAACCTGTTTGAACACCTGCTTTGAATTAAATATAAAATGCGTTAATTTCTTTGTTTTCGTTACTTAAAAAAAATTTCATTACTCGCCTACTTAAAAATACCTATAAGAAATAGAAAAATGCAATTAATTTTCCTTTTAACTAAATAAAATATGGCATGTGATACATCGTTGAATTTGTAATAAAAATGGAATTAGATACAGGGTGTACATTTTTGTCGGGCCATATAAAAATAAAGTTGATGATGGTTTCTTGAAAACGAAACGTCGGATATAAAATCTAAAAATACCATCATGTAGTACCTTAAAAGTGCCAATGAGAAAGTGTTGTTAGTTTTTGATATTTCTGCAAATAAAGTCAGAAAAATAAAATCGATATTGTCAAATTCCCGTTTTCCAAATATCTCAGCAGGGCATGAAAATTTTCAAGTTTCTAAACGGCATGTAAATAAGCTTCAAAGAACACAACTTTTCCTAATTTAACCTAAGCTGTATCTCCAACAAGTACTGAGATTCCCATGGTGAGGATCCTTATCTTGGACAAACTGTATAATATATATATATATATATATATATATATATATATATATATATATATATATATATATATAAAAAAAGAAAGAACATGGAATTAAGTGAAAATAATCAAGCAGAAAAGAAGCAACTAGCTTTTCAGTTATATTATTAAACTCTGTTTGTAATTGATATACTTTGGCGCGGTAAACTATAAATTAGAACCCACCCTTATTCATCTACCGATGATCCGACGGCACTTAGCGATTATTAAAAGGTAATTTTTTATATTAATTAAATTATTTGGTCAATTACGAATGGTATATTACATCATCGTTTTTTATTAATGTTACAATTTGACGCCTTTTAATAATTGTTGCTATAATTTGGCGCGGGCGAGCAGGGGCCTTGATTTTTATCACTTGATTTTTATTACATTCAGATTTATTACTTCAAAATTTATTGCTTATTTGATATTTTATTTACATTTGTGTATAATATTACTGTGGGGCCAGAAAAAGGGATATGTTGTTGTTTCAATGCTAATTATTTTCACTTTGTTTATTTTGATTATGTTATGGAGTTGACCGAGATTTAAGGAGTGTTACCGTTTAGTGTTACGCTTGGTATTTTTATGTGTTTAGGCTTAATGAAATTTATTGAGTGTATTATATAATATTTTTACGATGTCAACTGTGAATTATTTAGTTGATGTTTTATATAGTGATGAGCTATTAATCGAACTAAAATTTCGCAATGTAAGTGGAGCAGAACGGTTAATTGTGGAAGAGAAGCGTAAACTTTTAAGACGACTATTAAATGCAGAAAAGATCAATCCAAATTTATTTGATTCATACCCGAAGTGGGAAATAAATCAAACAGTAGAATTGGAATTATTGAAGGAAAAGTTAAATCATATTCAGTCTTCAATTAAACTTTTTAAACATAAGCCCTCGAAATCAGAATATCTTAGACTACACACACGTTTAATTCATATTTTGAAACGCTTAAATTACATTACTTTTGATAATGAATTTTTATATTTACATGACCAATTGTTGACTTTATGTAACGAATCGTTAGAATTAATTGAATCTATAAATGAAAATCTTGAATTAAATAATGATGTTTCAAATTTAGATACTTCTAATATTTCGATGTCACCTAATGACCCTGTTAATACTTCAGTTAATATTCCTACAGAAGATTTTTCCACGTTAATTAATAACTTACAAATTTCTAAAGGTTCTGTTCCTGTATATAAATTAAATTTAAAATTTAATTGTAGTGAGAAAGAAGTTTTTACTTTTATTCAAAGATGTGAGGAGCTAATGATTGCTCGAAATATTTCTAGGAAGGAGATGCTTTTATCAGGTGTTGATTTATTTGCAGGGAAAGGTTTAGTTTGGTATAGGGCGATTAAACCGTTTCTACATACTTGGGATGATCTTATTACTAAATTAAAGAGTGACTTTTTACCGGAAGGACATGACGAAGTTTTGTTAGATGATATTAAAAATCGTAAACAGGCTTTTGATGAAATTCCAACCCTTTTTATTTCTGAAATGGTTAATTTATTTTCTCAAATAGAGATTCCTCCTTCGGAAGGTGAACAATTAAGGATTATAATGAAAAATTTACAACCTTGGTTTGCTACTCAATTAGCCCTTGTTAGTGTAAATGATATTTTTCATTTAATAGATTTGTGTAAAAAATTACAACAAGTGAAAGCTCAGAATTCTAAATTCAAATTTAATTCTTATTCAGATTCACAAAGACAATCTGATTATAAGCCTTCTTCGGCAGTGAAACAAAATGTTAAACCTAAGGTCCATTTTTCAGGTATTAAACCAAAAAATATGAATTCTACTTTTACTGCTACAAAAATTAATACAGCTAAGTCTTCAACAACATGCTTTAAATGTAGACAGTTGGGTCATACCTTTCACACCTGTGATAAGGGTGATGATAGAATCTTTTGTTTTAGATGTGGTTATTCCAATGTTACTTTTTCTAATTGTACGAGGTGTAAATTTTCAAAAAACTTGTAAAAGGAAAGTGTTCCGTTAGTTGACACATTTCTTATGATTTTTCAGAGGCTGACAAGCATGTTTTTAACCAATGGTTGATTACTGTTAAGGAATTTTTTGGAACTTCGAAAAATTGTTCTAAATTTGTTGAGAAGAATGATGATGTTAGACCTTTTATTAATGTTAATTTTATTGCTTTATTAGATAGTGGAGCTACCGTAACAATTTTAGGTAAGTCTGCTTTGTATTTGATTGATAAATATGATTTAAAATTAAATAGAAATTCGCCTTTTTCATCATTGGTTATTGCTGATGGTTCTTCACAATCCATTTTGGGGAGTGTTGATTTATCTTTGACTATTAATGGTATTACTAAAACTATTTCTGTTATTGTTTCTGAATTTATTACTACTGCAATTACTTTGGGGTAGATTTTTGTCGTTTATTTGAAATTAAAGCTGATTTTGGTGAAAATTCTTTTGTTGCAAACTCTGCGGAGACAACTTTTCTATGATTAAGAGTATTGATGATCTTAATAATAATCAAGTTTTTGAATTAAATCAAGTTATTGACCTTTTAAAACCTTATCAACTTCAAAGTTAGGTAAGACAAATAAAGTTTTTCATTCAATTAAAACTGGTGATGCAGTACCAATTAAACAACGTTATTTTCCATTATCTCCTGCTATGTTGGAGCATGCGAACAGAGAAATTGATGATATGTTAGAGCAAGGAATTATTAAACCCAGTTCTTCTCCTTGGAATTCTCCAATGGTTTTAGTTAAGAAGAAGTCAGGTGATTTTAGAGTTTGTTTTGATGCTAAGAAATTAAATTCTGTTACAAAAAAGATGCTTACCCTTTACCATTTTTAAATGATATTTTGGATAAATTAAGAGATGCTCGTTATTTAACTTCAATTGATTTAAAGAAAGCTTTTGGCAAATTCCTTTAGACGCTGAGAGTTGTGAAAAACTGCTTTTACTGTTCCACGTAGAGGATTATTTGAGTATACTGTTATGCCCATGGGACTTACAAACGCACCAGTACATTACAACGATTTATGGATTCCATTTTAGGACATGATTTATCTCAATCAGTTTTGTTTATTTAGACGATATTATTATCTTTTCAAGTACTTTCAAGGAACATGTTGATATTTTAACGGAAGTTTTTAAAAGGCTTAAGGATGCCAAGTTAAATATTAATTTAGATAAATGTGAATTTTGTAAACCTCGTTTATCATCTTTAGGCTTTGTTATTGATAAGAATGGTCTTTACACCGATCCTTCAAAGGTGGAAGCTATTACTCAATTTCCTCAACCACATACTTTTACAGAAGTTAAACGTTTTATTGGAATGTGTTCTTGGTATAGACGTTTCATTCATGATTTTTCCACAATTTTAGCTCCGATTAATAATTTATTGAAAGGTAAGAAGAAATCTCAGAAAGTTTTATGGAATGACGAAGCGAATGATTCATTTTTAAAAATTAAATCTTTATTAGTTAATGCTCTTATTTTAGCGAGCCCTGATTTTTCTAAAACATTTTATTTACAATGTGATGCATCTAATTGTGGAGTTGGATGTGTATTAACACAAGGAGTAGGAGAGAAGGAAGTTGTTATTGCCTATGGTTCTCGTACTTTAAACAAAGCTGAGCAAAATTATTCTATTACAGAACGTGAGTTACTTTTTGGTATTCAAAAGTTTAGACCTTATATTGAAGGTACCCATTTTAAAGTTATTAATGATCATCATTCATTGATTTGGCTCAATAATTTAAAAGATCCTTCTGGTAGATTAGCCAGATGGAGTGTTAAACTTCAACAATTTGATTTTGAAGTTATTCATCGTAAAGGTAAATTAAATGTAGTTCCTGATGTACTTTCTAGAGCACCTTTGGAAGTTAGTTCTTTAGAATTTTCTGTTGTCGATTTAGACGATTGGTATAAGAAAATGTTAGCCAACGTTTCTAAAAATCCTGAATTATTTCCTGATTGGAGAGTTGAAGATGATAAACTCTACAAATTTATTTCTAATGATTTAAACATCGAATCGAATTTAGTGGAATGGAAATTAGTTGTTCCGAAATCTTTAAGGAAAGATATTTTACGAAAATTTCATGATGATCCTACGTCGTCACATTTTGGGGTTTTTAAAACTGTTTCAAAAATTAAATAATTTTATTACTGGCCAAAAATGAAGTCATCTATTTCGAAATATATTAGGAATTGCAATGTTTGTAACCGAAGCAAGTCTTCACAATTTAATCATTATGGTTTTATGGGTAAAGAGAAAAATGTTTCTTATCCTTTTCAATGTATTTCTATTGATTTAGTGGGTCCTTTTCCTAGATCGAAGAGTGGAAACACAGTTTTATTAGTTATTTGTGATTGGTTTACTAAATTTACTTTGATTCACCCTATGCGCAGTGCTACTGCTAAAAGTATTTGTCAATATATTGAGAATTATGTATTTCTAGTATACGCCCACATAGCAAAAGTTGACTACAAATTGTAGTGCTGTTACAATGTATTAACAATTTATTTACGATTTGGTTGCAACGTTACTATTTTTTTAAAATGACCAGGTGTATTAATAGATATATTACTATTGATATACTATTATGTAACACTTTGTTGAAAGGTACAACAAAATTAACGATATCGTTGCTATTGAAATAGTCATATGTCTGTTAATCCCGTTTATAAAGGTACTGCATTGTGATCCTACAATTTTCTTACTACAATTCTGTAGAACATGGCAAATTTACTGCTTTCTTACTGTAAATGTTAGTCTTTACAATTTATCCCAGCGATTATAGAGTTACAATTTCTTGCCTACTTAATTACAGTAAATTGTAAAGTTACCTAGATTGACTATTTATTGCAGTAAAATGGTTTACGATAACATCACCTTCAAAACCAATCAACCAGTTAACTCATATACCTATTTAAATTTCAAACGCGACTGTGTATTTAGCCAATATCAGTAATACGTTGTTTGATTGTAACATGAATCAATGACCATTGTACATACTACTATTAGTCATTGTTTCCTAAAACTAGTTTTCTGTACCTTTTGTTTACCTGGTCTAAGTTTTAAGCATTTTCAATTGCCATTTCAAAAGTTCAGTTATAGTGTATGTTGCACTTGAACAGGGTAAGTATCTTTTAAATTGATATTTAAATTAATAAAATGTATAAAGGGTGGCATGAGTTAAGTGCTAGACAGCGTTATAGACGTCTAAAGACAGCTGTGCAAAATATTGTAAGCGTTTCAGAAACTACTACTAGCACCATCGCATATAATAGTGTAGTTAATCTCCCACGTAACGAATTAAATCAACTTTCATTGGTAAATAATTCCGTGAATGATCAGTACCAAATTACTCATGTAGATAACGCATTAGATTTCGAAACTCATAACATAGAAAACCAATACTTAAGTAATCAGTCGGATTCTTCAGATGAAGAAAGTGAATATTTATTTCGGGATATTAAATCCGATTTAATTAATTGGGGACTTCAGTTTAATGTAAACCACCAGTGCCTAAATGCCCTTTTACAAATTTTAAAAAGACATGGACATAATTTGCCCGTTGATGCCAGAACTCTTTTCGGCACTCCTAGACAAATTCCTAAATCTAAATTCGTTGGTCCCGGCCTATATTGTCACATAGGTATCAAAAATGGAATATTAGATACTTTTTTGAAACATTTTTCTGGAAGTGACGATATACCTCTAAAAATTTCTTTGAATATAAATATTGACGGATTACCACTTACAAAAAGTTCAAACCGACAATTTTGGCCAATTTTGGCAAACATTCATGAAATAAATAGTTCACCGTTTATAATTGGAGTCTACCACGGTGAAAAAAAACCTTATGATGTAAACGCGTTTCTAGAAAATTTTGTAGAAGAATATTTAAGTTTGAAAAGCAGCGGCTGCCTGTTTCAGAACATTACTCTCGCGGTTAATATCAGGTCTTTTATTTGCGATGCTCCTGCGAAATCATTTATAACTTACACAAAGGGTCATAACGCGTATTTCGGCTGCGGAAAATGTATTACGGAGGGAGATTTTATTGATAACAGAATGTCATATTCTGAAACAGGAGCAACAATGCGTAGCGATAAAGATTTTTTAAATAAAACTCAAAGTGATCACCATCGAGGTGTATCAGTTCTCGAAAAAATAGGTATAGGAATGGTCACGGGATTCCCGTTAGACTATATGCATTTAGTATGTCTAGGAGTTGCTAAGAAACTAATACATTTATGGATTGCTAGTAAATTTCATGGACGTTTAAATTCTCAAAAGATAGCAGAGATTTCTAGTAGGCTGTTGAATTTGCAAAGTCAAGTACCTCGAGATTTTTCTAGAAAACCACGTAGTTTAAGTGAAGTAGATAGGTGGAAAGCTACGGAGTTCCGCCAATTTTTAGTTTACACAGGAATGTACGTTTTAAAAGGAGTTTTAAACGATCAAATGTATACTCACTTCTTGACTTTATGTTGTTCTGTGAGAATATTGTTGTCGCCAACTTTCTATAGTAAATATTTATCTTATGCACACCAGTTATTGATTTACTTTGTAAATATTTTTCTTCAATATACGGAAAATCTCATGTATCTTATAATGTTCATAATTTGATACATTTGGTAGATGACGTAAAACGTTATGGTGACCTAGATTCATTTAGTGCATTTCGTTTTGAAAATTTCATGAAAACAATCAAGAAGATGTTACGAAAACAAGATAAACCACTCGAACAAATTTATAACCGTATTCAAGAAACACGAAATTTAAAAAAATCCGACAAACCATTTACAGAGGAATATGGTTTTGCTCCTAAACGTCTATTTCATGGGTTAAATAATAATCAAACATTAACAGCCTATAAAAGTTTCCAATACAAAAATTTTTATTTTTGTAATTATTCTGCCGACGATTGCATTTTATTAAAAGATGGAACATTTTTTATATTTCATTATGTTTTGACTGATTTGAGATACCAAGAGGTTCAAGTAGTAGGAAAAATTTTTCAAAATACTGAGAGCTATTTCGAAATTCCTTGTGATAGTAGATCAGTTGGAGTAACTGTTTGTTCCAATTTAAGTAAAAATTTATCCTACCTGCTGTCACTGCAAGACTTAGATAAAAAATGTTTCAAAATATCCTTGGAGAATAATACTTATTTGGTTCTGTCACTACTCCATGATGTTTCAGATAGCATGTAAAAGTATAGGCTAATTTAATTTTTGATGTAGACTAGGCTAATTAGTTTATAAATTTGACAAATCAATTTTAAAAAATGTTTTATTATAATAATCTGCGTTAGTTTTATTTAAATTTTAGGATGTACGTTCTAGTAGAATTTCCGGAGACAAGTCAATACCGACTCTATAACAAGGCCGCAGTGCTCTGACGTCAGGATCCTGTGACGTCAGCATGAGGAGGCCATACGGCGCAATGCACTACCGACTTCGTAGGTATAGCGCAAATGCACCTTACTCTGTGTTCAGTTTGCACTTGAATACGTTGTACTTACCATTTGTTTGTTTATTTTGCAGAAGTCTTGCCCAATTAAAAGTAGATAGTGAATCATTATTAACAATAGTATTAGTGAAATAGTTTAAAATGCCCAATAAGTGTTGTGTGCCCAATTGTAAAGGAAATTATAAAAGTGGCCCTGTGTACACGTGTTTAGTTTTCCATCTAATGCACCGTTAGTGCAAAGATGGCTGTCGGCTATTCCACGGAGAAATTTTGTTAACACAAAATATACGAAGGTGTGTCAATTACATTTTAAAGATAGTGACTTTATTAAAATATATCGGCCCAGGATTCTAAAACGGGCAATCTGTAACAGTGCCTCTCAAAATCCCTCGTTTAAAATCCAACGCAGTACCTTCACAATTTCCTCATTGTCCTGGATATTTGTCTAAAATATATTAAATCGCAAAAGTCGAGGTGAAAAATTAAAAGATTTAGATGATTTACACTTGCACCAGGCAATAGAACTAAATATGCAGGAAATGTTAAATTTTGAACAATCCAAAATTACTCATGTTTTAAAGAATTTATCACCATATTTTTAACCATTACTTTAAATTTAAATTGGCATAAAATAATAAATGACGATAAAATTACAATTTATCAAATAATATATTCACCTGGGCCAATAATTTCTTATGCAGTTACTATAAATTCTGATTTAAAAGTAGAAACCTATTTATATGGCCAGGAGATATGTATTTCTTTCACTAGTAATAATAATAATATTAAAACACCATTTATTTCAAATAATATTGATGAAATTAAAGATTTATTTGATCATATAGAGTCACTGGTACGGATAATTTGAAATCTAAAGAACATAATGAAACTAATTTAAAAAATTGTTGCTCCACTTTTCGGATGTATTAAGCGGTTTTCATTTTAATGATTGCCTGTTATTAATTGGAGAACAACTAAAATTACAAACAATGTCTAAAGAAAGGTATCGTTATTCAGCTAATATTATGATTCTATCATCTTTGTTATTCACAATTAGTCCACATGCATACAGATTTTAAGACATTATAACTTTTAATTTTACCACACCCGAAACTATCAAAACGGTTTGCAACTCACATTTAACAGACCCAAGTAAAGATGAACGTAATTTATTTCTAGTATATGCCAAAACTATTATTAAGTATTTAAAGACAATGAAAAAACATAATTTTGCTTATGGATGAAATACATATTAAACCGTACTTAGATTATAAAGGTGGCAATGTAGTCGGCATGGCTTCTAATAATACTAATTTAGCAAATGCGGCATATGTTTTATGATATCTAGTGTTTCATCTAAAGTTAAAGAAGTAGTTCATATCGCACCAATTTCGCAGTTGACACATGACACGTTGTTTATTTTTATAAAACTGTAATAATTAATTTAGAATTAATTGGATTTAAAGTATTTTGTGTTATTAGTGACAATAATGCTATAAATAGTAAAGCAATGCAACACTTTTCTAAAGTAATATACTTAGTATTGTTTAACACATCCATGTGACATCAATAGACCATTATTTTATTTATTTGATCCAGTTCATATTTTAAAATGTATTCGAAATAATTGGCTAAATTCAAAACCGTCGCAAACCTTCAATTATCCAAATTGGAATACAGGTAGTGAAGAAGAAGCTTGCTTTCAATCTGTTAAAAAGCTGTATGAAATGGAGAATAGTAAATTATTAAAATTCGTCATACTTTAACTTTAAAAGCATTATATCCCTCAAATTTAGAGAGACAAAATGTAAAATTAGTTTTAAATGTATTTAATTCGTTTGTAGTAGAAGCTTTAAAACATTTGCAGCTTATATTAAACAATCCAAATCAACATCTGACTTTATAGATATTATATTAATCTGGTGGAAAATTGTAAATGTCAAAACACCTCTTAAAGGTAAACGATTAAATGATATTTATCAAGAACCTATAGTAGGTAATCCAGTAGACGATCCAAAATTAGTTCACTTAAATAAAATGTTAGAGTGGTTAGATATATGGAAATCCTTCAATACAAAACAAAAATTGACACGGCAAACACATACAGCTTTAACTCATACAACTTATGCTTTATTAGAAATTATTAGATATTGCACTGATGATTTAAAAATGAATTATATTTTATTAGGAAATTTCAAACTGACTGTCTCGAGGACAGGTTTGGTAAATACAGACAATTAGCTGGAGGACAGTAGTAATATAAGGCCGATCCTGGACCAGTTCAAGGTCACCCCATGTAAATCTTATGGGATTTATTTCAAGGTCGAGTGAGTTTTCTCGTTATGCCAGAACGCGCTCTACGTCTCAAGCATGTTTTGGCGGGATTTAAATTTTGGAGTCACTCGCCCTCTGGTGGTGAAATCGGAAGCTTTTGGAGCTCTTTCAAGGTCGAACTTTAAGCGGGAGATTTAAAATGTTGTAGTTGCTCAAGGTCAAAGCTAAAAAATTGCAAGGTAATCATAAATCAAAAATAGTTTTGAAGGTCAAAGGTTATTGACTTACGGTGGTGTCATATTACATTTCTTAGAAATATAAAAGGTCAAGGTGAAAAGCTAAAAATAGAAGTTGCAAGGTAATCATAAATCTAAAATAGTTTTCAAGGTTAAAGGTTATTGACCTACGGTGGTGTCATATTACATTTCTTAGAAATATAAAAGGTCAAGGTGAAAAGCTAAAAATAGAAGTTGCAAGGTAATCATAAATCTAAAATAGTTTTCAAGGTCAAAGGTTATTGACTTACGGTGGTGTCATATAACATTTCTTAGAAATATAAAAGGTCAAGGTGAAAAGCTAAAATAGAAGTTGCAAGGTAATCATAAATCTAAAAATAGTTTTCAAGGTCAAGGGTTATTGACCTACGGTGGTGTCATAATTCTTAGAAATATAAAAAGGTCAAGGTGAAAAGCTAAAATAGAAATTGCAAGGTAATCATAAATCTAAGAATAGAATTTTCGAGGTCGACGACGACGATGACGATCTCATAAGCTATGCATAAAAAGTAGGTCATGAGTTCATTGAAGGTGAATACTCCACTTCAAGCTAAAAATAGAAATTGCAATGTCACCATCCTCATCATATTACAAGGTCAAGGTCCGAAGCTAAAATAGTAACTGTAATGTCATCATCATCATATTACAATTCTTAGAAGTCTAAAAATAGTGTGTTCAAAGGTTATTGATCTGTATATCATAGCTAAAAATGGCCGGTTCAAGTCCTCACTAAAAGTTGATCGCGTTACAGCTAAAAGTATAGTGACAGCATGATCGTTGAAAGTAGCTTATGCGCGTAACCAGATATGTATGGTAATCAAAGAGATGGTTCATATCTGCACTAATGTAACATAGTGGGGTCGTTTAGAGTAACAATATAAGGAAATAGTGTAATGGGTAGTGAGTGTTGTGTCAAACATGTGGATGGCATACGCTCAAGAGCAATGGACCAAAGCAACTGACCTGAGAACAGCGGTGGAACGCTTGAAGCAAGAATTTTCAGCATTAGTATTCGATGCCGAACATGAGGCGGTTTACGGGCGAGGTGATTATAGTGAAGCGGACTGTAACGTCCTAGTGAAAAGTATGAAAAAGGAATAAAGATATGTGAAAAGTTTTTAGATTTAAAGGAAATATGTAGAACATGTTTTGTAGAAGAACTGAAAGCTGCGCAATTGCATCAGTTTTGCAATGATGTAAAAAAAATGGACGGCATCTCCTGATGGTAGTAGTTCATCCTCATCAGATGCAGATTAGCCTATCGATACAATTATCAAAGTGCACTCTCCCCTCTAACATCATGATGCAGTAATATATAGGACAGTTCCGGTGTCAACTATAATTCATAAGCGTTCTCGAATCAATAAAGATGGATCTATCTGCATTGAACAGTAGCACTTTCTGTAAATCCTTCACGAACGTAAAAGACGCAAAATATAAAGTGATTGATATGAATACTATCAACACAAAGTATGGGAAACATATTATCATTGAAACCCAGAACTTTAAGTGCATACTTACCTTAGGATTTTATGAATAGTTCAAAAAGAAGATCGCATTGAAAAGTTTAAGCAATATCTGGTTGAGAATGATGCATTACCAGCGCCGGAACTGTAGGAAAGATGACTAATTTAACATTTCTGTAAAAAAAAATAATAACATATATATCTATGTATAATTGTTTGGAAATAAATTATATATTTTTGTTGCAAAAAAAGAAAGTCTTCTATTTTTGATTAAATGAAGGGTATATCATAATGAAGAGAGCTGCTATTGATGAGACTAAAAAAATGTGGTGTATAATAATATGGTGTCTGCAGCTATATTGGCTAAGCTCTTCAAGGTTAAGATTTATTGGTATCATATTACAATTCATACCAACCAAAGCAATATCTGGTTGAGAATGATGCATTACCAGCGCCGGAACTGTAGGAAAGATGACTAATTTAACATTTCTGTAAAAAAAAATAATAACATATATATCTATGTATAATTGTTTGGAAATAAATTATATATTTTTTGTTGCAAAAAAAAAAAGAAAGTCTTCTATTTTTGATTAAATGAAGGGTATATCATAATGAAGAGAGCTGCTATTGATGAGACTAAAAAATGTGATGTATAATAATATGGTGTCTGCAGCTATATTGGCTAAGCTCTTCAAGGTTAAGATTTATTGGTATCATATTACAATTCATACCAACCAAAGCAATATCTGGTTGAGAATGATGCATTACCAGCGCCGGAACTGTAGGAAAGATTGCATTAGCGCATATACAACACGCTAACGAAGACAACCAGACAAATATAGAAAAGTAATGATTGTTATAATTGATGTGCAAGGATTCAAAACAGCAAGAAATATATTTACACCTAAGGAACTAGCGATATATAATGGAGAGCAAATTGCTCATTACGTATTCAAACCCCATTTCCATGGCACACCTTGGATAGTGAATTTCAAAAGCAAGCTAATTGGTTAATTCACAACCACCACTTTATCAAGTGGGAATATGGATATACTTCTCCATGTCTATTCCTAGTATACTTAGTGATTGCATATCAACAACAGATGAGGTGTACGTTAAAGGACGAGAGAAAGCTGATTTTATTCAAAAATTTTTAAAACAAAGCATTACGGTGTTTGAAGAACAACATACTTTACCCAAACTTCATCCATGCTGTTTTTTTCATACACAAAACACTTGTCACTGTGCGCTGGCTCACGTATATCATTTATATGAAAAATTGTAGTGAAATTCTAATAAAGATTTATTAACTGACAGATCTTATTCCCATGTATTACCTCAACGCTTTTATGAGTATTTCAAAGAAGAAGAAGAAGAAGAAGAAGAAGAACTAGATAATTTAAAATGTTATCTAAGAATAAACATTTGGATAATGAGAACCTAAACTGCTTTCGGTCTACCGGAAACAGATACCGCTTCTGAGAAACAGCTACCGCTTCTGAGAAACAGCTACCTGTTTTTGAGAAACAGCTACCTGTTTTTGAGAAACGGGTACCGGTTTTAGGTCTGTTTTTTGAGCTGTTTTCGGAAACCGGGGAAAGTTGTTTTGAGCTGTTTCTGCCTGTTGCTAGAAAATAGGGATCTATTTTGTGAGATGACTGCATCAAAGTTTATGCTATTCACATTTTCGGTGTTTACAAAATTTAAAAGAATATTTGATAAAGGTTATATACCAAATTGGTCTAGTGAACTTTTCAAGATTGTTAAAGTGCGTGTAAGGAATCCGGTCACGTACTTACTACAAGACAGGGACACCTATTTATAGACAGGAACTGCAAAGGTTAAATATCCCGATGTGTATTTGGTGGAAAAGGTCATTTGACGTAACAAGAATAAAGTGTACGTAAAGTGGTTGGGATTAAAATAATATTCATGGATCGATGATGATGATAATGTAGTTTATAAGCATATTATTGTAAGGCAATAATCTCATTTATAATTCAATGATGCCGGTAAGAACAACAATCACTTTGGAACACTTAAATTACTGTAGAAAGCATTACTATTGGTTTAATAACGGATATAAATGTCATGCTTGTATAGGTACCGAATAGTATGAATATAACTTATTGTAATATAGTGTGTACTTAAGGAACTAACGTAGAATGTAATTTCTGTAAGAATAATAATAAAAGACCAATTGTAATTTGTATTATTTATTAATAATAAAACATACTGATACATAAATATTAGGCCTAAAGTGTTTATGTAGTCCTCAAATGGTCAACCTAAACTGCTTTCAGTCTACAGGAAACAGATACCGCTTCTGAGAAACAGCTACCTGTTTTGAGAAACGGGTACCAGTTTTAGGTCTGTTTTGAGCTGTTTTCGGAAACCAGGAAAGCTGTTTTGAGCTGTTTCTGCCTGTTGCTAGAAAAATAGGTATCTGTTTTTGAGCTGACTGCATCAAAGTTTATGCTATTAAACAGGACAGAATTTGTCAAAAATAAATGGATCTATCTGCATTGAATGGTAGCACTTTCTGTAAATCCATCACGAACGTAAAAGACTTGGAGGTGTGTGCAAAACATAAAGTGATTATATGAATACCATCGACATAAAGTATGGTAAACATATTATCATTGAAACCCAGAACTTTAACTCCATACTTCCCTTACAATTTTATGAATACTTCAAAAGAAGATCGCATTGAAAAGTTTAAACAATATCTGTCTGAGAATGACATGTAGATTACCAGCTCAGGAAAGGCAACTAATTTAACATTTCTGTAAAAAAAAAAAAAATTATAATAACATATGTCTATGTATAATTGTTTGGAAATAAACTATGTATTTTTTATTACAAAAAATAAAATGTCTTCTATGTTTTGATTAAATGAAGAGTAGGTACATCGTAATGAAGAGAGTTGCTTGGGTAAAGGACTGCCGAGTTATGATTTATTAATGGAAGCAATTGACAACGTTTACGTTACATATAATTGCACCATTGGCAAGATACAATTTTTCATGCAAAACTTTTGTATTTTCAAGAGACACCATCGTTCCTCGAGACTAGCGTGATTAGAGAAATTACACCTCAAGTGGAAGAAGAAGAAGAACATGTAGCGACTACGACCAACCCTTATTTTGAAAAAGGATGCATGTTTATAATAAAAGGCTTCTCCGGGATTGCATGATTCAGTAAACTTTTTATTGCTAGAAATGGTGAAAGTAATAAGAATGATAAAAGAAAAAGAATGTATTGATGAGAGAAGGAAAAGACTCGAGGTGTTAATCAAGGAAATAAAAAATTGAGGGTAGATTTAGAGCTGTATGAGGTAAAAAGAAAATGATGCAACTTCAGTGAATGTGCCATGAAATAAAGGTGCTTTAGTAAATAAATAATTACAGTAGTGTATGTTATATTGCATAAGGAAAAGGCACTTCATTTGAAAAAATAAAGTGTGTGTAGGCATAGAAGAAAGAAAAAAGTGAAATTTAAAATGTTTCCATATGGTTTAATTGAATTGTATATATATATATATATATATATATATATATATATATATATATATATATATATATATATATATATATATTAAACGAGTTTCTTATCATGATTTATTAAATTATACAAATTATGTAGGAAGAAATGACACATAAAAGCTTATATATTTATATTTATTTATAAATCACTAGTCCTTTACCCAAAATTCCAATTTTTGACATGTAGACTAAACAAGTAAGAGCGCAATAGATAGCAATCCAAAATTCTCAAAACTAAAAGAATGTGAAAAAAAATTTTCAAGTATTAATGACAAAGTTTGTAGTTTAGTATGTACAGAAAAGTTGAAACTTGTACAAATGAATAAATCATAACACTTTAGTCCTTTACCCAAAAATTTTAATTTTTGGTATGTAAATAAACATGTAACAGCGCAAAAATAGGAGTTTCAAATTCCAAAATGTGGAAAAACTTTGAACTTCAACTAGCGCTTTAAAATAAGTTTCCATATGGTTTTAATTGAATTTATATAGATTTTATATATATATATATATATATTAAACGAGTTTCTTATCATGATTTATTAAATTATCCAAATTATGTAGGAAGAAATGACCCATAAAACTTATATTACAAAGAAAGAAAGAAAAGGTCAATAACATTATCCGTTATATGAAATGTATGTCAGCATTTCTGTATGTGTCTATTTTAAAATAAATAAATACACTCTTTTATAATATCAGATTAATTTTAACTCAAAATTTTGAATTTTGTATATATGCTGAATAAATAACAGCGCAAAGGATAGCATTAAAATAAATTTAGAATATAAAAATTTCAAAACAGTCTTGTGAATATAGTACATAAAGGTTGAAACTTGCGTACATTTATATTTATATTTATTTATAAATCAGTAGTCCTTTACCCAAAAATTCCAATTTTCGGCATGTAGACTAAACAAGCAAGAGCGCAAAGATAGCACTCAAAATTCTCAAAACTAAAGAATGTGAAAAAAAAAAAATTTCGATTATTAATGACAAAGTTTGTAGTTTTGATACGTAACTGAACGTTGTTAATTGCTTAATAAATCACAACTCGATAATCCTTCACCCAAAAATTCTGAAATTTCGTATACAGATCCAATAAATTAGAGCGCCAATAATAGCAGTTTCAAAATTTCCCAAAATGTGATAAAAAAATTTGGTTTACAATTAGAGTAATACGAAATTGAACGTTGTTAGTTGCTAATAAATCACAACTCGATAATCCTTTACCCAAAATTCTGAAATTTCGTATACAGGTCCAATAAATAAGAGCGCCAATAATAGCAGTTTCAAAATTTCCCAAAATGTGATAAAAAATTTGGTTTACGAATTAGAGTAATACGAAATTGAACGTTGTTAGTTGAATAAATCACAACTCGATAATCCTTTACCCAAAAATTCTGAAATTTCGTATACAGGTCCAATAAATAAGAGCGCCAATAATAGCAGTTTCAAAAATTTCCCAAAATGTGATAAAAAAAATTTGTTTTACCAATTAAAACAATATGAAATTGAAAGTTGTTAATTGCTTAATAAATCACAACTCGATAATCCTTTACCCAAAAATTCTGAAATTTCGTATACAGATCCAATAAATTAGAGCGCCAATGATAGAACTAAAAATTTGGAAAAAATTGAAGGTCCTCTTTTACTATTAGAATATTAAACTGCATTTTTCCTCAATAAATTAGGCACCAATATGAAATATGATATAATAAAACATTAATGTAACTAATTTGTAAACTATTTGTAATACGGTTTTTTTCTAAAATAGATTGTAACGATTTTTCATGAAATAAAGTAATAATAACGCTCACAATGAATCTTTAGATATCTTACATATATACACAATTGCAATTCAAGTTAAATGGATTGTACTCGTAATGAGTAAAAAGCATGCAATTGCAAAAATGCATCCATATAGTATTATCAGTATGATTTGTAATATTATATTCAAGTACTGTACTAGAATGGAATGCATAATTGCAATTATTGTTGTGTAAACAACGATAGACGTGTACTTGAACTATGAAATTGATGTATGTTTGAAAGTGTGTGATGTAAGAAAAGATGTATGTACATATGTATGGAAAGAGATAGAAAACGAGTCGACGAGGACGTGCTCCAGTGCAGGGTTCAGGCGGGGTTTGGGAGAGAAACTAAAGTCCTAGAAAAATGTGCTCTTAAAAATTTAAATTTTTCGTCTAATTCTGAGCAAAAAAATTTTTTTTCGGCACAGTTGTGTTTTAAGTGGTAATCCATCATTTTACGTATAAATTACACTTAAATTAGCCAATTCCATTTTGAAACAACAAAAGCACTTAAAACACACCTTTTTGTACTTACGTAAGCTCAGAAGAAACATATGCATGCAATTTATCCATTTAATGTATCTAAATGCTCTTTAAATTACCCCAATTTTTGAAACAACACTTAAAACATGACTTGTAATTTTCGGTGCAGCGTTAATAATAGTTGTAGTATAATGAACGCAGTTATTTTGCTGTGAAAGCATTTAACAAGCATTCTATTTTTATATGTCATCAGTTTACATTACAATTTGAAACGGTTTGTAAACGTTTGAATACATCATTTGTAGATTTTAAAATTCCGAATTTATTTAACTGGTATCCTTTGCGCTGTTATTTATTTTCTCTACACGCAAAATTGAGGATTTTAACTTAACCGTTAAGCTGTTATGATAAAAGAGTATATTTATTAACATATAATTATGATAAAAGAGTATATTTATTAACATATAATTTATTGTTTACTACTACATTTCATAATGTTGTTCACCTTCTTTTGTAACAGTTTTATATTGATAATTACATAGCAGTTTAATCATTAAGAGTGAAAAATTAGGAATTTATAGTAGATAGACTGAACAAATAACAGGTGTAAAAGATATAACAGTTCCAAAATTTTCTAAATACTAAAACTAATGATTTTATTTTATGAAATAAAGTATTCACACCTGAAACGTAAAATTGACAGTTGGATCTGTTTAGTGATATCAACAGTTGTTGAATTTACAAGAAAATAATTTGATATGGTTTTATTTGATACTATTAAACATACTTTTATGTGATAAGGTTATAATGTTATTTCTTGGTACATAATTTGAAATCTATCCTCAATGCTTTTACTTTCTTGATTAACACCTTCAGTCTTTTCTTTCTCTCATCAATACTTAATAACTGTTTCTTTCTTTCTCTTCTTATCATATTTATGATGCTCTTGCCATGTTTAAACGTTTTTTTCAAACTCAAAGCTGTCTCATTCGTCTATCTTTTCACACTATTTTTGTAAGCATACTCGTATAACACTTAGTAATAATGTTATTCACCTGTG
This sequence comes from Vesta saturnalis, assembly GCA_036346205.1. Classification (NCBI taxonomy): domain Eukaryota; kingdom Metazoa; phylum Arthropoda; class Insecta; order Coleoptera; family Lampyridae; genus Vesta; species Vesta saturnalis. The sequence continues at coordinate 493,844 of JARFJB010002103.1, read as the reverse complement.
ATTATAATATAAATTGATAATTGTCAACCATATACGTTCATTCCTGCTTGTTCATTTAACGCATAAAAAAGTTAAAAAAAAAATTAAAGTAATGACTGGTAAGTACATTTCATGCAAATTTTTTATTGAAAGTTAACGTTTTCATTATAGCTGTAGTAGAAAACTTAAATTTTGTCAGAGTGGAGGAGGGTATGAGGATTTATATGTAACTTATGTTTTAACTTTTGATTTTTCAGATAAAATGGTTATAAATAAATTAAGGGAAATATTTCCTAATGTGAGTAATGTTTGTTGTTGTTTCAGTTTTAAGTATTTCTGTTTTAGCATGATATAGTCCTACTACATGGGGATGGAACAGCTCCCAGCAGGACCCATTTTGTGGGTTACATAAAATGTGGTGCATTAAAATATATATTGTTCAGGGATGAAGACATACCTGAAACAATGTGGTTGATGAGGGTATGTATTTCTATACATTATTTTATTTTTTTATTTAAATGATTTTTTTCAGATCACACCTTAAAAAATTTTGTTTTTTTTAGTTACAATTTTAATTTTAATATTTCATATTTTTTTTTTTTATATTGTATACAAATTAGTTACACTATTATTTTATTATATCATATTTCATATTGGTGCTCGATTTATTTGGGGAAAAATGCACGTTTAATATTCTAATAGTAAAAGAGGACCTTCAATTTTTTTCCAAATTTTTTTAGTTCTATCATTGGCGCTCTAATTTATTGGGTCTGTATACGAAATTTCAGAATTTTTGGGTAAAGGATTATCGAGTTGTGATTTATTAAGCAATTAACAACTTTCAATTTCATATTGCTTTAATTGGTAAAACAAATTTTTTTTATCACATTTTGGGAAATTTTCGAAACTGCTATTATTGGCGCTCTTATTTATTGGACCTGTATACGAAATTTCAAATTTTGGGTAAAGGATTATCGAGTTGTGATTTATTAAGCAATTAACAACTTTCAATTTCATATCGCTTTAATTGGTAAAACAAATTTTTTTATCACATTTTGGGAAATTTTCGAAACTGCTATTATTGGCGCTCTTATTTATTGGACCTGTATACGAAATTTCAGAATTTTTGGGTAAAGGATTATCGAGTTGTGATTTATTAAGCAACTAACAACGTTCAATTTCGTATTACTCTAATTCGTAAACCAAATTTTTTTTTTATCACATTTTGGGAAATTTTCGAAACTGCTATTATTGGCGCTCTTATTTATTGGACCTGTATACGAAATTTCAGAATTTTTGGGTAAAGGATTATCGAGTTGTGATTTATTAAGCAACTAACAACGTTCAATTTCGTATTACTCTAATTCGTAAACCAAATTTTTTTTATCACATTTTGGGAAATTTTTGAAACTGCTATTATTGGCGCTCTTATTTATTGGATCTGTATACGAAATTTCAGAATTTTTGGGTGAAGGATTATCGAGTTGTGATTTATTAAGCAATTAACAACGTTCAGTTACGTATCAAAACTACAAACTTTGTCATTAATAATCGAAATTTTTTTTTTCACATTCTTTTAGTTTTGAGAATTTTTGGAGTGCTATCTTTTGCGCTCTTGCTTGTTTAGTCTACATGCCGAAAATTGGAATTTTTGGGTAAAGGACTACTGATTTATAAATAAATATAAATATAAATGTACGCAAGTTTCAACCTTTATGTACTATTTTCACAAGACTGTTTTGAAATTTTTTATATTCTAAATTTATTTTAATGCTATCCTTTGCGCTGTTATTTATTCAGCATATATACAAAAATTCAAAATTTTTGAGTTAAAAATTAATCTGATATTATAAAAAGAGTGTATTTATTTATTTTAAAATAGACACATACAGAAATGCTGACATACATTTCATATAACAGGATAATGTTATTGACCTTTTTCTTTCTTTCTTTGTAATATAAGTTTTATGGGTCATTTCTTCCTACATAATTTGGATAATTTAATAAATCATGATAAGAAACTCGTTTAATATATATATATATATCTATATAAATTCAATTAAAACCATATGGAAACTTATTTTAAAGCGCTAGTTGGAAGTTCAAAGTTTTTCCACATTTTTGGAATTTGAAACTCCTATTTTTTGCGCTGTTACATGTTTACTCTACATACCAAAAATTAAAATTTTTGGGTAAAGGACTAAAGTGTTATGATTTATTCATTTGTACAAGTTTCAACTTTTCTGTACATACTAAACTACAAACTTTGTCATTAATACTTGAAAATTTTTTTTTCACATTCTTTTAGTTTTGAGAATTTTTGGATTGCTATCTATTGCGCTCTTACTTGTTTAGTCTACATGTCAAAAATTGGAATTTTTGGGTAAAGGACTAGTGATTTATAAATAAATATAAATATATAAGCTTTATGTGTCATTTCTTCCTACATAATTTGTATAATTTAATAAATCATGATAAAACTCGTTTAATATATATATATATATATATATATATATATATATATATATATATATATATATATATATATATCAATTCAATTAAAACCATATGGAAACATTTAAATTTCACTTTTTTCTTTCTTATGCCTACACACTTTATTTTTCAAATGAAGTGCCTTTTCCTTATGCAATATAACATACACTACTGTAATTATTTATTTACTAAAGCACCTTTATTTCATGGCACATTCACTCGAAGTTGCATCATTTTCTTTTTTACCTCATACAGCTCTAAATCTACCCTCAATTTTTTTATTTCCTTGATTAACACCTCGAGTCTTTTCCTTCTCTCATCAATACATTCTTTTTCTCTTTTATCATTCTTATTACTTTCACCATTTCTAGCAATAAAAAGTTTACTGAATCATGCAATCCCGGAGAAGCCTTTTTATTATAAACATGCATCCTTTTTCAAAATAAGGGTCGGTCGTAGTCGCTACATGTTCTTCTTCTTCTTCCACTTGAGGTGTAATTTCTCTAATCACGCTAGTCTCGAGGAACGATGGTGTCTCTTGAAAATACAAAAGTTTTGCATGAAAAAATTGTATCTTGCCAATGGTACAATTATATGTAACGTAAACGTTGTCAATTGCTTCCATTAATAAATCATAACTCGGCAGTCCTTTACCCAAGCAACTCTCTTCATTACGATGTACCTACTCTTCATTTAATCAAAACATAGAAGACATTTTATTTTTTGTAATAAAAAATACATAGTTTATTTCCAAAACAATTATACATAGACATATGTTATTATAATTTTTTTTTTTTTTACAGAAATGTTAAATTAGTTGCCTTTCCTGAGCTGGTAATCTACATGTCATTCTCAGACAGATATTGTTTAAACTTTTCAATGCGATCTTCTTTTGAAGTATTCATAAAATTGTAAGGGAAGTATGGAGTTAAAGTTCTGGGTTTCAATGATAATATGTTTACCATACTTTATGTCGATGGTATTCATATAATCACTTTATGTTTTGCACACACCTCCAAGTCTTTTACGTTCGTGATGGATTTACAGAAAGTGCTACCATTCAATGCAGATAGATCCATTTATTTTTGACAAATTCTGTCCTGTTTAATAGCATAAACTTTGATGCAGTCAGCTCAAAAACAGATACCTATTTTTCTAGCAACAGGCAGAAACAGCTCAAAACAGCTTTCCCGGTTTCCGAAAACAGCTCAAAAACAGACCTAAAACCGGTACCCGTTTCTCAAAACAGGTAGCTGTTTCTCAGAAGCAGTATCTGTTTCCTGTAGACTGAAAGCAGTTTAGGTTGACCATTTGAGGACTACATAAACACTTTAGGCCTAATATTTATGTATCAGTATGTTTTATTATTAATAAATAATACAAATTACAATTGGTCTTTTATTATTATTCTTACAGAAATTCTTCTTCTTCTTGTTCTTCTTCTTTGAAATACTCATAAAAGCGTTGAGGTAATACATGGGAATAAGATCTGTCAGTTAATAAATCTTTATTAGAATTTCACTACAATTTTTCATATAAATGATATACGTGAGCCAGCGCACAGTGACAAGTGTTTTGTGTATGAAAAAAACAGCATGGATGAAGTTTGGGTAAAGTATGTTGTTCTTCAAACACCGTAATGCTTTGTTTTAAAAATTTTTGAATAAAATCAGCTTTCTCCCGTCCTTTAACGTACACCTCATCTGTTGTTGATATGCAATCACTAAGTATACTAGGAATAGACATGGAGAAGTATATCCATATTCCCACTTGATAAAGTGGTGGTTGTGAATTAACCAATTAGCTTGCTTTTGAAATTCACTATCCAAGGTGTGCCATGGAAATGGGGGTTTGAATACGTAATGAGCAATTTGCTCTCCATTATATATCGCTAGTTCCTTAGGTGTAAATATATTTCTTGCTGTTTTGAATCCTTGCACATCAATTATAACAATCATTACTTTTCTATATTTGTCTGGTTGTCTTCGTTAGCGTGTTGTATATGCGCTAATGCAATCTTTCCTACAGTTCCGGCCTTCAATGAACTCATGACCTACTTTTTATGCATAGCTTATGAGATCGTCATCGTCGTCGTCGACCTCGAAAATTCTATTCTTAGATTTATGATTACCTTGCAATTTCTATTTTTAGCTTTTCACCTTGACCTTTTATATTTCTAAGAAATGTTATATGACACCACCGCAAGTCAATAACCTTTGACCTTCAAAACTATTTTTAGATTTATGATTACCTTGCAACTTCTATTTTTAGCTTTTCACCTTGACCTTTTTATATTTCTAAGAAATGTTATGACACCACCGCAAGTCAATAACCTTTGACCTTCAAAACTATTTTTAGATTTATGATTACCTTGCAACTTCTATTTTAGCTTTTCACCTTGACCTTTTATATTTCTAAGAAATGTAATATGACACCACCGTAGGTCAATAACCTTTAACCTTGAAAACTATTTTTAGATTTATGATTACCTTGCAACTTCTATTTTAGCTTTTCACCTTGACCTTTTATATTTCTAAGAAATGTAATATGACACCACCGTAAGTCAATACCTTTGACCTTCAAAACTATTTTGATTTATGATTACCTTGCAATTTTTAGCTTTGACCTTGACCAACTACAACATTTTAAATCTCCCGCTTAAAGTTCGACCTTGAAAGAGCTCCAAAAGCATCCGATTTCACCACCAGAGGGCGAGTGACTCCAAAATTTAAATCCCCGCCAAAACATGCTTGAGACGTGGAGCGCGTTCTGGCATAACGAGAAAACTCACTCGACCTTGAAATAAATCCCCATAAGATTTACATGGGGTGACCTTGAACTGGTCCAGGATCGGCCTTATATTACTACTGAGGACAATATAATATATCTATTCGACAATTATATGAAACTGAAAAACGTCTTAGAATTCGTTCAGTGCTTAGTTTACATTCAAGTTCATTTGGTGTGATTAGTATAAATTCATTCCACGATGATATAGATATTCCTACAGTAACAGAATCAAATTATAATTTTAATCACAATATTTGTATTCATGAACAGATATAAATAGCGTAAATGATGATATGCCTGTTATTACTTAAGCTGGATATTGTTGCCACATAGTTTTAAAACAGTGAAATGTGAACATTGTAAAAATACATTAGTTTTGTCAGATGAATTAATTGTAGACGATAATTTTAATCTAATTAGAAATATTAGTCGAGGTGCTTTACTTTATCCTAAGCCAGATGCCGTAAATATAGTGTTATATAACTATTTAATATTTAATAAATTACTTCAAGACTTTGAGGACGATTTTTAAGTATAACTAATAAGCGTGACTTTATATCGAAATATGCTTTAAATTTTATATTTGCCAACGAAGTTTTAAACGAATTTGTTACTTGTGAAGATCATAATAAAGACTTCATTGCTCTAATAATCATAAACTCTACCACAAATACTTTATTCAAAAATTACTGTAAAAGAATAACGATAGGTTGCCAAAAGGAAAAAGTCGTAAATTAAATACTCTAACTAATTCAAATTAGCATATTTTGTCCACTTCATCACATTTTATTATAAAATTTTAGTAATAAGTTATACATATTTAGGAGTATTCAAATTTATTAAACAGTTTTTTGTTTGAAATTTCGTTTTCCCGTTAAAAAACGAATGGATGCAACAAGGGTTTGGTTCATGACCGGCCTCCAATGCGTGACGTCACAATTCAGCGCTGCGGCCTTGTTATAGAGTCGGTATTGGACAAGTGCCGTTTCTGCTATGCCAGAAAGCTGGTTAATTACTGAGGAAATGTGTTACTGGCCAATGAAGGATCAAACAAAATGCATTCGCGAGCAAGTTCCAAAAAATGAACGGTGGCAAAAATTCAATATACGTTTATTTCGGCATACGGATGGGCGGATCAGAAAATACAGTGAGTAATTTTATAACCACAAATAAGTATTTGTGATATAATGTTTGACTTGTTTTAGATTCGTACGAAAATGCAAATCAGAAGGTGTCCGAGTTATTAGAGGTATCCGACTTGAGCAGCACTGATATCGAAGATGACTCAGAACGCCGAACGAGGCAAAAGCACGACACTGCCATTCCGTTGCCACCAAAACCATTTTTTTCCGTAAACCCTTTGGAAGCTTTGCTTACAGCTGACAACTCTAGTCAAAATCGTAGAATAGCTATTGAAGATGACTTGAACACGCACGAATCGCCTCTATCTGATGCATGTCAACGAATTGAAAACTCTGTCGAAAATGACTATCATCTGACGGACACTAATAGTGAATACCAGGGTTTGCAAGACCCAAGCAAAAGTGAAAATAGAACCAATTCAGAGTTATTAGATGGTAAGAAAAATTTCTAAAATATAAATCAGCGCGTTCAAATCTGTTTTTCAGCCATAAAAATCTCTCAAAAGTAGTTGTAAATTAATAATAAAATAAGTACTTTGGAAAACTATATTTACAACATGGAGCTTCGTCGTGACAACGTTGAAGTACCGCCAGAAAGCGTTATCCTGCCAAAATTACCTGTTACAACAGTTGATGAAATTGTAGGTTTGGAGTGTTTTATTGATTCACCGAAAAATGCGTCATGTTTGGTAAGATTAACTTGTATTTAATTCACTTTAATGGTTACAAATTTATTGTCCAAATTAGGCAGTTAATAAAATATTAAATGAATATTGAAACATTTGTTTTTTCTCAGCTGCAACGGCGAAAATACATCCGTTGGCAACCGAAACATCTGTTTTGGCTCTGATTAAGGTCTGGGTGCGGCGTGCTGGGGACCGAATTCGCTCCAGAAACAAAAGCAAAAAAACAGTTAATTAATGTATATTAGGTTAATTTAGATTAGGTTGGATTAGACTAGATTAGATTATATGAGATAAATATTTTGTAATATATTTTTAATGTGACTATTGTTTCAAAATTTATTTAATATTCCTTATAATTTTCGCTATAAAGTTACTATTTCTTGACAAACCCTTTACTGTATAGTTACCGTTAATTGACTAATTATTTGCTACAATTTTACTATTCAATGACATTTACTTATAAAGCTACTATTTCTTGTCAGTTTCTTTACTATTAGTTACTGTTAGGAAACAATTTGTTTGCTACAATTTTATTATTTAATGACAATTACCTTACTGTAAAGTTTCTATTTCTTGGCACTTTCCTTACTATACGGTTACCGTTACTTAACTATTTGTTTGGTACAATTTCACAATTTTACGACGACTTCATTACTATATAGCTACTATTGTTTGACAATATTTTGACGTTAACCTAACTTGATTGTCACTAATAAGTGACTTTTTTTTACAATTACTTAGCTGTTTTATTGTAACTTTACAGCATATAGTTTCTTAGTAGTCGCCTAATAGTGACTGAATTGTAACAAAGTTTGTGACATTCGTGACTACCAGGTTACGATTGGCAGTTACAACATTGAAATAAAATAGGCAACTTTTGCTATCTGGGATATTGTCATTGAAACTGAAAACTTTGTATACTTCCTTTACGATTTTATGAATACTTCAAAAAGAAGATCGCATTGAAACGTTTAAACAAGGTCTGGCTGAGAAAGACGTGTACATCACCAGTACCGGAACTGTAAGAAAGACAACAATTTAACATTTCTGTAAAATAATAATAATAATAATGTATATCCATGTATAATTGTTTGAAAATAAAAACTATAAATATTTTTAATTGCAAATAGTGACTTTTATTTCTTGATTAAATGAAGAGTAGATACATCATAATGAGGAAGTTGTTATTGATGATACCTTAGACTATAATATTAAATGTAAACAAATATTATTTAAATTCACACAACACACGAACAATTTTAAAAATCAGCGTAACTGAGTGACCGTTTTGTTAACTATTTTCAGACTACAAAAACACTTTATACTATTACAAAGACAATTGTCGGAAGGTAATCGCTCTTTAACTTTAAGCTGCGATATCTGCCATCTTACCGTACATCATCGGTTTATATACCTTCCCAAGTTAACGATAGAGGTACAATAACCCGATGGTCAACGAGTTTATGGAACATTGATGTCCTTCAAAAGATAAGAAATAGACAAGGTTATAAAATAGTAAAGCGCATAAGACAATACATATATATAATGAACCAAGGCCGCCTTCAATATCGTAAAAGATTGACAACCAAAGCGCTTAAAGTTACCTTTTGACATTTTTGGGCATTTCCGTAGGGTGAATGACCCCAAAAATGCCAAAAAATGTAATTTACCCCAAAATTACCAAAAATGTAATTTGACCCCACAGAATTGTGGAAAAATGTAAATTTGACAACCCCAAATGCCATGAAATGTAATTTGAAACACCTCAAAAATTACCTCAATATAACGTAATATGACACCCTCAAAATTATAGAAAATTGCCAACAATTAAAGTTTGACATCCAATTGATTATACTAGCTGTTGTCAAAATTTTGCTACTAATTTTATAGATCAATAATTACCTTGGTTTAGTCCCTTAACCTTATTTAAGTTAACGAACTACTCTCACATATGTTCGTTCATTTCCCTTATCATTTCCGCTTGTTTTGCCAACGTTAACAAAACCTACACCTATATATACGTTTAACATTGCACTTCTTATTCAGTTATTATATGTACATCTACATTGCAATAACACGTATACATATATACATTACAATGGCGTCATTATCCAAAAAAACGAAATTGAGTTTAAAAAAGAAAAATAACGAAAAACCACAAATACTGCAGCACTTGCTGGTGCAGCCAGCTAGTAGTACTGCTGTATCACTACCGCAGCCACTACCACCATTATCATCACCTGCAGATATTCCTGTGATAAGTATCCGGGACAGTGATGTCGAAGAAGACTTTGCACGCTACTTCGAAAAGTAAGTTACTTATTTCTTAATTTATGTATGATGATTGCATTATTCTCTCCTGCTACTACCGCGGTAGCATCGCCGGCGTGGATGCGTGGGGTAAAACCTCCTGCTGCTCGACATGCCTTCGCAAGGGCACCAACTCCATGAGACGTATCAACCACCGAGCCCGCGGTAAGGCTGCATCATCCGCGGAAACAAATTTAGTGGCTGCGTGATTTCTGCATTTCGATCCAAGATCGTGTGGCTGAACTTAGAATCGTGTGGCCCGGCTAACTAAGGAGTTAGCTGAGGCCACGGACGAGTTGGCGTCGACCGAAAAACTGGTCGGAATGCAGAACTAGTGTTTCGTGCCTTGGACAATATGGATCCTTAGAGTGTTAAGTGTAGTTTAGTTTTTTATTATTTTTCTAAAGTAGTTTTAATTGTTGTTATTTGTAAAATAAATGTTTAATTCTTTTTCGACTTTTTTCTTATAGTGAAATATTCAGATCACCTATAATGTGTAGAGGTTTTGAAAATAAACGTTTTAATTCTTTTACTTTTTCCTTAAGGTGAAATAGTCACATCACCTATAACTATAAAGTGTAGGATTATACATCAAAAACGTATTGCAATTTTACATGTGGAATTAAACATAAACAGTAAAAATCATAAGTAGTTGCATAACGATTTTGCACAATTTTTCCAAGTTCAAAATCTCTTTGATGTCACTAAAGTTTTAGTAAGATGAAATTTGTTTTCGTTACATGATTATCCATTTATTTCGTTAAATATTATACTTAAATACAGTTTTAAAAGATTCTTGTTATAGGATACAAATTTCCGTAATAGAACATCTAACTCATTAACATAATAATAATATTTAGAAGAAAATCTCAAATTTTACATGATTTTTAAAATGTACATACTTTTCTTAAAACAAGCATTAGAAATTTATATGCGAAAATGCGAACTTATATATATATATATATATATATATATATATATATATATATATATAATATAGTTAAATCAAACTTCATAATACATTATTTATTTATTTTGCACCCTTCTTATTTTTAAACTCTTCATCTTCAGCTTCACCTCGTACATTTCCAACGTTCTCATCACTATATAATATAATTGTTAGACTAGTGTTATTTGTAAATAAATGTTTATTTTTATATTTTACTTTATTTCTTATAGTGAAATATTCAGATCACCTATAATGTGTAGAGGTTGTGAAAATAAATGTTTTAATTCTTTTTCCTTAAGGTAAAATATTCACATCAACTATAACACAGTTTTAATAAGATGAAATTTGTTTTGTTACATGATTATCCATTTATTTCGTTAAAATATTATACATAAATAGTTTTAAAAGATTCTTTTATAGGATACAAATTTCTGTAATGAAACATCTAATTGGGTAACTTAATATTTGGAAGAACAAAATCCCAAATTTTACATGATTTAAAAATTTACATACTTTTCTTAAAACAAGCATTAGAAATTTATATGTGAAAATGCGTACACCTAAATCTACCTTCTAAATCTTTAATTTTCATATCAACACCTCCAACCTCTTCTTTCACTCAACACTAGTTCATACTTGTTCTTTTTATTTCCATACTCAAGCTGTCTCATTCTTCTATTTATTTCATACACCTCTAAATCTACCTTTAAATCTTTAATTTTTCGTATCACCCCTCCAACCTCTTCTTTCGCTCCACAATAATTAATACTTTCTTTTCTTGCGTTTCCTATCTTGCATACTACCATTTTCGTCATTTCTGCTAATACTAAATCACACACCCAAAAGCCTTTTATTATAAATCTACATCCTTCAAAACCGCTAACCTAGGCTTCTTCTTCTTCTTCTTCTTTCCATGAACTTATTCTATTTTACACTTCTAAGAAATGTTATACGATATCCTACAGATCAATAATCTTTGACCTTGACCACTACACTTTTAGAGTTCTAAGAATTGTAATATGATGATGAAGATGACACTGCAATTTCTATTTTACTTTGACCTTGACCTGCTCCAAAATTTTAATTCCCAAAAGCATACTTCAAACGTCCTTGAGGCGTGGAGCGCGTTCTGGCATAATGAGAAAACTCACTTGACCTTGAAATAAACCCCATAAGATTTACATGGGTGACCTTAAAGTGGTAGCTCCGGCCTCATATTGCTACTGAAGTATAAAAGATTTTAATAAAGTAATATAAAGTTCATTCGTTTAACTTATCCGGATGACGTCATGTATGCATTAAATCACGAAATGACCGTCGTTGTAATTTAAAACAAAATATGAGCACTGATACCAACCTTTCCACAGAACAACTTTCCTTTATTTGCTTATACGTTGATTGAGGTTACGTACGCTCGCCGGTTGGTTTGTTTCTTCGTTTATTCATTCCTTCTTGAGTTAATATTGTAAAGATCGGTTCTTTTCAGAACCACATTTCTAGTGTTCATTTAAGGTCAATTACCGTAGACGAATTGATCCATAACTTGTCGAATACTTTAATAAAGAAAAACAGAACAACGGGCCCTTATCACCATTAACAGCAGTGCATGCAAGGGTTAGCGATGCTTTGAAAATTTACACGAAAACTATTTCTAATGCTTTACCACGACATCAAAATCAAGAATAAAACAAGGAAAATGAACCTCATCGAAAAAGTCTAAAACAAAAGGCATGGATCAACGACAAAAAGTGAAATCCGTACTACAATTTACAACATGTATATTAACCATGAACATGTTACATTAGATACGCTCTTAACAAAAATTAAAGAAAGAGGTATCATTGAGTGTAAAGGACTAGCCTCTATCACGTTTTGTTGGACATTGGATTTCATTTCAAAGCAAACTAACAATAGAAAGATCTTTGCGAAAAACTTCAATAGCATCGATGAAGTTAAATTTGAGAAGTTACATCACTTATATGAAACAAGATATCTACAAGCAGTTCGTTTATCTCGACGAAACATGGATATTTTCAAAAGGAAGCAACAAAAGAATATGGCAAGATTCCAGTTCAAAATGCTTTAAGAATCTTGGTGGGAAGGCAAACGTTATATAGTTCTACATGCTGGAACATAAGATGGCTTTGTGGAAGGAGCAGAACTTAATTCTCTACAAATAAAAGCGGCGATTATCGCGATTGTATGAATTCAAACTTTGTTAAATGGTTAACAAATCAACTTTGAAACTTAACAAAGCCATCTATAATCATTATGGATAACGCTCCGTACCATTCCAATTGTCAATCGCCAACCAACTACAAATGGGAAAAAGAAAAAATTACAGAGTGGGTTAGGGAAAAAATTACTCATGAAAAAGTAGCATTTAAAACGGAATTACTACATATAGCAAAGCTACATAAGGAAGAGAAACAATATTTGGTCGATAATATTATTAGTGAACATGGACACGAAATTTTACGCTTGCCTCCTTACCACTGTCAATTTAACAATAGAAATGGTATGGGAATAAAGCAAAACTTATTATGATAAACACATTGGAAGAGATGGTTATGGGGATGATAATGTCAAACTGATGTGGAAAGAAGCGTTAGAAACAGTTTCACCTTCAGTTTGGTTAAACATTAAACATGCAGAAGCTGAAGTCTTGGGAACAAGAAAAAGTTTATGATGTCCAAGTAAATCAATTATTTAAATCAAACGATAACTCAGATACAGAAGATGAAGTATAGTGAACATTTAATTTCTTTTTAATTGAATTCTCAAACAGTTTTCTCCAAAAACTTTAATAATCTATAATAATTATAATAATAACATATAATGTATGTTATTTTAACTAAAATATTATAATATATAACAATAAATTATTTTCCACAGTCATGCTTAAATGTGAATGAAAAAATTTACGTTTTATTACATTATGGTGTATTTTTTATACCAATGTAAAACTTGGTTATAATGTATTTGACACGATACTTTGAATAAGTTTAAAAAAGTGCTATAATTCAATTACATTAGATACCAATAATTTTGAATTAGTATAATAATCTTCTACACAAACAAGTGTATAAACACTGATGATTAAAATTATCATTTCGTATTTTAATTGAATATTTTTCAAAACATAATGATTAGTAGCATTCCTAAAATTCAATCTTTATGAATAAATCAAATAAATAACCATTAACTCACAAATTTGCAAATAGAATATATTGAGAAGCTGAAATTCTAAAGTCTTGGGAACAAGAAAAGTTTATGGTGTTCAAGTCAATCCAATTATACATCAAACGATAACACAGATACAGAAAATGAAGTGTAGTGAACATTTAATTTCTTGTTTTTAATTGAATTCTTAACGCAAACAGTTTTCTCCAAAAACTTAATAATAATCTATATAATAATTATAATAATAACATATAATGTTGTTGTACATTAACATTATAATTTATAACAATAAATTATTTTCAACACAGTCATGTTTAAATGTGAATGGACAAATTACGTTTTATTACATTATTGGTTTATTGTGTTTGAAACGATACTTTGAATAAGTTTAAAGTACTATAATTCAATTACATTAAATACACCAATAATTTTGAATTGCAGTACAATAATCTTCTACACAAACAAGTGCATAAATAAACACCGATGAAATTATCATTACGTATTTTGCAATTCGAATGTTTCTCAAAACATAATGATTAGTAGCGTTCCTAAAAATTCAATCTTTATGAATAAATCAAATAAATAACCATTAACTCACAAATGTATTGCCGCAAAGATCGCACTTTTATGTGAAAAGTATTTAACAATTACTTTTTCTTTGGAAGAGTTCATTGGTCTTAACCTACAAATACCTATTTACAAACTTTTGCAACATTTTAGAATATATAACTTATCAAAATTCATCTGCTACGTTTTAAGTTTTATTGAAAATAATATGCTTTTATGTGCGTACATCTACGATACGTAAATAAAACTTTTTTCTTATTTGCAAACATTATACATTACATTTATGTGAAGTAATTAAGTTAAAGTTAGTAATGTTGGTATCAAAACTGTTCGTATAAAAAAACTTAATTTGTTTTAACGTTATCCTTGTTAGTTTGAGTTAATAAGCCATACAAAACGACACTCTTGAATAATACGTTAGCTAATAGTGACATTGTATTCAATATGTAAAAGGATAGTCATACACAACGCGCGTTTGATTCATCGATCAATCGGGATAAGTTAAACGAATGTCCTAAAAGTTATAGCTTTAGAAAAACAATCCCTAGGACCATCCACATACATGCCCTGTTTTAGACAAACTATTGGTGCTTCTGCAATTAATTAAATTATCAGACTTTCGCAAATGAAGTATTTTAATACGAAATTTCAATCGATTTCGTTCATAAATAACAAAGTTAGAGACCTGGTGACGATTCAAGGCGCGCTCATTATGCGCGCGAGACATCCGTTTCTCGTTTTAGGAAAACTATTGGCTTCTGCAAATTAATTATCAGACTTTGCAAAGTATGAAATTTCTTTAGTTTGTGAGCGAGTTAAAATTTTTGGCCTTTACTAGAAAACGGCGGCGATTATATAACTTGGTTGAGGAATACAGCTAACATTAAAGGTGTAACGAACCCAAGTCATTACTTCAAAATTTTTTAATTAATTAATTATTTACAATCAGCCCTCGTAAAGAAATGATGTAAGCTTTCTTAGTATTCAAACACCTGCAAACTTAATCCAATATTTCTTAATTCCGTATTATTCAGTCTTCCATATATTGCTCATTATTTCGTTTGATTGCACAACAAATAATTTGTTTCACTCAACGTAGATTTCATAAAACATCGAAAGTTTTCGTCAGGTAATCTCCGCCAATTACAAATAATTAAACGAAGCCGCCACCGCCTACGGGTCCTCTATAAAACCGCGTCACTAATAATTAATAGTATTATATCTATCTGTAGATCTCTATCTATCGGTATTTAAAACGCGCCCGTAAACGCATCCCCGCCAAGTATAGCCGTAACCGTAACCGACCAGCCGCCGGTAGAAGAGTTCCGTCGCGCCACGTGAAAGCATGCCGAATTTTAGTTGGTTTCACCAGCTCCTGTATTAGTTAGTCCGTTTGACTAACTCCGATTCAAAAACCTGCCGTGACGGTTGCGTTAAAGTAAATCGCCGCAGACCTAGTGATCGCCACCGCGAGTTTAGCTCTGTTTGCGCACCGCGAATCTTTTTAAATAGCTATCCTCGATCTTTGTGATTAACGACACGTAAGTCTGTAGAGTAATTCAGAACAAACAAACAAACACAAAAACCCAGACAGCCACGGGCAAAAGCCACGAGGTAGTCAGTCTACGCTAAACCGACCGAAACCCCAAGAGCGACGGGCTGGGTCCGGAGCAGTCATAAAACACACCAAAACCCCAGACCGCCACGGGCAAAGCCACGAGGTAGTCAAATCACAAACGCCAACACACCAACAAGTAGACATATAAGGCCGATCCTGGACCAGTTCAAGGTCACCCATGTAAATCTTATGGGGATTTATTTCAAGGTCAAGTGAGTTTTCTCGTTATGCCAGAACGCGCTCCACGTCTCAAGCATGCTTGTGGTGGGATTTAAATTTTGAGTCACTCGCCCTCTGGTGGTGAAATCGGAAGCTTTTGGAGCTCTTTCAAGGTCGAACTTTAAGCGGAGATTTAAAATGTAGTTGGTCAAGGTCAAAGCTAAAAGTTGCAAGGTAATCATAAATCAAAAATAGTTTTGAAGGTCAAAGGTTATTGACTTACGGTGGTGTCATATTTCTTAGAAATATAAAAGGTCAAGGTGAAAAGCTAAAAATAGAAGTTGCAAGGTAATCATAAATCTAAAAATAGTTTTCAAGGTCAAAGGTTATTGACCTACGGTGGTGTCATATTTCTTAGAAGTATAAAAGGTCAAGGTGAAAAGCTAAAAATAGAAATTGCAAGGTAATCATAAATCTAAGAATATAATTTTCAAGGTCAAACTTTTTAGCGGAAATATAAATTTTTGGAGCTGATCATCATCATCATATATATTTATAGTCAAGGTCAACAGTAGGTATTTAACAAGTTTAAGCATGTTGTAATATGTAGGACGCATATTTCTTATATAAACTGCAGCGAGCTGTATGTTGAGATCAGTCTGCAACATAATTGTTAAATATGGAATTAACAGGGTTAAACCAAAGCACCTATTGCAAACCCTTTAAGAATGCGCGAGCTCGATATATCGAGAAAGTATAAAGTAACGAATATGGATATAATTAATACTAAGTACGGTGAACGTATAGTGATAGAAACGGGTGATTTTAAATGTGTATTACCGGAACGCTTTTATGTATTTCAAAAAGAAGAAACACGAATTGAAGAATTTAAAACACTCCTAAACACGAAGGATGTGTTTATAAGTAGTTTGGGTGCAGCTGGCAAAACAACAAACATAACATTTTCTTTTTAATAGTAGCACCCCACCATATGTAAAATTGAAATACTAGAATTATTTTCTTAAGCAGCGTTTAGTCATAGTGAAATTGTGAGCAAGTAAAGTCATGCAAGTAGCAATAAAATCATTTCTGGAACGATCCAAACTCAGAAGTTCACCGTTATATATGGATACATCACATCATTGCAGTAACAATCTGAATAATTTAACATTTTGTTGGTGCTGTCAAAATAGTGATGGTAGTAGTAGTAAAAATGAAGAGAAACACGATGAAGGTTATTCTTCTGCTAAGACTGACTGCGCATCATCATTTCAATATAAGGATGAAGTGTATAAACAAGCAGCTAAGGAATACTTAATCGATTGTACCTATTATAAACTATCGAACGATACTCATCATGCAAAACATCTGGAAATTGGATACAGTACACACCTCAACCTTGCACCAGTGGTGCGTATTGGGTGCGGTAATTGTGATCAAAGCAATAATGTAGTGTTGGATATGAAGGAATGGAATGAGCTTCTAAGATGGCATTCATATGTAGAATTACAATTTTTCGATCTCAAGAAATTGAAAATGAAATTGATTGGTCAAATGTAAATGAAGAAGATATAATCTATGATCAACATTATGAATCTCTATCTAGTAATCTTGGTATTTATTACAATTGGGAATTAATTAAAGGATATGACAGAATTTTGAAAACTGTTATGATAGAAAACTACAAGTGCTGTTCTTGTACATTCAACTCACATAGTATAGAAGAACTATTCAATTTAAAGGATATAGTAAGCTATAGATTGGAATTTCTTGAATCTTACAATCTGGTGTGTTTTATGAAAAGTTCATACAACAAGTTGTTGACTACCGTCGTTTTCGTGAGAAAGAATTCAGTGGTGGTGATGATGACATTTATAAAGATATTGATGATGTTATAAATGCTAAGTATAATATTAATT
This sequence comes from Vesta saturnalis, assembly GCA_036346205.1. Taxonomy (NCBI): domain Eukaryota; kingdom Metazoa; phylum Arthropoda; class Insecta; order Coleoptera; family Lampyridae; genus Vesta; species Vesta saturnalis. The sequence continues at coordinate 476,049 of JARFJB010002103.1, read as the reverse complement.
CACATAACACTGTATGTTTAATGGAAATTTTGTATTATCGTCCTGCTTATCTAATGTATAGCATTTACTGAATAAAGAAATAACTATGATTTGTTTTCTCAATTTAGGTATAAATACCCCTTCTATCCATCCATGTAAACAATGCTAGTTAAGAAGCGAAAGAGTGTAGGTGGTGGTGGTTTGGTGAATGGTCTAATCAATAAACTTCCGTTTGAATTGCATTTACCTGGTTACCAGTATTGCGGTCCTGGTACAAAGTTGGAAAAACGACTCGCACGCGGTGACCTCGGCATTAATCAATTAGATGCTCAGTGCAAACTTCATGATATCAGTTACAGAGATTACCGAGATTTAGAAAGTAGACATAAAGCAGATAAAATTTTACAAAAAAGCTTGGGAGCGCTTTAAATCATTAGACGCAACGCTAGGTGAACGAACTGCAGCTTTAGCAGTCAGTACCATCATGAAAGCAAAGAGAAAATTGGGAATGGGGTGTAAACGTCGATCTAATATGAAGAAGAAATGCAATGGTGGAAATTTATTGCATTTACGAAGACAATAGCTAAAAAATTAAACCTAACGGAAATTTCACAGACACAATAAAGTCAGCGCTTTCAACGGCAAAACGTGGTAAAAATTTAGGAGGAAAGAAAACATTAAAGTTCCTAGAGTAATTCCCTACCTAAACAAGGAGGGTTTTACCATTTCTTATTCCGTTATTCGCAGGATTATCAGCAATCGGTGCTTTAGCTGGCGGTGCATCAGGAATTGCTAAAGCAGTCAATGATGCTAAAATGCTAAAAATTGCAGGAAGAGACATCGCGCCATAATCGCATGATGGAATCGGTCGCTATAGGCTCCATGAATAAGAAAGGCGGTGCACTATATCTAAAACCAAACAAATCTGGTGGTGGTGCATTATACTTAAAACCGTTTCCAAAAACTGAATAGATTACCCGAAAGACCGTTAACGGATACTGATTTAAAGAAATACTCCAAAACGTACCGTACTTTAGGGATATTTTTATGAGAGATAGCATGCCTAAATTGCCACGGAAAATGAATCTGGAATTATTAACTTAGATAGCCAAAGAGGACCAGGTACCCATTGGGTTTGCTACAAAAAGCGTGGTAAAAGGGTATGGTATTACGATAGTTTCGGTAATATTCGACCACCAAACGAAGTGATTAACTACTTTCGGGGTGTAAAATATATTATAATTACAACCAAGATCAAGAGTTTAATACAATTATTTGCGGACACCTATGCCTACAATTTTATATAAATAATCAGCACAACATCAAATTTTCTCAGTTATGTCAATAACATTCAGTTTAGAAGGTGTTGGTAACACAGCTAGCTACAACTTCTATCCACCGATAGAGCTAGATTTGGGGAAGAAATACGTTATTGGATTGGTTGGATTTTACGGCTGCAACAGCATTAGAAACATTTATGCAGGCAACGATAGATTTTATTTTAGAACAAATCCATCTCATTTGCAAGTGATTAATATTCCACACGGTGCATATGAGTTAGATGAAATTAACGATTATCTAAAATCTAAAATACCCACAGAAAAGTTTATCATTAGAGCAAACAACAATACACTTAAATGTGAGATAAACAGTTCATTTGAGATTGATTTTACTAAAGAAAATTGTATTGGGCGCATGCTAGGGTTTGAGTCTAAAATATTAGAACCAAATATTTTACATACATCTGCGTTAGACATCCAAATACTTAAACACACTAATCTACACGTAGAGTGCAACATTATAAAGGGATCTTATCGAAACGGAAACCTGCTAAAGTATTATATGAGATTGATGTTTCAGTTCCTCCAGGTTATCGTCTAGATAAAACTCAGCAATACTCAATATTTAGAAGTAAACACTGACATTATTAGTAATATAACAATTAATTTGACTAATCAAAAGGGTGAATTAATAGACTTTGGTGAAAGTGAACCATTCACTGTACGCTTAGAACTAAAAGAACATGGGTCTGAGAATTAATCCAGGACCAATTCCATCTTTCAAAAACTCATATAAAAGACATCATCCCTACAGTAAGTCATTAATTAGTCATCAACCTTCATTGCGGTTAACATCTGCAGAGAAATACTTTTTAACGTCAATAGGTTTAAAGTTCTCAACCACAATGGCAGAATCGTTAAACGTCTTTCAAAACGTACATTTTGATGATACTATAATTAAATCAGATATTCACACTTATCTTCCATATGGATCTTCTAAATATGGACCTTCCGAAGAAATACGAATCTTAATTCAAAGTCAAGATCTAATTACGGCTACTTATGATAGTTTTCTGTACATAGAAGGTAAACTTGAGCTCAAAAGAAGATGAAAGAAAAGCATGCAGCTTAACCAACAATTTCCCGAACTTTCTTTTCGAAGAAATTCGTTATGAGTTAGGTGGTCAGAGAGTGGATGTTTGTAGAAATCCAGGAATAACATCTACGCTTAAAGGATATATTTCTTATACGGCAAGCAAAAGCAAAGCACTAAGTCATTTAGGATGGTCACCAAAGAATGAAGAACCATTACAAGTAGAATTCGATGAGCAAAATGGAGAAAATCTTTTACAGTATGCATACCATTGAACCACATATTTGGAATAATGGAGGATTATCGTCAGGTAATCGTGAATATGCGCCAAGAGTTGGTTTTAATTCGATCTAGAAGCGATACAAACTGTTACTATGGTGAAGTCGATGCCGCAATAACCTTAAATAAAATTCAATGGAAAGTACCGCACTTAACACTTAGTGATGCTGCGAAACTTAACTTGTTTCAAGGAATCAATAAAAATTCTATTATTACTGTTCCATTTCGACAATGGGGTTGTATGAATTGCCTGCTTTAAAACAAGCAACCTCAGACATATGGCCAATAAAAACATCAACGCAACTGGAAAAACCACGTTGGATAATTGTTGCATTCCAACAAGGTAAAAGGTATACAAGGTCAGCAAGGGCTGGAAATTTTGATCACATTAACATCAGAAATCTTAAAGTACATCTGAATTCTGAGTATTATCCATATGAAGCAATGCATTTGAACTTCAGTGCCAACCATATATACCTGCCTATCGCAATTTTTGAAATTTCGTTGTGATTACTATGGTGAAGATGATAAAGATGCATTATTCAACTATTCCGAATTCAAATCATGTCCAATATTTGTAATGGACTGCTCTAAACAAAATGAATCCTTAAAAACTCAACAGTGGACATCAAATTGGAAATGGAATCTCTAACACCTTTCGATAATGGAATCGTTGTATATGGTCTTATTCTCCATGATGCTATTGTACAGTACAGTCCACTCACCGGAGAAGTGAAAAATTATAATTATTATTGTAGTATAGTCTAATATAATAAATAAAGATGTTGTAATTATTCGTTTAGTTTTATTTCATCCATCAAAGATGAAAGTAGTTGCTCAGAAACAAAAACTCTCAATTCAAAATCATGACTTTGATGAAAAGTCTATTACTTCAAAACATGGTGATTTACTTCCTAATAGTATACGTGGTATTATATGCGGCCCTCAATTGCGGTAAAACAAACGCAATGATCAGTCTGCTTACTGAAAAAATGGTTTGAAATTTAAACATGTATACGTATACTCTAAGTCATTGAATCAAAACAAGTACAAACTTTTACAGGAAATCTTACTTCCAATGAAGGACATAGGTTACTTTACCTTCAGCGACAATCAAGATGTGATTGAGCCTAATTGTGCAAAATCAAACTCTATTTTTATTTTCGATGATATCGCTTGTGAAAAGCAAAATAATATAAGAGCATATTTTTCTATGGGTAGGCATAACGATATTGACTGTTTCTATTTGAGTCAAACTTACAGTAAAATTCCAAAGCAATTAATTCGTGATAATGCGAATCTAATTATATTATTTGAGCAAGATGAATTAAACTTAAAACATGCGTATGAGGATCATATAAGTCCCACCATAAGCATGAAATTGTTTCGGGACATGTGTTCAAAGTGCTGGGTAGATCCGTTTGGTTTCATGGTCATAAACAAGGATGCTGAAGTTAATAATGGTCGCTATAGGAAAGGATTTGATGAATATATAATACCTTAAACTGGTTTCAGTAGTAACTGATCTGTTTAGGTATTAACAGCTATCTGTTTAGTGTAAACAGCTACCTGTTCAAGGTGAACCGGTACCTGTTTGTCGCAACAGCTACCTGTTCATGGTAAACGGGTACCTGTTCATTAAATCCGTTTTGGTATATAAGGCGATATATATATATAATACCTTAAACCGCATTCAGCAGTTTAGTAGTAACTGATCTGTTTAGGTATTAGCAGCTATCTGTTTAGTGTAAACAGCTACCTGTTCAAGGTGAACCGGTACCTGTTTGTCGCAATGGACAACAAGGAGAGGATATTAAAGAAAAAATTATTCAGGCTCGTAAAATAATACGGCAGAAGTATAACAGTATTAAGACTGCTCGCATTGATAATGAAAGAACATTCGAAAGTACTTATAAGCCTTTAATAGAACCTCTAACTGAAATAGTAAATAAAATCGATAAAAACACCTAAAAGGAGGAGGAGGTCATTGATGTTAAACCTAAAAACCACCCGTATTGATATTTCCAAGAAAGCACGCCACTATCCCCACTAGTCCGCTAGCTCAAGTTCAATGGACCCCACGTCTCACTCCATTAGGTGATTCAAGTAAGGTGCTACTAGTCCACTAGCTCAGCTTCCGTTTTTCGAAGAAATCCTCCTCAAGTCTTCCATCTTTCTTGGAAACATCAGTCATGGGGAGATTAATACTGGGGAGGAAGAAGAAGAACTGTCTAGTATCGCAGATGATTCCCATAATGAACCCATCTCGAAGAATTTCTCGAGCAGTACAATGAATTGCCGCGTATATATGTTGAACGTATTTTGAAGAATGCTGAAGGTGATATTGATCATACGTATGGAGTCCACTATGATACCAAAACTGATAAATGGACAATTGGTAATACACCCATCACAATTAAAGGAGACGATATAATTATTAAAGGTGTCACGTATAAAGGGACTCCAGGATTATATGATCTGCTTATTATGAATGAACCCGACTTAAGTCTAGTAAAGTCAACAGATAGAAAAAATATAGAACTATTTTAGAGGCTACGAATGTAGTAAGGCGAGATTATGACATAAGTGCACAGATTCGAGGAAGCCGCAGCAAAAAGTATACACAAATAATCAAACCCTTGCTGTCATCATCACCCACCACAACCAAGGGAGGAGGTGGAGCTATATTTTAAGGAATTAACAAACAGACCCATTGAATATAAATATTGGAATGATATACATGAACTAATTCGTGATCTGGAAGTATTGTGGGCAGAAAAATTGGCGGAAACACAGGTGTTGTAAATGACATAATATCAATTGTAGAAGAACTATATGAAGATGGATACATTGAAAACCGAACAACCGCTTTTAAACAATATAAATGAGAATGCATTGATGTCGACATGTCACAACTAAAATGCCCCTTGACAAATTTGGACGTTCATATGTCCAGTATCAATTAAAGAAACTAGCCCCTCAGTTTAAACAGATTGATGCTAATCAATTTGATATTGAGAATAAGAGACTCAGCAATGTGGCCAATCCCATAGATCCTCAAGATGTCATCACTAGGCAATATTATGTATCAACAAGGTTCGATTTGGATGGAAATCGTTTGACACAGTTGGGTGACCCTGAAGAAGATGGTGATGCTATAAATAAAGGATACCTTGATTTCTGTTTACAAGCAGTTCGGAACACTTTCAAAGGAAACGCCAACGCTTATCTAGCGCTGGAGGAAAAACTACATCAACTTAAAGAAATTGTGAATAAATTAGCACCATGTCCAAATTACAACTCGTCAACGAATTGCACAAACCTGCACGAAAAATTTTAAACGAAGGCGAACAATAATTAGAGGTTTTGATGATCTTTGGCAAGCAGATTTAGCTGAATTTAACACATATGCCAAACAAAATAAGGGTTATAAGTATATATTAGTGGTCATCGACTGTTTTTCGAAATACTTATGGACTAAAGGATTAAAAACGAAAACAGGTCAAGAAGTTACCAAGGCCGTGCAAACAATCTTTGAAAAGGTCGGAAACCTACCAATTTGCAGACAGATGCAGGAAAAGAATTCTACAATGCGCATTTTACTAAACTAATGCATCGTTATGGAGTCAATCATTACTCTACCTATAGCACAAAGAAGGCTGCAATTGCTGAACGTGTTATCAGAACCATTAAAGGTGCTCTATATAAGTCATTCAGCCTGCAAGGTAAATATAAATGGATTGATACAATTGATACCATAACGATGGATTATAACAATCGTAAGCATAGAACTATTAGAATGAAGCCCAAAGATGTTGGTAATCATACAAAGCTAGAGGCTTACACTAACATAAAAATATTCGATAGGAATCGATATTCTGTGGGTGACATAGTACGAATCAGTAAATTTAAAAATATTTTCGCCAAAGGATACACACCCAATTGGTCTAGTGAACTATTTAAGATTGTGAAAGTTTGCATTACTAACCCCACTACGTACATGCTTGAAGACATGAAGGAAATCCTGTACTGGGAGGGTTTTATGAACATGAATTACAAAAACAAAGTATCCGATGTATATCTAGTAGAAAAGTGCTTCGCTCCAAGAATAATAAGTTATTCGTAAAATGGTGGGGATTGGATGAAAGATCATGGATCAATAAGGATGATATTGTTTTATAACATTTAACCTGTACTGTGAAACAAATTACTTATATTAGTTATATATATATAGTTTGTAGAAAAGGATGTAGCTCTTAGATGAAATAAAACACACAAAAATAATAGTATTTTATTTTTAAATATTACATTTATTTTTAAAATTTCATTATCTTATAAAGTGAACCTAAAGTACTTATATAATCACTTAAATTACTGGATGGCCATATACCCGAATCTGGCCCACACCTCCATCCCAAACAGGAATTTGAATTTGTTTCACCTTTATTGATGTTGTCTAGTATCCAGTAATAAATTTTGTGGTGCTCATCGTTTTCCCACGGTTGAAACTTATAGTTGATATTTTGTTCTAATAATATTTCAATCAAAATATCGAGGCACTTGTAATTAGCATAATATGTCGATTTCTCAATACATTCAGTTATAATAAATACAGTGTCCTTGTAAGCAATATTTTCTAACGTAGATTTAACATTTGTTGAATCATGAACCCATAATAAATCATATAGATACATTTTAAGCGGTATGTCACCAAGTACACTCATATCGTCTAAGATCCTATCTACTTTATCAAAAGTTAATGAATTGTAGCCTTTATCGGTACACAATTTCATAAAACTTTTAATGGTATCGTCTAATTTAATTTTTATCAAATAATGTCCTAATAATAATTTCATTTGCACACTTTGAGTTTATAGCACACCAGTAAAACACTCATCAGGAATAACAATATTTTGTAATATATTCAGTATAAATGTATAGTTTTCAGGAGAGGTCAAAGAACGCTTCAGGTACTTTTTGTATATTTGATCACTACTGCACTGCAGCTCTTCCTGCAAGTTGACTTGAAGACTGCTCATTGTTTACTGAAAGTTATACCCCATGGTCTAGTATCAGTGAAATCAAAATTTACTAAGCGTTTATCGTCATAAGGATTGAGTATGACTTTATTTTGTTTAATGGTAAACACATCATGTTTCTTTGACCTTATGAGATGTTGATAGCGCCTTATTACGCTACTCATCAAGCAGGACCTGTTTATAATCATTAATCGTGATCTGCCTCACGCTTGCTTGCGTAGAACCCTTTGATTTTTTACAACCTTTTCATCAACCGTGTAAGCATACATTTTGCACGAAGTCCTACAAATTCAACCATAATTTCGCCATGATTTTCATCTTTCATTAAGCCGGGGACCTTTTGTTTACTAATGGGAGTCCAAAGATGTTGTCGGGACTATAATCAGATGTATCGAATTTATCAATGTCCTCTTTAATACATTGATAGATATCAGGAACCGAAAAAGGCGTATATGAGACTATCCGTATCCGTGTACAAGAGCTTAGCATTATTATGGAACTTGGGTAGCGTGTAACCGTAATGAAAATTATATAAAAAGTTTTTGAAACGTCTAAAACACTGAATCCTGCATATATAGGTTTATTGAAATATACTTCAAGCTTATTCATTTGAATGATAAGCATATCATTGTCAAATATTGTACAACTATGAAAATTTGGTTTTGATATGTAAGCACGAGCACCATAGCGACCCTCCCATTTCGTTACTAGCCGTATGTCCTTATGTTTACGTACATTTTCCATCAGCTTCCAAAACACTATTAATCATTAATTTATAGAAATTTTATCGAATTCATTTTGAGATTGCTGACGCATGGCTGTATTTAAATCTATATATTTTTTAACCACGGAGACTGTTTAAAACGTAATATACGGTGTACTTTTACCAACTTCAATCCATATTTTAAATATACTTTTAAATTTCTGTAATGAATTACATAATTACGTTTTGGATACAAGGTAAGCAGTAATTTTTCATTTTGGAATCAGACGGGTGGAACCATATGTTCGGGTGCTAGCGGTAGATCACTATGACTCTCATGTAATTCTATAGGATAGTCTAAATCACACTCGACTATATAACCAATTTCCGAATCATCAGGATGGTTTATTACATCTAAAGTTTCAAAATTAGCTTCATCAACAAAAGAAAAATCGCCAAATGGTAGAAATTCTGACATGGTGGCTCCATATAAATTATTCACGTCGTAGTACATTAAATACACACTTTCAGAGGTAGGATCAAATTTTTCCTCCATGTACTTATTGTTAGCTTTAGCATACCGATTTGAACATTGAGCTACACCACCTCTAATCCTCTTTCAATAAACATTAACATATCAATGTCTGTAAATAATTCTAACTTTACTTGTGTAATTTTAAGCATAGCATCGAATGCTAAACCGGGAGCTGTATAATAGTGCAGAGGATCAAGCTCGTAAGTACTTATACAAGTTTGCCGAAAGTTCTCGAAAATATCCGCTAAAAGTAGAACGTCTGTTTTAGATACAAATGAGTATTCCCCTAACGATTTAATACTAAATTTGTTCCAAACGTTAACCGCATGCTCAAAACTCTCATCACTGATTCCCTCATTATTAAGATGACTGAAAAATGCTTCTTTAGGAGGAGCGTGGTCTCGTTTAATTTCTCCACGTATCAATATACTCATAAGGAAACACACCTTTGCGAACTAGTAAAGAAAATTCTTCTTCATTGTTACATTTAGCTCGGTAATAACTTTTTACTATTTTCCAAATAGTTTGATAACTTTTCAATACTACTACTCATAAATCTGAAAGAGTCAATAAATCTAAACTTAATTTTACTACCTTCTATTACTTTTGTGAAAGAGATATATCTTTCTTTGTTTATGGGTAGGAGTGAAATCTACCGGGAATAGTAGCCAATTCTCTAATGACGAAATGGCTATCATAACCTGACAAATTATGAAACACAACCGGTAAGATGTGAGAGTCTTTATAGTTTAGGTTACAATTCTGATGTGATGCTCCTCGAAATGCTCCGGTGAAATGGTTATGGTCTCTGACCTTTATATCATTATCTGTAAATGGTTTTTCGCAAATGTGACAGATCGTAGTGCTTTCAAAGTGTTCAACCTGATTGGGAGTTAAAGTACCCATAGGAATTATTTTATTAATGATTTCGGTGCTCCAATGTGCAATACTTTGAAGCTCTTTAACAAACCATTGAATGCAATCATTTCCTCTATAAAGCCTAAATCGAGATAAAGAATCATTGTATGAACACTTTAAGTAGTAAGCAATGCTAAAGGGTATATGTTTGGAATGAAATAGAGTATTACCCCCAAGTGATGTTAAATTTGTACACTTTTCTAAAATACTTTCTAAATCCGCATAAATTACAAACGGTGCCTTTTCCTGAAATGCGAAATTTTTGAACTGCAGGAACATCTCCGCTTCGGTAGGCATCCTGACTGAACATTGATTAAGTTGATGGCAGAGAGTGACATGTTTTGTAGAAGGTGATCTGAAGAAAAGTGATTCAAGCATTGATAACAAATAAACTTCTTGTGCCCCTACTCGATAGTTGTTTAGAAAAAGAGCTGACATATTTTTAATCCACGCGAAATGATAAACAGTATAATTTTTTGTATTAATAGCATCAGCAGTAGAACCCGCAGAATGATAATTAGGCGAAAGTACTAAAAGATTTATAGGTTCCTGACACTATTTTCTTGATTTACACTTAATACTAGCGGTAATACACCTTTCCCCTGAATACAAAACAAATTAATGGAGAGGTTGTTTAATTTTTCAAATTTTTTTACATCATCTATTTTAATGGGAAAGGAAATTGAACCATAATTCAAAACATCTCTAAAATGAGGATAACTGTAAACTCTATCTGAATGAAGTTGCACTGGGTATAATGCCGAAACAACGGCCCACAGGAAGCAGTACTCGTCATCGTTCTTAACATTCACTACCGCATGCTTTACTGCTATGAAGTAAGGAACTTTAACGTAAGTCGAAAGGCCACCTCTAAATGGAGTATAGCTATTAATATTCACCTTTAAATGTAAAACTTCATGTAATGCCCAACCAGAATCCCTTTCGGAAAACTCCTCTAACTTTTTTTGTAATTTGTAATAAACGTTATTGTTATACCACTCACGCAAATTGGTGGTAATATCGATGACATAATTTTTTATGGCAAATGTCTTCAACTCAATAACATGATTTTGAGGTTGCATGAAATTGCAGACTAAAATGACATTGACCTTTAGCATCGTTTGTCTTAGCATTACTTTAACCTTTCGCGCAAAACTATTGTATGCATTTTGTAAAAAAATAAGAGGGTCCTTGATGTTTGCTATATTGACTATAATTCCAGTAAGTAACCTACCATTGAAACATGAATCTAGAGAGTACCAACTTAATTTGCGTGTACGCTTTTTAGTAACATTTCCACTACCTGTTTTCTCTGAAGCGCTCTTTAACTGTTTAACTCTTATAAGATAACACTTTAGCAATGATAAATTACTTTCGAGTTTAAGCAAATTTTCGCATGTCTCTAAATAAATTTTATTTTGAATTATATCTCGCAATAGCTTAATATTAGTGTTAATTATACGGATGTGCCTTACAAATTCATTTTGGGTTTTCAACAATGGAATAATATTTCTTGTTAAATTAACAATATCACTACTGTTGGGTATACCGTTACTCATAGTTACCTTCAAAACTGTATCCAACACTGCAAGAAAATATGAAGCACACGATTATATAGTAATGGAAACAAATATTATATTTATTTGATATGTAAAATTAAAAATTTAAGTAACTATAGAAGTACTTTAGGTATACAATTGCAATTCTAGTCGTGAGTGCAATATACTGACTGGTACAAAATGCTCTTTATCTCCTTATATAGTAATATAAACCCAGCATTCAAGGTCAAAACTGCTTATAACTTGTTGCAAGAGCTTCAGTGTGCATAGATTGCATTTTGTAGCGTTTACTGGGAACATATATTAACCTTGACATCAATACTGTTCTCATGACTCATGCTGCATCACCTTTGCTTGCTCAGGTCATTGTACTAACCACTTCCACTTGTTATCAATTTTGTTAACGTTAACAGATCTATGTGTATATAACGTTAAAGTTTTAATTGAATACTCATTAATTATTCACCATTAGTAATGGCTTCATCCAGTAAACGATCTAAACTTTCACTAAAAGACAGGCAAAACCTTGTATTTTACATGATGTTTTGGTGCGCCCATCAAATAACACCGCACAACTAGCACCCTTCAAAGAGACCATCCCCATCATAAATAACATGACGCAACCAGCACCCTTCGAAGAGAGCATCCCCATCATCTCCATCAGGGATAGTGATGTAGAGGATGAATTTTCGAATATTTCGAGAGGTATGTACAATTTTAATTAATTAATATTATAGTTTCCTTTCATTAATTCATAGAGAATTTTTAGTACAAATAAAATTATTCATTTTTCAGCATAACACCAGCAACCACGGTTATAGCAACACCCCACAACCACCACCGTTGCGAAACCTGCAATATGGAGGAAAAATTTGACTCTTATAGAAGGGCACCTCACACAGCAGGATTATGAGCACGATCCACCGACCCTTCAAGCCTTTAGAAACAAGTATTCGGTGGTTGCGAAAGCTTCACAATGACTATTTGAATAGTGAGGTGGTGGGGTGGAGCGAGCGGAAAAACTGGATAAAGAACTGAAGGAGGCTAATCAATATTTAGAGTGTGTGCGGCAAAATATACTAAAGACTGAAAATATATTGCTTACGTTGGAAGGGATGGATGTGTGATGTTTTTGTGGAATTTATTGTATCTTTTCATTATACAAAATAAATGTAAATTGTTTTATATTTTTATTATTTTTCATGAATTATTCCATTATCCAAAAATTTTACTACAGCTAAAAATTTGAGTGATAGTCCAAGTTGCGCTAGAAAGTGAAATTAAAAAAAAAATTTTCTTAATCATGAAAATTTTTTACAAATAAAATTTTAAATTTTTAGCTCCCCCAAAACTTTTTAGAAAAAAAATTGGAATTTTGGGAAAAAATTTATTTATAAAAAATTTAAAATTTAATAACAAATACCAAAATTTGAAAAATCTTTAAAAACTTTAAAATATTTAAAAAATTAAAAAAAAAAAAAGAAATTTTAAATTTTTTTCCTATTAAAACAAAATTTATTTTTTAAATGAAATTGTTTTTTATTTTTTCAAATCAAAATTTAAATTAAATTTTAAAAATTTTAAATTTTCAGAAATTTTCATTTCCCTTTTTTACTAAACAGCTTTAAAAAATTTTTTTTTCCTTGAAATTAAAAAATCGAAAATTTTCTTTTCATCAAAAGTTTTAACTTTTTTTTCTTTTTAATTTATTTTTTCAAATTTTAAAAAAATTAAAGAAATAATTAATTTAAATTTTAAAAAATTTTTTTCAAAAGAATTAAAAACTTTTAATTTCAAGGGTTATTAATTCTATTTTTAAACTTTTTACTTAAACCTTTTTTTTTAAAAAAATAAGTTAAAAGAAAATTTTAAATTTTAAAACATTTTGATTTATTAACTTCAACTTTTTACCCTTTACCTTCAATAATTTTAAAATTTTTTAAAATTTAATTTGAAAACTTTGTTTTCAAATTTTTAAAAAAGGGGATTATTAAAATTTAAACCCACCAAAAAACATGTTTTGAAAATGTTTTAAAAAACATTAAACCAAAAAAAATCCTTTTTTTCTTTACCTTAACTTCAAAAATTTTTTAATGTTTTTTTTCAAAATGGGCAAAAAGTTAATTTTCTTTTTTATACCCCCTTTTATTTCCTTTTCCCACCAAACCTTTAAAAAATTTTTTTTCTTTTAAAAATTTAAATTTTTATTTTTATTTGATTAATAAGCATTTAAAACTTTTTAAAAAATTTTCACAAAATTTTAACCCTTTTTTTGAATTTTTAAAAGGCCCACGGGTTTAAAGAATTGTTTTTGTTAAAATTTTAAAGGTTGTTGATTTAAAAAGCTTTAAAAAATTTTAATTTTAAAAAAAATTTAAAATTTAAAAAAAATTTTTTAGTTTTGGAAAAAGGAAACGCAACCCAACCCCTTTTGTTTGTTAAGCCAAAAGATTTTGGGGGAAATTTATAAAAATTAAAAATTATAAAATCTTTTTCTCATAAAATAGAATAAAAAACCTTAAAAATTTCCCTTTACAATTAAAACCCCCAGAAATATTTTTTTTTTCCAGTTAAAAAATTTAAATAAGTTTTTAAAAAAAAAAAAAAAATTTTTAATGGAATTATGAAGAAAATTTTTTTTAAAGGGAAGCCAAAAATTAAAAATTTTACCAAAAATTAACCCTCGGGCCCTTTTTTCCCACAAATTAATAACCTTTCTTCCAAAACAACTTTCACTCCAAGAAAATTTTTAGAAAGGAAAAAAAACCGCACCCAAAGAACCCTTTAAAAATTAAATCAAAAAATAAGGAAAAGATCCTTTTATTTTTAAAAAAGAAATTCAATCCTTTACCTCCATTTTGGGTTTTGATTCCTTTGAATTTTTTGAAAGAAAACAATTTAAACTTGGTTACCGAAAACCAGCATCAACGAGGCATGACCCCATTTAAAAAATTTTAAATTCCATTAAAAAAATCCGGAACCTTAAAAATCCCAAAAAAGGTGCGAATGTTACCGCAATTTCCCCCACGTCGGGGCATTGACATTAACGCTCAAAGCAAGGTTATATAACCTTTAAAAAATTTTAACCGAACGAGATTTTTAAAATCTATCCGAACCCTCGAATTGGCCCGCAATTTGAAAGTTAAAGAGGACCCCCGTCTAAGTCCGTGGAATAATTTAGGGTTAATGGAAAAGGCTAAAAAGGAAATTAAGGAAAAATAATCCTCTAAAAACCAGTTGTTGGAGATTAAGACCGGCCAACTAGAGAAATAAAGGACCGTTTAAAGTTTTTGCCCAATAAAAAAGAGAAGCTTACTGGATTTCCGTGGGGGTCAAAATTAGCCCTAAAAGGAACCAAACCTTTAATTGGGGAAACCGGAAAATTCACCCCCCAATTTATTTAAGAATGAAAACCTTCAACCAAGAAAAAACCGACCCCGTAGATGGTTTATTCCTGAAAAGAATTTAAACCAAATAAACGCACGATAGACACCACCCCTATATAGAGAAAAGGTAAAGAACTTTTGAAAGGAACCGACCATCCCTGACACAACGTTTCAACCGACCCGCGTACCCACCGAAACAGGGTTAAAATTTTCCTGCCATAAAAAGGGCCCGATACCAGGATATTACATCCCCGTTACCACCGACGTGTTGGTTAGACTTCCTGAATTGGAAAAACACACCTGTACAAACAGATCGAAATTGCCGGAACCCGCTACCTTACGGAACCGCAAATGGAGGGAAATGGAACCACACCGGAAACCAGTTAACCCATTCACCTTTTGGGGGAATGGGAAATTCCCATGCTGAAAAACCCTAACGTTGAATAAATTACTTTCCCACCGAGGTTTAAAAACATAATCCCGGCATGAAAGTACAACAAAGAATAGTCAAGTTGGCGGGACATTTAGAACCTCCCACGCCAGGACTCACCGAGATTGGAAGAAACCGGCCCGGAGCCACGCTTTGTACGACTACAGGGGAAAAAAGTTCCATTAAAGACGCTATCCGCATTCTCCGGTAATTAGCCGTTAGAGGGCAGCTATTCGCCATTAGATTCAAGCAAGGTATTGGCAAATTCCCTACCAACCAGAAACCAAAACCATTCCCGTCCCGGGAGAGGGTTTCCAATTTAAAGTTTCCCGTTTGACTGCACCGCCCCGCCACTTTAAGGTTCTTGGAAAACGGCCCCGAAGGTGGACGAGCCTTCGTGTACTGGACGATATTATCTACTAGGAAAATTCCAGGACCATACGCAATTCCAGGAAGTATTTCGAGACTCCTGAATGGTGCAGTTACACCTAACAACCGGCTGCAACCAGTCAAAATTGGGACCCTTATTACGACCCAAGGGGATTTTACCAGACCCGAGAAGGACCAATTACCCAGTACCCCCCCGGAAAAATTGGAATTCCTAGGAGCGTCGTGGTACAAAATACTTACGGTTTCCCCAATTAACCAATCACGGAAGTTAAAGAAAAACAAATATCAGTGGCCGGAAAAAGACCCGTTTCCCCATCAAAGAAGCCTTACCGCCCGTTTGTTGCCCGGCCACCCACCTTTTGTATTGAAACGAAAGTACTTCCAATTGGAGCGTTCTAACACAAGGGAATCCCCGGAAAAGTTATGCAACATAGCCAGCGTTGAATCCCGGGAGAAAAATTACTCCATTACGTGCCGGGAGAGGGCTTTCAAAATTAAAGGCTCTTGAGGGATTAATTTACGGTCTGGACACCAATTTAAATGGCCCGATTTGGAAACCGACCTCCGACTGCCCGATATAATGGAACTCAACATTTGATTTCCAAATTGAATCCGAAAGGCGTTAAAAGTGCCGGTCTTTCCGCTCCAAAACGGAACCATCCCAATTTCCCAGGAAGTTAAGAAATCAAGAAGCCGCCCCCTGGTATCAACCCTGTACAAAAACGAGGCCTCCCCAAACACCCAGATTAAGAAAAGGGCTAATATCGTTCCCCGACCCGCACCGGAAAAAAGGGGAAGTCACACCAGCTGGAAGAAATGGTGCCCCAAGTAACCCAGGAGTTCTTCAAGAATTCACGATGCACCCACCGCCGGAATCGGAATTCTAAGATTTGGCAACCGGGAAATTATGGGCCATTAAAGGTGAATTACTTAAAAAAGATGCCAAGGTCAGACTTAAAAGGCCAACAAGAAACCGCCGGGAGAAATGACCTACAACCAGGAATCCTGGAATAACGAGACAACCATCGGACCTTCCTCCAGAAAAGGGGCATAATTTTTATTAGTTTTAGGACCGAACCAAATGGGTGGATAAAACCATTCAAACGCACCATCCCCCAAATTAAGTTTGGGGAACATTATCTTCCTTGGCGACAAGAATTAATTTCCACAAGGTCCCCAGTAACGCCGAATTCCTAAGTTTCTACAGGACATGGAATTCGACCCTTGCATCCCTATTCCCGCATAAACCGAGAAAACCAATAAGGCATGGAAGTTGGTCAATTTACCAGGCAACAAAGGAAGGGTTACTCTCCCGGAAATCCGTTTGGATTAACCGGTCCAAGGACCACGGACTCCCCGCCACTTAATTTAAAAGTTGGACCCCCGTGGCATGGGACGCACCCAGCCGCCCCAATAAACCCAAGCCCGCCGGGAACAGGAACACCATGCGTATCAAAAAACCGCAAGTTCCAGAACGCTTTATCTAAGTTTTAGATTCAGGAAAATTACAATTACCCTCATACCGCCCCGAGAAGGAATTTGTTTAGGAAAAGCCATTCCGAGAAAGCAAAGAATTTACATCGAAATTGAAAAAATACACGGACCTTCCTAATTTAAAAGAAGACCCTGATTGGAACCCAAACCCGGCATAAAAAGCGCGGGAAGCGCAATTAAAGATTTGAAGAACGCATCTAGTTAATCAGCGAAACATAACCAATGAAAATAACCCAACGTTAACGGAAAACCCGCCATTTATAAAAGAAAAATTTACCTGGAAATTTACGAAATCACCCTTTCCTATTAAAAAAGAACCCGCTTATTGGCTCCGAGAACCGCCAGCCGGGAAGAAGGCCTTTGCCTTTCTAACAGGACCGATAAGAACCGTCCCCGTACAAAACCGCGCCGCTCCAACCTAAAAGCCCCCGGACCCGACTACATGGAGTGCGGGAGTTGCCGCCCGCCTCCCCTGCGGCCGGCCCCAAACCCAGAAACCCCCTCCCTCCGGCAAACAAGAAGTGCGGGACAAAAGTTTTAAGCATCCGAACCAACCCGCGCGAGCCCCCCGATAGTGCCCATCTCGCGCGCCGCTACCCGCCCAAAACGGAACCCCCAACCACTCCGCCGAGGAGGCCGAATCAAATTAAAAGCATTTTAAGAGGGGATTAACCCGCAAGTCTTATTCAAAAATTAATTATTTTCCGCC
Organism: Vesta saturnalis; assembly: GCA_036346205.1. Classification (NCBI taxonomy): domain Eukaryota; kingdom Metazoa; phylum Arthropoda; class Insecta; order Coleoptera; family Lampyridae; genus Vesta; species Vesta saturnalis. The sequence goes on along the minus strand of JARFJB010002103.1, from coordinate 458,255 downwards.
CTCGAAAAGAAATGTGTAACTTTTGTTTCAAAACCGAAAATTAAAAATTTTTAGATTGTATTACCGACCCAAAGTCATTATTTCTTTTTTAATTAATTTTTTCCATCAACGTAGATTTATAAAACTTTTCAGATAACCCGCCAATTACAAATAGGATTCCCCCGAACCGCCACCCCTATAGGGCCTCATAAAACCGGTGGGCACCAAAATAATTAATGTTTTAATCACGTAGATTCTACATCGGTTTTAAAACGCGGTAAACCTCCCGCCCCAAAGATCCAACCGAACCGCCACCGCCTATGAAGGTTCCTCCCCATAAAACCCGCCGCCAGAATTATTTATTGGTTTAACTATTGTTAGTCCTTTACTAATCCGATTAAAAACCGCCCCGTTAAAGAAATCGCCGCAGAAGTATGCCGAACCGTACGCCACCGCGAGTTTAGGATTTCGCGCGCCCCGTTTTTAAAAGCATCCCGATTTTTGTGTTCACCAAGTCTGTAATAATTAGCCAAACTAAACCCGCCAAAAACCCCCAACGACGGGCAAAAAGCCCGATAGTGATCCCGCAAACCGACCGAAACCCCAGAGCGAGGGCGGCCCGGAATCGGGTAAAACACCGAAAACCCCGACCCCACGGGAAAAGCCCGAGGTATCGGGAAACACAAACCCAACACACACCAACCCCCAGACCGCACGGGCAAAGCCACGGGTAGTCGGGAGTTACACCCAACCAACAAACCCAGAGAGCAAGGGCTGTTCCGAGCCATCAGTTACCCACAAAAACCCCAAACCGCCCGGAAAAGCCGAAGTGCGAATCACAAACGAAAACCCCAGAGTACCGCAAAGCCTGTAGTGGGAAACCCCAACGAAAACGCGCTTAGTAAACGAATTTCAAGAAAGCTCAATTAATTTTTTCACCGATTCCCGCGTAAAAACCGTTTAATAAAACGCGTTTTGTTGTATAAAAGTAACGTCATTGTACACGTGAGATTTCTTTCATTGACATAGAAGAAATAACCACCATAAAATTACCGCCCAGTAGATAACGTGCGAATATATTATACAACCAAACGTGTATAATCCGCCTAGTCTAAATTTAATGCAAAAGTAAACCTCTGAAGAAGTCATATTTTCAAGCATAAACATCGCGAAAGTAAATTACTTCACGAAGCATACGCGCTTGTCCGTCTTCCAAATTACTAAAGGTAAAGAGCCGCACGCACTTAGACCGGTACAACCGTCATGCGTACCAGTGAACTCGGGATATCGATTTTCACTAGTGACCTAGATTCGCGCAACCCTCGTTTTGAATAACCAGTAGTTTAATAGAATTGAAAAATCCTAATCAAATATGGCATTAGGACTATTTTTAAACCTACAAAAAAATTAAAGAACATTTAAGATCACCTAAAGATGTGTCAAACCCTTTATCATCTTCCGGAGTGTATAAGTTATCTTGTTCATGTGGAAAAGTATACATCAGGACCACAAAACGTAGCTTTGATACAAGACGCAAAGAACATATGAGATTTTGTAGATTGGGTCAACCAGAGGGTCTCTGTGGCTGACCATGCCCTGAATAATCTAAATCATGACATTCAATTTGACAATATGAAAATATTGTCAAGACAAAATTATTATGTTCCAACGTGAAGCTATTGAAATATATAAACACCGAATAATTTTAATAGACAAGAAGAAAATCTCCGTTTAAATAGGTTTTGGCATCTTATAATTAAAAAGAGCATAATGATACACCTTGATTTTAATTTGTTTTCAACTTTTGGTATGTCTAGGTTTTTTGCTGTGTTTTTCCTAGACCTTGAAGCAAATGCTTTATCAATTATATGTTAAATTTCCACAGCACTATAATTTAACATAGGTAGTTGAAATTAAATTGAAATTAAAAATTACAAAGAACGTTCTGCATTGTGCTTTTCATTGTTAATAACACTTCCAATTATTGATAAAGATATCTCTTTGTTAGGTTTAACTGGGTTATTTTTTGATGTAATGTTTGGATTTGTGAATGCTTCTATCATTTTAAAATTGAAGTTTTTCACAACTTTACACTTACATCATAACTCGATTAAATTTTGTTAAATGTGTTTTTTGGCTGGCAAATTTCATCGTTAGCTTTCGTCGTAGAGAGTGTTCTGGTTTGTCATCTTTGAGGCAGTTTAACAATATTTAATTTTAATGACCTAGTTATTCTTTACTACAATTTTATAGTTGGCTTATACGTTTCTCAAACTGTTATATTAATAGCAGGCTTATGTTTATGTTTGAATTTTTCACATTTGACAAAATTGTTTACTACATCTTTAACAATTTTTAACAAACACTACTGACGAAGATAACTGTAAGTGTTATCGAAACGTTTAGATTGTATAATTTAAAACACCATTAAAAATCCCAAAAAGATAAGTATTTTATTATGAGTGTTAATGGTGAAAGTTTACATTTTCATAACCAGTAGTTTGTTTATAAATTCTTTTCTTTTATAGACAGGACCGTATCCAGCCTAAATAATTAATTAAACATTACGTTAATAATCATTTAAATATTACGGTCATTATTGAGTGTAACTAGGAGCATTAAAATCTATTTTACAGAAACGACTTCGACAAGAATAAGCGGCCGCAGAGGGGGAAGGACCCGTCTCCAGAAACGTCCAGTTGTTTGTTATTATTACGTTTAGGTTAGTTGATTTAAAAATATATATATATATATATATATATATATATATATATATATATATATATATATATATATATATTAGATTTTAAATATAGGAAAATATATTATTTTAAACCATTCTATTTTTAATTATTTTATGTGGACAGTGTAGAGCTAAGATTAAAGATACCGACGAACCCACACCCTCTTTAGTTTAGAATATAAAGACCGATTGCAGTTTAGCCCCAAATATAAAAAATTGTAAGAAAGGACCTTACAAAGGTATGTTAAAAGATTTCTTAATTTCAAAAGCAATCTGCGGAACTTTAAAGACACCATAGATATATCTCAGTGCATTAATGTCGATTTTAATCAAAGCATTGCCTCAATCAAGGCTGTCGCACCTGTCTCAAAACTGTAGAAACATTTAAAACATTTAAATACGATCATTTAGTAGATAGTAAAACGATCTAGAAGTTGCGCTAGAGCATGATGTTATATTCAGTAATTGCATTTCTCATCAAATCACCGATATATTGCATTTGGTAGTGAAAAGATAAACCTCCGGAAAATGTCGACTTTAGAATTCTGGCAGAATCAATTTTTGATACTAATTTTCAATTTAAAAATTATATATTTTATTCGTAAAACTATTAGGAAATTTGTCCAAACTGCGCCTTGGCATTAAATCAGTTTACTATTCGATTAGTCAAGATGGTTTTATTCATGGAGTTTTTATAATTAAAGGTCATTTTAATCATGCAGACGGTAATGTTGTCAAACGGAAACAAACAAGAGGATATAAGCGTACTTTAGCAAAAATGATCTTCAAATATCAGGTTTAAATATGTCCAAAACAAAACGTTGGAGGCAGACATAGAACTGAGTTCTAAAACTATTCATAACATTCCTACTGGCGGTACCGCCAGTAAAACCAAATCGGAAGCCAATTGCGAAAAGATTTAGCTCGCGATGATTATGAAGCAGTGACATTGATGTATCATAATCAAAATGGCCATATATAAATCATTTTCATCATACGTCTCATATTGTAGTTTATTTGCGATTGGAATGGTGTTACAACTTATGTTTAGATTAAAAAAACCCGGAATGTTACCAAGATTGCACCGGTACCGTTGTTAGGAAATTTAATGAAAATAGTGGTTTTTTATTACGGGGGTCATTCACTATCCAGTTGAAGGCAAAATATCACTTTACTAGTGTGTGAAATGATTTCTAATTTCATACCCAGCCACAATTACAAAATGGCTGCAAGATTTTGTCCTAGGTAGAGAATTACCCTTTCAGAGCAGTTACTGATTTCAGGGGCTAATCAATTCGGCTGCGTATGTTTTTGTAACATGAAGGTTTTAGAGTACCTTCAAAAACACATAAAGCTTTGGTCAACGATTTAGAAATTTCAAAATTCATTTTGTTGTGCTCATTTTATGAAAATAGTAAAGCGATGCTGAAAAAGGGAAGAAAAGATAAAGTTTGAAATCCTTTTTGATCGGAGGTGTAGTAAAGTTTATGTTAGCAACCAATTATAATGAGTGTAAATTACTATTTTCCGATTTCGTTACCGTTTTGGCAAATAAATATTTTTTAACGAGGTGCACATTAGGGTGAAATGAAAAATGATAAATTTTAAAATGTAATAGTGATAAAAGTTGCCTAATGCCTTTGAAAAGACACTGTTAAAATTTGGTTTAAATACGAATATTTTTTCAGGTGCCTTTAAAAATAACTTTTATGAAAATTTTACTATTTTTAATTGTTTGTAAAACCTGAAAAATATTTTCGTCGTAATTTTTAAATGTAATAGTGATAAAAGTTGCATAATGCCTTTTAAGAGACAGGTTAAAATTTGGTTGAATTAATAATATATTAAGAAAAGCTGTTGAAAATATTTTTTAGGCAAGTTTAACGATATTTGACAATTTTTTTATAAAAATATTTTAACTTTAAAATTTCATTATTTTTTATATTGTTTAAATTAAACAATTTGTAAGTAAAACAAACTGATATAAGTCAAATTACACTGAAAATAATTTATATTTTTTAAGATATAATCCTCTTAATATGACTAAGTAACAAAAACAAAGTTTACTTTATAAGTATTCTTAGAGAAAAACAGACCTATTAAAAAATATTTTGTTAAAATATCACAATTAAACACAATAGTGACAGTATTAGGCAGTAGTACGGTGGGAACACCAGAGTGGTGGAGAGGGGGAAAGGAAATCAAGTCCTAAAAGAAAATCTGGCCTTCCTGTCCCTGTCATTCAGTTCAAGGCAGAAGTGATTAGTGAGTACGTGAGTCGTTAAAGTGAGGTTATCTTGCGTTGTTAAAGGTTAAACTGTGGATTTTTTTAAAGTGCAGGTGTTAAAGTGCGATGGCATTGTCAAAACCAATTAAGAGTAGACTTAAGTTAGAATGTCCAATTTTCGGACATCCCAAAGAATTGAGTGAGTTAAGTTTGCCAACTTATTGTGACGTCTTGAAATATTACCTGTTTGTGCCACATGAACTAAAACCAGAGGCAACTTCAAAGGAACCGACTGTAGGTGAGATATTAGATATTGTTATGAATAAAGTAGAAACTATTTGGTCGAAGGCTTAAACCCGTTGTTTCAAAACCCCATGTTACAAATGGGGAAAACATACCACTATAAATATAGAAATATATTAAGATCCAAGGGCCGAAAAGGTACAGAAAGATATGACTCTATTGTAACATCTTTTAAATGAAAGTAATTTTTTGACGTAGCCGCTTTTGCAAAAACTTTTCAGATTGTAAATGTCAAAAAGAAAAATACCAAAATCGAGCAAACATTTTTAACCGACCAGAGAATTACGAGAAAGTAGTGTTGATAAGACTGTCTCAAAAGTTTTAAATAAAAGAGAAGAAAGAAAGCATAGATCAATGCAGCAACAGTTTACAATCAACAATCAGCTGGTAAGGCGTATAATAAGCTGCAGATATTAGTGAAAAGTCTGATACTGACCCAGGTTCTGATGAAGAACCAACTAACAACACAGACCATCCCTCCACTTCCGTTCGGGCGTCAACCACATGCGATCAAATGCGGTGGAATTACCAACAGTTGCGTCTATCTGTGACAGAACTGGAGTTTCAGATAGGGTTGCTGCTGCTATTGCAAGTGCGGTTCTTAAAGATGTTGGAATGATTACAGATGTTGATAAAAGTAAAGTAATTGATAGAATGAAAATTCGGGAGAGGTCCAAGAATCGAAAAAGTTATGATAAATAGTTTTAACCAAATTAGTGAAAACAAAGGATTATTTTTGATGGGAGAAAAGATAAAACAATTGTGCAAGAAAAAAGGAAACAAATTTTACACAAAACTATTGTTGAAGAGCATATTTCATTAGTGGAAGAGCCTGGTTCATTCTTTCTCGGCATGTAGCTCTAGCTTCTGGAACAGGCGTAGCCATAAAGATAATCCAGAGTATTTTAATGGGAACAATTGTTTGAATTTATCCAGCCTGCTATTGGATGTGATGGGGCCACAAACACAGGAGTTAATAATGGTGTACTTGCTTTGATGGAAAAACACTAAATAGGTCACCACAGTGGCTGATTTGTTTATTTCATGGTAATGAGTTGCCTTTGCGCCATCTTTTTGTGGATTAGATGGGAAAACAATAGGCCCCAATGAATTTGGAGGTGTTAAAAGCAGCTTGAAAAATGTCATGAGCTTCCAGTGGTTAAGTTTTCTTACAACATAACCTTCCTGATCTTGAAATAAAAAAAGATTTAAGCACAGACCAAAAATATTTACTAGAAATGTGCACTGCGATCTCAAGTGGTGAATGTTCTCAAGACCCTCCTTAAGAAAACCAGGAATGTTGGCCCATTAACGATGGCTCACGTTAGCAAGTCGCATACTTCGGTTATATGTTGGAGAATCCTCCGACAACCTTAAAATCTTAACAGAGTATGTCGTGAAGGTGTATGCCTCCATCTGGTTTCATATTAAACTCAAACCATCATGTGTAAATGGTTCCAAACATTTATGGAGACTGATCAAATTCTCACGTTACCGGAACAGCATCGAAAATAATTGATCCAGTTATTCAAAGAAATGGTTACTATGCTCATCCTGAAAATATGCTTCTCTGTATGTTATGTGATGGAGAAAACACGTAAAGAGCTAGGTCTTCGCAGACTTCTGAAGGCAAGATGAAAACGTAAATGGTGTAAGAAAATGTGTGATCCCCAATATCAATTTTCAGGGAAGACTTCATTGATATGATTAATTTTGGACTTAACAATCACAGAGCCTGATGACCAAACACATAACTGACGAGGCTTTAAAAGGGTATATTAATGAGGCAAGAGAACATGGTTGCCAAATTCAGTCGATAGACTTTTCTTTTCCTGCCACACTGGTGGTAAGAGTTAAAATTTAACAGAGTCATCACCAGCGTCTGCGGTCCAAGCAAGAGACGGATTTGTTAAAGCAAGAATTGAATCACAAAAGATGATGCCTAAATTTGAGACCAAAAACAGTTCTTAGTTGCGAAGAAAGTTTCTAACAGAAGGAAGTAAAAAGTACTGAACTAATATGAAAGTAATTATATCTACTTGATGTCTAATTTCCTTTAATGAAATTACTTATTTTTATGTATCTTTCCATAAAATATAGAAGAATTTAGGAAATGTTTTTTGTAAGCGTTTCTTATCCCTGTCTAAAATCATTTTAAAGCTGAAAAACTAAAATTATTTGAAGTACATTAGGTTGCAATTAGTATTCCTCCATAATTTAGTTTTAAATATTGTAATTTAAAAGCTATTATTGATATTGAGCACCATTTCTTAGGTAAAGATATTCAGTTTTCTAAGGTGAATTTTTATTCAGATCTTTATATTAAATTTCAGCTATTTGACGTTTTGGAAAACTCGTAAATATAGCAATTGTAAATATACAAATATAACACTACTTTACCCTTTTTTTCTTCTAAAGGAAACTGTTTTAACTGTTATTTAAAAATATATTAACAAAACAGAATGGGCAGAAAAATTTTAATTTATAAGAAGTTTGATTTTTAAAAAACTTAATCTTTAAAGCAATTGCGGCACCTCAAGATATAAATATAAAAAATTAAAATTTACAGTGTTGTTTGTGATATAAAGACGCAATTTTTGAATGCCATTAGAAAGTTTTACGATTAAAAAATATTTTGCCCTATAACTTCATTCCACCCTAGTGCACACATTACATAGATTGTCAAATACAATGGTTTACGATACAAGTGAGGACATTTCAAAATCCGTTAACTTTATGATGCGAACGAAAACATTAATTTAAAGTTTGTATACAAAAAGCCCATTTTATGTTGATTTTTGATTTTACGTTTTATAGATCCATTACATGATGAAAAATTAGATTCAAATCCATTTTATTGCCCGATTTTCTGCAAACTTGAGGGATAAATATTTTCCATATTTGCCTTTTGGTCGGGTTTGTTGGTAAGAAAATGTAATAAAGGCGTTTTGTCAAACTCCATAGTTGAGGATGGTTCAACATAGTAAAAACTTTATATTAGACAAACACAGAAATTTGAAATGTAGTCGATTTATACAAAAACTTCGAGTATTTAGAGTGCAAAGAAAAGGAATTAAAATTTAACTTGTTAAATAAGAGACCGCAGAAAATTTATCTCACCAAAAATACAGTTGAGGAGGGTAAACCCTAAACGTAAATATACCCATCTTCGTAGTGGCACATCTTCAAACGTTTGAGCCAAGTTATGCTCAATAAACGCGCTGATGAAAGTGACTTTTCGAAAATGGAGTATTTAAGATAACAATTTGTTTAAACATATCGACTCATTGCCAAATATTCATTCCTTCATTGCGAAATATGACTTACCGGAATTTTATTATAATGATTTAGATTTTACGATTATTACACGCAAATGGAAACGAATGGGTAGCATCTTTTATAATTGATTTGTTTCTTCAATTAATGGTTAGGTCTAAACAAGATTTCATCGCGTTTAGTACGCAAGTCAATCATTTTAAGTTAGAGAACAACACCTCATTAAACCAAATGTATTTCGTAGAAACTGGGCACATTGTTTGTATACCCATGATTGAAAACCACCATTGGTTCTTATTCGTTGCGAATGGAAAAAATAAACAATTTCACGTGTTTAACAGTTTAAGTAGTTTTAATCAAACATCAGCAAATCCTTACTTTGTTCTAGACACAACATGGAGTTTGGTTAAAAACACCCCAAACAAACAGATGGTTATAACTGCGGCATCTTCGTAATGTACTACGTTCAAAATATTGTGTTCAATGACGGCACATTTCACTACGATAGTAATTTTAAACCAGATCAATACCGTAATTACGTCCAAAATTATTTATTGGAGAAGTCAATGCCAATGAACAATTACTGTATGAATTGTTCACGTGCCGCGATTCATAGGCATACATCGGTTTGGTTTCAATGTGGTGCGTGCAAACATTGGAAAAAGCGAACTCCAAACAAGATAAAATATTATGTTGTAATGGTAGCTGCCAGGACAAATTAGTTGGATCCAGTGTAGGATCCAAAAGGATGGATTCACTTTAATTGTTTAGAGAACACAAATGTAAACCCAGATGAGTGTAAAGACAAACCATACCGTTGTAGGATTTGTAACAGCATTCCAAATTTATGATTTCCTCCTTATGTGTTGGTGTGAACCTTTTTCAAATTTGTTAGGACAATTTGCACCTTGGCTCGCACCCACTAATCTGCATTTTTAAAACCTCCTCCTTTTCAAAATTTTTAAACCTATTTATAGTGGAGTAGGCCTACAGGATACCACGTAAAAAAAACGCTCCATATGCTCAACCTCAAGGGTGGAATGGAATAGAGTATACATAGAATTGATCTGATTAATAAATTATACTTAGCTGTATTCATTATTTTTACGTGGTTGCTACAAAACCTTACCTACCTTATTTTTGTTTGTATTTGATGAAGCGTAATGGCATTGATTTAAAGCACGGTAAGTCTAGTTACGGTCGGAGCAAACAATGTTGTTTCTGAAGGATTACTTTTTAACACCCAGTAGGTACATGTATGAGGACACGACTCATAATACGCTTTTTTATCCACAGTACATCCGTTTTCCTCTAAAATATTGTCACCCAGAAGAAACGCAAATATAAATTTCAATGTCTTTGAAGTAAAATTTCTTATTTTATAAATTATTTTGTAATCATTTTTATATCAAATAGTGAATGAAAATTTCCTTAGAATTCACAAATCGCGCTTCCTTTTAGTAACCTACTTAAGAAAAAGCACGTACATTATTTTATGTAGAACAAGTAACCACAATATGGACTTTTTCATTTAAATTCACACGCGCCAAGATATTTCGTAATTGTAGGGTGAGGCAGGAAACAACTACGTCAATTGACAATTAATATAAATAGGAGTAAAAGGGTGTTAGGAGGATTATTAATTGTTAATAAATTAATGAGTGAGTAGTTAATTAATGAATTAATTATGAATTAAAGTACTTCAGTGTTAATTATTGTCAAGTAAAATTAAACTGTACAAGATGTACCAGGAAATGTAAGAACTATTTTTATTATTATATATTTTGTTATTGTTTATGGTATTACCAGAGGCGGATTTAATAGGCAGACTAGGCAGATGCCTAGGGCGCCAAATTTTGGGGCGCAAATTTTTGAAGGACGCCAAATTTTGCGGCCTATTTGTTATTTTATTTAAAGAATTGAAGAAAATTTAATTTTTGTTTATCTTTATTGGTTTTAGCCAACTGGCGAGGCTACAACCTGTTTTACAGCTAAACCATACAACGTCTACAATATACAGGGTGTCCCAACGATAGAGTAAAGTAAGTTTATGCTTAACTAGAATTATTTGTGTAAATATTGTATGGACCATGGGGTAGAGGTAAGAAGTGTGATTTTTTAAAATATTGGAAGTTATACAGGGTGTGCCAGAAAAGCAGGACGTGAAAAAGTATGATTTTTAAATAGAACACCCGTATTTGATTTTAGTTTTTAATTCTCGTGTCCATACAAACATATTTTGTCATACAAAAGATTGGCTGAAAGTTTTAGTTCTTGAGATATTCGCGTTTAAAGATTATTATGGTCATTTTCGTGGGGTTGATGAATGGGCAATTGTTCCGTTATTTCACAATAAAAAAATTGATATTTCGTGTGAAAATGAGTGATATTATACTAACGTTTAGACCGAGTAGTATTTCTAATTTTCTCAACAGGGTGTTTGTTATAACCATTCAAATTTGAAAATTCTCAAATTAAAAAAATCAGTTTTTTTAATTGCACACCCTATATTTTTATTTCATTTTATTCGGGATTAAAAATCTATCATTTTGTCAAAATATTATATCTATCTTTGATAGTTTTCGAGTAATTTCGATTTTTCACACTAGCTACTTTATTTTCGATAACATTGCATTGCATGGATCTTGGTAGCCATGGAAAATAATAATTGCGTTACTAAGATACAAAGGTTTCCTACTTGTCAAAATAAACACATATTAAATTTGTCGTTTTCGCATTTAACTTGTTATCAATTCTTGTATCAATTATGGATTATTCGACAAATGAATTAATTGATATGATATACGTGTTGGGCGAGGCTGAAAAACCCTTTATTGGCACAACGAATCTACAAAATGAAATATCCTGAACGTCGAATACCTACTACTGTTGGCTTGGAAAATTTGATGGATAGATTTGATTCTAGCGGTAGTGTTAAATACTTCAAACGTAAAGTTGTTAATAAAAGGGCAGCTAATGAAGAAAAGAACTTGAAATATTATTAAATATTCAAGAAAATCCCCAAGTGAGTTCTAGAACATTAGCACGATATGTGATACCTCCAAATCAAACGTGAATCGAACAACGCTGAAGTATAAGTACCATCCCTATCACATTGAGCTTCATCAATATTGCGAGAAGAGGATTTTGCAAGACGAATTGAATTCTGCAATATCATTAATCAACGGCTGCAATTAAACAACAACTTTTGTGCTCCATAATGTTTTCCGATGAGGCGACGTTTAAAAGTAATGGGGCTGTAAATCGGCATAATATGCACTATTACGCCATTGATAATCCATTTTGCTACGAGAAGTTTAAAACCAAAATCATTGGTCACTAAATTGTGGTGTGGTATACTTAATGACCAAATTATCGGTCCCTATTTTTTGATGATCCATTAACGGGCCGCAGCTATTTGCATTTCTTACGTGAAGAATTGCCTGTGTTACTTGAGGATATCAATTTAGAAGGACGACTAAATATGTGGTTGCAACAGGATGGGCACCTCCACATTTTTATCGGGACGTAAGGGAATTCTTGAACCAGCAATACCCGGAGAAATGGATAGGACGTAATGGCTTTATATTATGGCCAAGGGAGGACATGAAAATAGAATTCGAAGCTTGTCGCACAGTGACCCTCTTATGTTATCCGAAGTGAGACAGACCATGAGAAAAGGCTCAATATATGTATTCAGCAAGAAGGCCGTCTATTTGAGCATTTACTAAGACGCAATGTTGAATAATTATTAAATTACTGTTTCTCATTAATAAAACTGTTTATTCTCGCTTAGGTGGTTTGTTTTATTTCGTCGCAATTGTTTTCCATGGCTACCACTGTAAAATTTTTTGTGGTTGTATTAAAAATACGTTAATCTAAGATCATTAATTTATTTGGCAAAATTAGAGGATTTTAATTATTTTCATGTAAAAAGAAAGGCAACAAATTGCATTTTCTAGAACAAATCTTTTGTTGTAATAATACGTAAATGGTAAAGTTCCTCTCTTAAAAAAATTGTTTATTATGTAACAGCGCAACGCAAGAAAATTTTACACTTGAGTTATTCTGAAAGCTTTTGTAATTCAATTGAATGTTAACACCCATCATGATTTTATTTTTTAATTTGTGTCATCAAGAAATTTTGGTGGTAAGTTGTTTTTTTCTCATTGTATTTAAAACTAAGCATTTGTTTGTTTTCTAGGCACGTTAATTTACACTTTTCAATACTTATTTTTAAAGTATGCATTTTTAAGTACTTACTTTTAAGTACGCACCTAATAATCACTTAATTTGTATACTTACAAATCTTTAATGGCACGTATAAGTCTATATTTTTAATTATTATTTTAAATGGCAAGTTTTACATGAGTTATTACAACCAAGTTCTACATTCTTTTACAAATAAATTTGGCGAATTAAACTAAAAAATTTTAATGGATAACTAACAAGACATGGACATCTCCACAGAAACCATTCTGCTTCATAGTACCTGTATCAGTTTATAAACAGAACAGTTAAAGGTAAAGTTTTTCAGAATTTAGTTTAAGACTTCTGAATATTTTTCTCATTTTCAACCATTTATTAAATAAACTTATGTAACTTTTATTTTATTTTTCCTGTTAAATGTTTTAGTATTCATTATTTAAGGTTTTGTTATTTTCCTGGACAAAGATAACATGGCGCTCAAATTTATTATTTTATTCATAATTTTTGATAACATTTTTCCATTAAGAACAATCAAGCATAAAAGAAGCAACTAACATTTCAGGTAGGTTAATTAAACTTTATTAGAATATTTATTCATCTAATGAGTCAGCGGCCATTATTAACAATTTGTATTGTTACAATTTGGCGATTAAACAAATTTTGTTAACCTCGATCCACAATAATGTTATAGTATCGTATGTAACGTAGCTAGTGAAAAATCGAAATTCTCGAAAACTATCAAAGATAGATATAGGATATATTTGACAAAATGATAGATTTTTAATCCCGAATAAAATGAAATAAAATATATAGGGTGCAATTAAAAAACTTTTTTTTAATTTGAGAATTTTCAAATTTGAATGGTTATAACTAGTGAGCGGATAGTAAGGAAATGCCTTTTCCTGCCCTTTTATTGATTTTTTTTCATTTTTTTAACAAAAATATGCCTTTTCTACCATTCCTTGGTTTTTTCATTTTGTAGAATTCAGAAAAAAAAAAATATCAACTTCAAAGATTTTCATTATAAAAGTCTTTTCTCGGTACCTACCAGTGTCATGTGCCATATTGTTCCTTTCATGGTCGGGTCAAAATACCTTTACCTGGAACTAAACAATAAATTCATTAGATGTATTTACGGGCACCTGAAAGGTTTTTTTAAAATGTTTTAAGTTTAAAGCAAGAGTATATAATAGTACATACTATTATAATGGTCATTGTTTAAAATGTTACAAATTCCCCATTTACTTGTAGTCTTGTGTCGGTAGTGATATTGTGTTATTTCAAAATTCCTGTGAAAACGTTAAACGTTGAAAAGTGGAGCAAATTGGACAATAATTTAAAGGTTGATGGAAACAGTGTATATTGCCAGACTTGTTCCAAACCGGTAAGATCAATTTCAGTTTTAAATTTGACTTGTTTTATGGCCCTTTTAACTTTTTAGATACATGCGACAAAGAAGTATCATGTCACACATTTAAGTAGCAGCAAACATTTAAAAATTTGAAAAGTAATGAAGTACAGCCATTGTACAAAACTTTTGTCAGCAATGCCAATAAAAATCCGGACCATCTAAGTCCCAGTTCTCTTTTAAATTATGTGAAGCATTTGTAGCAGCGAACATTCTAAAAAACTAAATAACCCTGTATTAAGAGAATTTTTAGCAGCAACAACTAAAGAGATAATACCAGATGAGTCTACATTACGTAAGAATTATCTACACATGTGTTACGAATTGTAAGTGCCTTTTTTCTTAATAAAATGTTCTTATTGCATTCATTCACAGAGAATAAAAGCAATTCAGGAAATATATCCGAAAATTATATTTGGATCTCTGTTGATGAAACTACGGATGTTAAGGGTCGCTATATGCAAATATGATTGTTGGTAAACTTGGAAGAAGAAGGTGGAAATTCTCATCTTTTGGCGTCGAAAGAACTGAGAAAACAAACCACAAAACCATTATTAATTTTGTCGATGACAGTTTGTAAGTCTTTATAAAATTTTTTTTTTTTTAAATGCCCTGTCACGTTAGGAATTTTGTATCCGAGGGAGTTAAAAAGGACAAAATCTTGTTGTTCCTTTCGAATGCCGCACCATATATGAAAAAGGCTGGTGAAGTTTTATTTTTATACATGTTTAGCGCATGCATTACATAGAATATGTGAAACACTCAAGAAGAATTTCCGGCTTTAATAAGTTAATTTTCGACAAAAAGGTAACGACCATAACTTGACTCGTAAAAATTAAAAATCGAAAAACTTTCAGATATTCTTGAAGGCCCCGTTACGAGTAGGTAGAACAAAGAGATTCTCTCAGATTTCCCCACCTGAGCCAGTACTTACGTTGGGGATCCTGGCTTTCCCCCGCGAATCATTTTGATCGAATCAAAGAGGTAGGTACCATTCAAAAATAATGTTGATTAATACATTTAACTTTTACTAGGTTGTCGATGCTTTTGATTTAACTTCCCCCAAGCCATTGCAAAATCACAAAGAGCGTTTAGCAATAATGCGGTAAAAAGTGGATTAATTTTATTAAACAAATTATTCAACTTTGCCGCAAGCAATAAAGATTTAGAGACGCGGGCTTATCATTAGTTGAATACATAAGTATTTTTGAGGGTCTAAATTGGCTATGTAAAAGTTTCTGGGTGTAGGTAAAATAATAAATAAGAAATTAGAGGATGTGCTAAGAAATCCTGGTATTCAAACAATTATGGATGTAGCAGCAATCCAAAGGAGGGCGTAAGGCAAACATCTTTAAGTATAGACCAAACAAGTGCTTTAAAATACCGCCAGTAACATCTTGCGATGTTGAGCGATCGTTCTCGCATTATAAAACTATTTAGTCAGATAGACGGCAAAATTTATTACCCGAAAATATGGAGAAATATTTAGTTTCTTCGTGGAAAGTAACTAATTAACTTTTTCTTTGAGTCTGTACAACGCGTATGCTTAGTTGAATAAAGAAAAATTTTTAAATAAATTGCCTTTTTCTCAATTTTATACAGCTTTTTGCCAATTTTATACAGCCTTTTTGCCAATTTTTATGCCTTTTACCTATTTTTCTTGCCTGACTATCCGCTCTTTAGTCGTCACAATATAAACGTGGTCGACCAAGCCATTTAGAAACTGAAATTGCTGTAAAAAGGAAACGAGGTCCAACTAAGCACGTACCACCGAAAGAAACAAGGACAGATCAAATTGGTCACTGGCCGATGCCTCAAGATAACAAAATGCGGTGTAAATATCCTGGCTGCAAAGGATTTACACGCTCCAAGTGTGAAAAATGCGGTATTGAATTGTTTAAATAAAAACAATAACTGTTTTAAAAAGTTCCATATGTAGCAAACACATGTAGCGATTAGGCAACAAACCCTTTTTGATAAAAATATACTTCAAAAATCATTTTGATATTTTCTTTTGTATTTTTCCCTAATTAAGTTATATGTGAACTAATAATTTTTAATATTTTGCAAAAAGAAAAAATCATGCATTTAAGGGTTAAGGCAGTAGTAATTTTTTCAAAAATATATTGATCATAGTGTTAAACATCATGTTATTGTTGCTAATATTATTGTAAAGATAAAGTAATATTTAATCAAATTTCAACAGTTATGACCCAAAGAAAAAATGCGGCTCATCCGACCACCCTTTCCCCTACTTTCATAATGAGAAGAGCCGTATGGTGAAAATGTATGTACTTGAAGTTACTTCGGGAATTTTAGTTGAAAGCTACGTCTTACAAACGTGAATTTCCCAATATAATATGAACAGTAGTTCTGTTTTATAGGATTAATAAATTTTACATCAATCTTATAGGTTTTTCCTTACTATTGACTGGTGTGGATGGCGGTGACTAAAGATGTCTGCAGCATTGGTATAGTTGGGCTAAAATAGATACTTACCTTGTATGAAAGCTTAATCTTTTCACAAATTCTTAAAATCCGAAAGAGCCTCATGCCAATTAACTTATCTAATTTGCAAGGTTCTCCATTATGTACTTTTATAATGAGAATAGCCTCATGTTGAAAATGTATGTACTTGAAGTTATGTAGGATATTTTAGTTCGGAGACACTATTACAAATATGAATTGCACAATACAAACACTAGTTCTACCTTATAGGATTAATAATTTTACAGCAATCTTACCGACTTTTCTTCACTATTGACTGGTGAAAATGTGAATATGGTTCAGAAAAATAAAACAAAACTAGGAAATAATGTAGTAGAAATGTGAAAATAAGCTAAGAGATGAAGAAATACAATATAAACACAATGAACATACCTAAAGAATGAATTTACAAAACCACACCTTATACAATTTTAAATTTCTACCAATGTAACTGTTACTTATCGTGACAAGTTTTATGAAAAACTGTATGTAACTTGATGAAACTCAAACCTAGTATATTCAACAATTGTCCAGAAATAAAAGATAATTGGTACATATAAATTACAATTCATTTCTTTGCTGACTCAATTCTTGCTTTTATTCTCTGTATCAATCCATAATCTATTTTTAAGCAAACAGAAAATTTTTCCTTCATAACAGACACTGTGATAGAAGAACCATAAGTTGAGCATTTTATCAAAGAGGGGCACATCACGTGCAGCTATTTAGGCAAATGCTGGGGTAGTATCTTCCCCTCAGAAACCCAACTGCATTCCTTATGATCCTACCCTGACCACACGCATCCCTAATCTCACTGTGTATATATTTAATGCATATAAGTATTTAAACCAACGCTGTAGGGGGGAAAACCGAAAATGCCTCCCCGGGAGGGAATTTTTTTCCTGCAAAGAGGGTCATCCATGGTTCCTTAAATAGCATGCGAGTAGTAACTTTTTTAGAATTATTAATCGCTTTGCACATTTAGTACTTTATTAAAGACTTTAGCAATTTATATCCAATGCATAAATAGCATGGAATATTTTCAGAAAAAAAATTGAAGGAACAACACAAGTAGATGATTGTAATTGTGCGCAAATTTTTTAGATAACTACTGGCAATTGTAGTACCTTTGTTGTAATTATCCATATCTTTCATCTTGTTACACGCAAGAAAATTTTTATAAAATACTTACCATGTGCATCAATTTTGGATTACACCTGTAATAAATAAGTTTAATAAAAATTTACAAATTATACATTAAAATTTACAAAATTGTACCTATCCACTACTACACATTATACGCCTAAATTTTACACTTTACAACTAGTATTCTATTTCAATATATCATTTTATACAGTACTTCAAATGTGAAAAATGGGCGCTTTCTTTATTTAGCAATCGTATAATTAAATGCAGATACTTAGTCATTCTTAGTATACATCATATGAAAACAAAACTATTACAATCGTCATAAAAGACCCTTTCATTTCAAAATTCAAATGTAATACTCTAAAACTTGGCAAATGCTTAAAAAAACAGTTTCTATTCTTGTGGAGTTGCAGCAGTGACCATAAAATATTCTGCACTGATAATGGTAAAGAAACACTTACTTAATCCTGTAACAAAAAAATAAAAATTACTACTGGCGAAGTACTAAGGGTAAAATAGAATTACATAGCTGTGATTTTACGAAAAATGCTTGTCGTTAATTTGAACAAATTCTTTATTTCATAATTTTCCAATCTTTTGTAATTAGAAAAATTAATAGTTTGATTGCCATAATGTTTTGTGAAAGTAAGACCATTCTCATCGATAAAATTTTTCCCCCTTATTTGGATAAATTTAGATGTAGGTAAACACTACCCCCGCGCCCCATGAAAATTCCAAAAAATACATTGTATCCATTATTGAGGAAGCATAACGCCCATGTGGCCAGTAAACTTTAACTTGAAGTTTGTTGATTTCTACAAAGTGCAATACATCGTAGACCTTTCGAAAAACAAGCGGTAACTTACAGTTGCTTTAATCCTTTCAATACCCGTAACATGGGGTGAAATTGATAATCAGTCAAACTTTTACGTTAAATTCAAAATAGAATAAATGCATTTACTTCTGGTATTGTTTTATTATTTGATTATCGGCGATCGTTTTCGTGTTATAACTCGTCGCGATGACGCAAATAATAATTTGCGACAAGTTCACTATATGTCTAATGATCGTAGTGTTCGTTACTGTTTTGTAAAACTGTAAATAAGTGAATAAAATGTCTAGTCGCGGTAAACAAATAGTTTCCATGGCTCTGAAATGCAATAAGTCAAGTACGTTATTGATCGTTTATGCACATTTTTCTTGTTACAAAATAGTAAGTGTGTTTCGGTCCGAGAAGATTAATGCCTTGAATAAATGCATTTACTTAGGGTATTATTTTATGGAAAAAAACGTAATCTCTATTTGTTCTTTTTTTGCTAGCTTACAATAGATGTTTTTTGTTTCGCAGATAGTGAGCCTGACGATCCGTTCAGTTCCTTCGATTCCGACCTTGATCCTATGTTTTTGTCGTCCAGTGATGATGAGGTATTGTATAGTTCCGATATTTCAGAACCAGATGAAATACTACACAATTTGAAACAAAACAATTCCAAAAACGAAACGTGACGTAAACAAACTAAAAGTAAAGCGCCCAAAAATCGACGAAAGTGTTCCAAATTCTGTTAACAATCTAACCTCTAGTCCACCACCAAAGCCTTCGGAACCAAACGAATATGTATTCCCAGAACTAGATAATTTTTTAGTTGAAATACCTCTGCAAAATGAACAACCCAGAGATGAGGAGGAACCTGTTGATATGGGCCAAGAAAATACTTGAAAAAACCTATTGGGAAACATACAGTTACGCTGCGGTTCTTATAAATGATTGAATCCCTTACAGCTGTTATGCGAGAATTGTTGGATGACAAAATAATTGCTGAAATTGTAGCTACCCAACAGATAACACCAGCAAAGAATCAAAGCTACACTGTTGGGTTCCAACCAACAAGAAAGAAATACTGAGGTTTATTGGTCTTTTGGGATATATGGGTGTCGTAAGGTTACCTTCAATTGATGAATACTGGAGCACAGATAATTTTTACAAAAACTCGACTGTGCCCACAATAACGTCGCGGAACAGGTTCCAGTTGCTTCTGAGAATGTGGCACTTCTCAGATAATTCGAAGTGTCCAGAAGGTGACCGACACAAAATAAAACCATTGTTAGACAAATTTGTCGCCAACTATCAAACAGTTTATACTCCAGGCCGTACAATTTGCATAGATGAGACTGTTTTTCCTTTTCAAGGCCGTCTAATTATGAAGCAATATATTCCCCAAAAACCCACAAATATGGAGTGAAACTTTTTAAGCTATGTAGTGACAATGGATATACCTGGAATATATAATGTACGCCGGCAAAGAAGGAAATGAAGGTACTGGATCTGTTCCCACAAATATTGTAATCAAAATATAAGAAAACCTGCTAAATTCAGGAACAACTATAGTAGCTGATAACTACTATACAAGCCTTGAGTTGACGAATATTTTGCTTGACAAACAAACTCATTAGATTGGTACTCTAAGACCAAATCGTCGTGGAAACCCCAAAGAAGTAATTGATAAAAAATTGAGAAAAGGAGAACTCTTTGGGTTAGAAAATGAAAGAGGTGTTTGCATAATGAAATGGACCAGACATACAACTGAAACGGTTGAAATTCAACAGCGTAGTGGTGTGATATAAAAACCTCGAGCCATAATTGAGTATAATGAATTAAGTCGTCAGTTGACCAATCGGACCAGATATCGAGTTATAATTCACCATTGAGAAAATCTATAAAATGGTATCGAAAGCTTGCCATTGAATTTCTCTTGGACACTACACTTGTGAATTCTCACATAATATTCAAAAAGTTGGCCGATAAAAATATGAAACTAACGAATTTTCGAGAGTAAGTAATAAAATCGCTTCTAAATTATGAAGAAGATGAACCCGAGCAACAAGAGATGCGGACACTCAGAAGATCGGTGCAAGTTCACACTTTGCTCAAAAAGGAAGGCCATTTTGATAAAGTAAGGAAATACTGCAACGGTTGTTATTAAAAAATAAATAAATAAATAAAAGGAGAAATCACAAAAAAAAATGGGCAAAAAAGTGGTTACCTACTGTGGCTGTTGTGAAGACCAACCCCATTTTTGTTTAGTGTTTTAGTTTACATTCAAAATGACTTTCAAACATTCTAGTTGTTTAGGTACTAGTTTTAGATGTTATTTATGCGAAATAGTTACCTATTTAGTTTTGCAAGTAATAAAAAATAAAAATGTAAGTTATATGTTGTTTTGAGCCACCCAATCTTGTGCAAGAGAAAATTGACAGTGATATGCTAAGCCTACATGCTACAGCGGTCGTTTGCTGTTGTGTGAGCGATCCTCTCAACGACCGCTGGCAAAATAAAACTAGACATTCAATATCATATCGCAGCGATCGTATACGACCACCGTGGCACAATGGGATTTTTAATTGGCGGTCGTATACGACCGACATGGCAGTCAACCTGTTAATACTTAAGCTAATAATACACAAAAAAAAACATTTACCGCCTATTGCCGCCTTTTGTATAATAAATAATATCTTGATAAGACATGCTAAAACGATAAAAATTTAAGTAATACACCGTGTCCAAGATAAGGATGCCCACTATGGGGATCTCGGAAATGGTGAGATGGAAGGTCGGTTAAATGGAACAAAAGTTACGCATTTGAGAGGATGTATTTATGGTCTTTGTAGAACTCGAATATCTCTTTTAGTTTTGAGATATTTGAAAAAAATGAATTTTCTGATTTTCGTTTTTTTTTTCTGACCCTTTTGAAGAGCTATCAAGAAAAGAAAAACACATTTTCATTGCCACTTTTTAATTTGCTGTTATTAAATTTTGATACGTTTCGTTTTTAGGAACCATCATCAACTTTTTTTTTAAATACACAAAAATTATTTTTGCCATATTTAAATTCTCTCCTTGATTCTGAATTCAACGGTACATCACACTTTATATTTTTGATACGTTTCGGATGAGAAAATTGATATTCAATGTAAAACATCTAAAACGTACAATTAAAACTAATACTAGAAACATTAGAAAACCGTAAAATTATTATAAAATTATGTTTTCAAGGTTAATAAACTCACAAAAGATGTTCAAAGAAATTCCTGTTATTCTCTAAACATAAATAGCCATCCTGTAACTGTAGCATCTAAAACATTCATCAGCGTTTGAAGACTAACACTAGCAAACGCTTCGAGAACCAATCTTTGTAAAATTTCTTCGTTTTCAATATCGTTTCCATAAATGTAATTTTTAATGTATCCCCAAAGAAAAAAATCCAAAGGTGTTACATCTGGAGAACGGGCTGGCCACAGTACATTTGCGTGAGTGCCAATACATCTTTCTGGAAATCTAACTGACAGGTATTCTCTGACAACTCTGGAACCTAGGGGAAGTTAGCAATAACTTTCCATCCATAGATTTTCGAATGCTCATATTCCTACTGAAATTCATTTTTGTTGTTGTAGATGAATCCTTCTTTCGCTACTATTTATTGCGTTCGATACATTAAACTGTAAAGCATTTCACATAATTAAATAATTGACAGGATACCTTTTTATTTTTTAAGGAAATAATTAAATTTCAAAGTTCAGTCATAACTTTTATATACGCGCGTTCACAGAAAATCGATGATAATTCAAAAAGTACATTTTTTTTTCGTAAATTTTTCCAAAAAGATAGTTTAAGCAATAAGGAATACAATATCAAAAATTGGGAGGCTGTTTTTGTTTAAAGGAATAATTAAATTTCAAAGTTCAGCCATAACTTTTATATACGCGGTTCAAAGAAAATCGATGATAATTCAAAAGTACATTTTTTTCGTAAATTTTCCAAAAAGATAGTTTAAGCAATAAGGAATACAATATCAAAAATTGGGAGGCTGTTTTTGTTTAAAGGGAAAATTAAATTTCAAAGTTCAGCCATAACTTTATTACGCGCGTTCAAAGAAAATCGATGATAATTAAAAAGTACATTTTTTTTCGTAAATTTTTCCAAAAGATAGTTTAAGCAATAAGGAATACAATATCAAAAATTGGGAGGCTGTTTTTGTTTAAAGGAATAATTAAATTTCAAAGTTCAGCCATAACTTTTATATACGCGGTTCAAAGAAAATCGATGATAATTCAAAAAGTACATTTTTTTCGTAAATTTTCCAAAAGATAGTTTAAGCAATAAGGAATACAATATCAAAAATTGGGAGGCTGTTTTTGTTTAAAGGGAATAATTAAATTTCAAAGTTCAGCCATAACTTTTATACGCGCGTTCAAAGAAAATCGATGATAATTAAAAAGTACATTTTTTTCGTAAATTTTCCAAAAAGATAGTTTAAGCAATAAGGAATACAATATCAAAAATTGGGAGGCTGTTTTTGTTTAAAGGAATAATTAAATTTCAAAGTTCAGCCATAACTTTTATATACGCGGTTCAAAGAAAATCGATGATAATTCAAAAGTACATTTTTTTTCGTAAATTTTCCAAAAGATAGTTTAAGCAATAAGGAATACAATATCAAAAATTGGGAGGCTGTTTTTGTTTAAAGGAAAATTAAATTTCAAAGTTCAGCCATAACTTTTATATACGCGTTCAAAGAAAATCGATGATAATTAAAAGTACATCTTTTTTTCGTTAAATTTTCCAAAGAGATAGTTTAAGCAATAAGGAATACAATATCAAAAATTGGGAGGCTGTTTTTGTTTAAAGGAATAATTAAATTTCAAAGTTCAGCCATAACTTTTATATACGCGCGTTCAAAGAAAATCGATGATAATTCAAAAGTACATTTTTTTCGTAAATTTTTCCAAAGAGATAGTTTAAGCAATAAGGAATACAATATCAAAAATTGGGAGGCTGTTTTTGTTTAAAGGAATAATTAAATTTCAAAGTTCAGCCATAACTTTTATAACGCGCGTTCAAAGAAAATCGATAAATCAAAAAGTACATTTTTTTTCGTAAATTTTCCAAAAGATAGTTTAAGCAATAAGGAATACAATATCAAAAAATTGGGAGGCTGTTTTTTGTTTAAAGGGAATAATTAAATTTCAAAGTTCAGCCATAACTTTTATATACGCGCGTTCAAAGAAAATCGATGATAATTCAAAAAGTACATTTTTTTTTTCGTAAATTTTTCCAAAAAGATAGTTTAAGCAATAAGGAATACAATATCAAAAAATTGGGAGGCTGTTTTTTGTTTAAAGGGAATAATTAAATTTCAAAGTTCAGCCATAACTTTTATACGCGGTTCAAAGAAAATCGATGATAATAAAAGTACATTTTTTTTCGTAATTTTCCAAAGAGATAGTTAAGCAATAAGGAATACAATATCAAAAATTGGGAGGCTGTTTTTGTTTAAAGGAATAATTAAATTTCAAAGTTCAGCCATAACTTTTATAGACGCGGTTCAAAGAAAATCGATGATAATTAAAAAGTACATCTTTTTTTTTAAATTTTCCAAAGAGATAGTTTAAGCAATAAGGAATACAATATCAAAAATTGGGAGGCTGTTTTTGTTTAAAGGAATAATTAAATTTCAAAGTTCAGCCATAACTTTTATATACGCGCGTTCAAAGAAAATCGATGATAATTCAAAAAGTACATTTTTTTTTCGTCAATTTTTCCAAAGAGATAGTTTAAGCAATAAGGAATACAATATCAAAAAATTGGGAAGCTGTTTTTCGTTTAAAGGGAATAATTAAATTTCAAAGTTCAGCCATAACTCTTATAGACGCGCGTTCAAAGAAAATCGATGATAATCAAAAGTACATTTTTTTTCGTAAATCTTTCCAAAAGATGGTTTAAGCAATAAGGAATACAATATCAAAAATTGGGACGCTGTTTTTGTTTAAAGGAATAATTAAATTTCAAAGTTCAGCCATAACTTTTATATACGCGCGTTCACCATGCAGTAGCTGTAAACACATGAGCTCTTGTAAATAAATCATTTCTTCAAATGTTGACTTTCGAAACAACAGCAAAGTGAAGGAATAATTTAAAAGACACTAAATTCAATGTCAATATTCGGCCTTAAAGGAACAGCCAGTTGTTTTACACTGTAACCAATGCCTATAAGTATAACTACCCACCAAAACATGCGATGAATAATACAATATAAAGCAGCCACCACCGAATGAAAATACCCAACGTTTTTTTAATAAGTTTCTTCTTTTTATTTTTTTAATTGAAAATCACCTATACTAAAATTTTGTTTAATAATTTTTTCTTTTTTTTATTTTTTTTTATTGAAAAGCACCTATACTCTACTATACCAAATGCAAATAAATCGTTTTAGTGTTATCCTGTTGCCAGCACGCATTCCACAATCCTACAAAACACGGTTGTTGCAATCCCTAAAATGCAGATCCTCTCAGTGGGTGTGGGCGCAAGGACCCATTGCATGTTCCTAACACATTTGAGCACGGTTGTTGCAATCCCTAAAATGAAGACCCTCTTAGTGGGTGTTCAAGCCATTAAATGTAATTAGTTGTAGGGAAATAACTATGTATATTCTAAGAATACTTAAAATGTAAAAATATGCCGTTTAAAGGAGCAGGTAGAGGTTTAAAAAGGGATACCGTTAGGTGGACAAATTGTACAAGCGGTTATTTTAAGTTTCGTTTCGAGCTTCTTAGAGGCGTTTTAATTACCAGTAGTGTTAATAAATTCGTTTAAAATGGCATGATCCTTATTTCAAAATATAACACAAACAGCTATAAGAAATTCGCACATTGAGGTGCAAACATTTGGTCCTTCGAAAATCCATATGGATAATATCAAAAATAAAATTAACAAATTAAAGCAAAGTGGCCAACCGTTAAATTAGTAATCCAAAGGTTCAGTGCAAGATACGGCAGTAAAGAAGCAGCAAAGATTGAGATCCATTTTTAATTCCTTCTTCCTGTAAGTGATTTAATTAATAACCTATTTATATTCAATTTGAGTCATGGCAGAGGCATTAAGGTGTAAGCGCGGACAAATTAATAAACTAACACGCCTAAATAATTACATTAGTTCACTTGCAAACACGTATTTAAAGTAACATAATTATTGAATTAACATGTAGGTTAGAAAATTTGAACAGCCCACTTGGGCAGATTTTGAATTATACAATCTCAATTAGAATTGGATTTTCCGTGTGAAACAGACGAAAAAAAAGAAGATTTTGAAAATTATTTTCAATTAATTACAAAATTAAGAATATGTGTTCAAAACACAAACAGTCAATTGATAACGCTAATCAAACTGGAGTTTTCAGGTAGCCATAACTCTGAATTCAGTTCAATGCAAATAAAATTACCTGCTATAAAGCTAAAAACGTTTGATGGGAAATATGAAAATTGGCTAGAATTGGGACTCATTTAATGCATTAATTGAAAACAATAGTTCAATATCACAAATACAAAAGTTTTATTATTTACGTTCTTCACTAGAAAGGAACCATCACAAATCATTCAATCTATTGAAGTGTCCTCAAGTAATTATAATGTGGGCAGTTACTCAAAGATAGATATGAAAATAAACAATTAATCATTCATAACCACATACATGCAATATTAATTACCAACTGTAACCAAAGAATCCTATTCAGATTTACGTGGTTTATTTGATAATATAACAAAGCATTTAAGAGCAAATGTATTAGGTGAACAAACCGACGCATGGGACAGACTAATTATTTATATTCTAACTAGCAAATTTGATGGAACGGTCCGGATGGGAATCATATGAATTTAAGGGTGAATTACCTAATATGACTGATTGAATAATTTCCTTAAGAGTAAATGCGGTATATTGGAAAAAATTGCAATGACAAGACAGGAAAGGACAAGGCAAAACCCGATTATAAAAGACAAACAAATTCATTTCTGACTACAAGTACTAATTTTATTTGCTTCCTTTGTAATAATTCACATGCAATTTAAATTCCTTCATTTTGGGTTTATCAGTTGAACAAAGAATAAAGAAATTAAAAGGTTAAAATTATGTCTTAATTGTTTGCGTAAAATCATTTTTCGCATGAATGGACAGGTAAATGTGCAAGATGGGAAGGCGTCATAATTTTTACTGCATTTAAAAATACAGTAAACAATGACCAAAATAAACAAGCTTCGACAAATAATAGTGAAACTCGGTTACCATCAGCAAAACCAAACGACCCTTAAATCATTCAATAAGGACTAGCTCAGTAGCGTCCCAGGTTTTATTATCTACGGCAAATGTTAGAATACGAGACAACAAAATAACGCGTATACTTGTAGAACACTGTTAGACAGTGGCTCTCAAAGCAATTTTATATCAGAACAAATGTGCAAATTATTAAAGAGTAAGGTTACAAAGTGAATTATGCAGTTAAATGGGGACGGCTTTATCAAATATTAATCGGCAAGTAAAGTTGGTTCATTCTACCGTCAATAATTTTAGTGTAGATACCAAATGTTTAGTTTTACCTGTTATTACTGAGAAATTACCACTAAAGCCATTTGATAAGAACATTCTAAAGATTCCCAATCATTTACCATTAGCTGACAATAACTTTAGTAAACCAACACAGATCGACATGTTGTTAGGTTCAGGCGTATTTTGGTCACTATTATGTGGGGCAATATAAATTAGACACAAATATGCTAACAATGCAAAAACACAATTAGGTTGGATAATAGCGGAAATTTAAGTTATAATGGGAAACTATTTCTACGAATTATCTCAGCGTTAATTCAAATTTGAACGATATTAAGGACGAGACCGTCCAACAATTTTAATTAGAGACAGTCAATTGAATTCAAATATCTGTCGCCAACTGAACAGCACTGTGAAACATATTTCAAAAATACCACAAAGAGAATGAAAGCGGTAGATTCATTAAAGATCCCATTCAATAACAGTTAGTAACTTAGGGACTCCAGGAAAATGCATTAGACAGGTTTAAGTCTCTAGAACGGAAACTAACAAATAATTTATCGTTAAAACAAGGGTATAAATTTATGTCAGATTATGAAAACCTAGGTCACATGAAGAAACAATGAAATGTTATTCAAGGGTCGAATACCCATTATTTCTTACCACATCATGCAGTAAAAGGAAGCAAGTTTAACCACAAAACTGCGTGTCGTTTTTGACGGATCTGCAAAACGAATACGGGTATTCTCTAAACGATGCAAATACGTGGGACCGACCATTCAAAATGATATTTTTCTATTTTATTACGATTTCGGTCTTATAAATATGTTATTTCGGCCGATATTTCGAAAATGTATCGACAAATTTTAATCTCAGAAGATCATCGCAATTTTCAAAAAATATTTTGGCGGCCAGAACCGTCAATGAAATTAAAATGTTATAAACTCAACACGTTAACGTACGGTACAGGTCAGCACCTTATTTGGCAATTAAGTGTTTAGCAATTGGCAGAAAAAATAAGGCTATACATCCAATTGCAAGTAATGTTATAAGGCACGATTTTATATGGATGCCTCCTCACTGGAAAATTCGGTCCAGAAATAATAGAAATTCAAAAAATTATCACCTTTATATTAGCTAGGCTTGAATTACGGAAATGGGTAAGTAATAATGCTGATATTAAAAAGAATTCCACATCAACAAAGGGTTAGAATCCAGTATTATTCAGTTAGGTGAAGGTCAAAAAACAAAACTTTAGGTATATATTGGAATTCCAATCACGATATAATCCAGTATTCCATACGCTTTGATGAACTCAAACAATAACTAAAAGAACAATCTTAGCGAAGGCTTTCAAATTATGACCCGTTAATTCTTTCCAAAATAATAATAATTAAATTAATAATCCAAGAATTATGGAAAATTAATTAACTTGGGATGAAACAATTCCTCAACAATTACATTGAATGGATTAAATTCAAAAGCGATTTAAATCTGTTAAATGAACTGAGGATACCCCATGCTATACTTTCCGATTACATTAGACAAATACACGGGTTCTCAGATTCATCAGAACGAGCATGGTGCTTGCAATATATAAAAAGTACTAATGGAAATACCTCTTGGTCTCAATTGCTATGTGCAAAATCACGCGTAGCTCCTGTAAAAAATAACATTACCCCGTTTTGCAGCGCTTTTATTAACGCATTTAGCAAAAAGGTTTTAACAACGAGCAATTTAAAATTTCACAAACGGTATTTTTGGACCGACTAAATAACTTTAGCGTGGATTCGAGGTTGTCCCAGCAGATGGAAAACATTTTGCAATCGGAAGGAACAGACAATAACTGAAGCCCATGAATGGTATCACGTAAAATCTGCAGATAATGCGGATTTATTATCACGCGGTGTTAAAAGGGCATTAAAAGACTCAAAAAATATGGTGGCATGGACCTTCTTGGTTATCAAAGGATGAATCCAGGGGATGCAGATACTGTTAAAGTTGAATTACTAGAACAACGGACAGTAGCCTATACTACAACGGTTAATAATTTTAATATATTTGAAAAATTTTCGTCATTAATACGTTTGCAACGAACGGTAGCATATATGTTTAGATTCTATAAGAATTTAAGGCAGGTATCACTGAAAGACAATATGGGCCTCTAAAGCCCAAAAGTTAAAACATCCTTAAAATGTTTAGTAAGATTAAGTCAAAGGAATGTTTTTCGATGAGATTCGACGGTTAAATACAAGGTACTAAGCAATAAAAGTAAAATCTTATGTCTTAATCCGTTTTTGGATGAAAATAATTTATTAAGACGGTAATTCAAAATTGCAATACATTTACAACAAAAACACCCAAAATATTATAATAAACACAAATTAACAGAATTAATTTTAAAAACGAGCATGAACGTCTATTCCATTGCGGACCCCAAACTTTGTTACATTCAATCAAAAGATTTTGGCCAATTTGGGTAATATAAAGAAGCAGGGGTGGGCGAAAGGACCCATTGCATATTCCTAACACATTTGAGCACGGTTGTTGTAATCCATTGACGTACATTAATATTATTAATTTAGGCCATCGTTAGCTTTGTATTTTTATTCGTTGTTTTTTGCCATCTTCTACTAAAGTAAGCTGATGATTATAGTAACAGCATACAATAATCATATCTATATTATCATTTAACAGTTCACAAACGTAAGGATTTACAATTTCATCCAGACACGTTCTATTTCCTTCTACATTTTTGACATAAAATTTCATTTTGTTACCTCCACAGTAGATGCAATTATTTTCAAGAGATTCACTGTTAGCAATTATTAAATATTTCATATAAGTTCGATATTCATATGGATCAAAATTGTTTGAAAAGTTAATATTTTTCATTATACATTCTGCATAGTAACATATTAAATTCATGGTCCTGAACCGGTAATTTTTTGTTGACTATTAACGAAAATGTATTGCAGTATTTTGTTAAATAGGGTAGTAATCTGTTATAAAATTTATCTGCATTTCGTTGAGTATTACCCAGTGGATCCAAAACTTCAAATACGCGTTTATTAACATCTAAAAATGAGTATCCAATGATCATTTTCCAAAATAGGTAAAATTAGTAAATTTTGGGTTTCTTTATTCTTAAAGGTATGGCCTTGTTTTTTTATTATAAAATCTGTCTCGTACTGTAAAAAAATCTTATAGGATTTTGTATTATTTTCAAAAATAAGTCTATAATTAGGTTGTTCAACCACATGTCTTGCTTGTTGTTGCGATTATTTAAGCAAGCATAGGTTGAATAAACAAATGTTTCGTTTTTTATTTGGCAATAACATAATCTCTACTTAATATTTTTACCAAAGGTTCGTTTTGTTTTATAAAAATCATCATCATTTACACTTTATTACTTGTTTCGGGTGATTTTACTTGATAGTTGAGTAATATTTTCTTCTTTAAACATTTTGGACAAAATTTGTTTTTGAAAAAGTATGTTTTGTTTTTTTCTCGATTGCCATTTTTCTTCTTCCTTTACCTTACGCTTTTT
Organism: Vesta saturnalis; assembly: GCA_036346205.1. NCBI lineage: Eukaryota > Metazoa > Arthropoda > Insecta > Coleoptera > Lampyridae > Vesta > Vesta saturnalis. The sequence goes on along the minus strand of JARFJB010002103.1, from coordinate 427,551 downwards.
ATGGGACTTTTCTTTATTTCATATTTATGTTCCCTATGTTGCGCAACGACATAATTCCGAACTGTTTTATAAAACGTGAACATTTTTGATGAAGTTTCCATTGCATTAAATTGTTTTTTACAATATTGAACCAGTTCTGGACAAGAGCGTTAAAACTTCTTTTAAAACCGTGAAGCGCAGTCCACAGGGAAGATACGGTATATAATGGTTTAATAAATATCTACAAAATCTTTATTATAACATATGTTTTCTATAAATGAATCGTCTACAATATCTTCAGTGTTTTGAATTTCAAACAAAATGTTTGCAAAGTGCAAATAAAATTTATTTTTAAAAAAATGAGCGTTCGTTTCCGACTTCACTTTCTTCGACTTCCACATTTTCTTCAAAATTATTAATTGGGTTATCCATTCCTAACTTTAGTAAAGATAATTTAGAATAATTAAAATTTTGTTTTCGTGTTTTGACTTGTTAATATAAAAACATTTCTTAACGTACTTTAATAGCATTGAAATTGGACATATTAAAAGCGATGCTAAGATTTTTAGAAAATGCTGTGCATTTTGTTCGGAAAATATTTATTAACATCTCTTGCTAATAATTTCATTATATGGGCACAAAGTTTTAAAACAATAATGTTATTTAAATTTTATTAATGTCAAAACTTTTCAAAAATATGACACAATACTTTTGCAGAGTCATAAATTAAGTTACTGCTTGCATTAATAAGAGCTAGACTAAAATCTGTTTACTGTTCTAAAAGAATTTTTAAATTCCTTTTACAGTAGAATTTAAATTCTAACAGCCAGGACCCTATTGTTGACGTATTATGCCTAAATCATTTCGAAAATGGGCAAAATTCTGGAATGAGAACTTTCAATAACACCGCACTAATATAAAATTCTTTGGCACCAATGTAAGGTTTTTTAACCGATCCTGTCTCGTCAAGATACAAGTCTGGTAGTTGTGTAAACCGATTTGAATCGTAGTGTAGGAAGTGTAATTGTTTTTACTAAAATCAAAACACAAAAGGAATGGGAGAAAATATAATGTTTATTTTCTGTTTGCATCATAAACATGTCACGGCAATCATCCATGTGTCTGTCATTCCTAGCTTCGTATTCTTTTGATTTTTTTATAACCTCGATCGATTTAACGTTTTTAAGATTTTTGTCAAAGATAAATTGGTGATACTAGTTTTAATATCTTCTTGACGGACCTTTAGAATAGATTTTAATTTTAGAATTTTACGTTCAATACCTTTCACGTGCCTGGTTAACTGCTCTTCGTGACAATAATTAAGTGAGGTGCTTTGCAAGTATCTTTAAATTGTTATAAAAATCGCATTTTAATTTAAATTTTTGCAATCTTCATGAGCACAGTAACCATAAATTACTATATTATTTTTATTATAATTAAAAATTTAAAGTGCAAGTATTATTTATTTTAAAATTCTTTTTTAGGACAGGTGCGTATGTACCTTATAAATTTAACCTTCCCATCTATATTCGACATGATGTTTTTAATGTTTGTTCACTTAATGGTGGAACCTTCAAAATAATCATAATCAAAAATCACTATTAAATACGTTTTGGAAAAATATTTCTAGAATGTACTGGTAAAATAATATTACAAATTGTGGAGTTACCAAAATGCTTTTGGGTTTCGTGATTGACATCATTTGAAAATTATTTGAAACATCAAGATTTTATTTAAACTACATGTCTCACTTTCGCTATCGTCGATAACATCGTCACAATTATTTGCATTGCTATCATGATTAATATTAAATTTTCTTGGGATTTCATATCAAAATATCAAATTTATTGTTTCATTTCTATATGAAACGTCTTCACCCTCATTTACCGGACTATTAGAAATTAGAGATTTTTGAGATATATGACTCAAAATGAAGTATTTTGACTTTGGATCATCTTTTCCTAAACAAAGTAATGCTGACTGAGATACTATATCATCCTTTAACGTCAATCGTCTTATTTGCAATGGAATCAAAGAAAATTTAACAAAATAAATGTACTTTTCGAATTATCATCCATTTTCTTTGAACGCGCGTATATAAAGTTATTTAATTATTCCCTTAAAAAAAAAACAGCCTCCCAATTTTTGATATTGTATTCCTTATTGCTTCAACTATCTTTTGGAAAATTTACGAAAAAAAAAATGTACTGTTTGAATTATCATCGATTTTCTTTGAACCGCGTATATAAAAGTTATGGCTGAACTTTGAAATTTAATTATTCCCTTTAAAAAAAAACAGCCTCCCAATTTTTGATATTGTATTCTTATTGCTTCAACTATCTTTTGGAAAAATTTACGAAAAAAAATGTACTTTTGAATTATCATCGATTTTCTTTGAACGCGCGTATATAAAAGTTATGGCTGAACTTTGAAATTTAATTATTCCTTTAAAAAAACAGCCTCCCAATTTTTGATATTGTATTCCTTATTGCTTAAAACATCTCTTTGGAAAATTTAACAAAAAAAGATGTACTTTTTAATTATCATCGATTTTCTTTGAACCGCGTTAAAAAGTTATGGCTAAACTTTGAAATTTAATTATTCCTTTAAAAAAAACAGCCTCCCAATTTTTGATATTGTATTCCTTATTGCTTAACTATCTTTTTGGAAAAATTTACGAAAAAAAAAATGTACTTTTTGAATTATCATCGATTTTCTTTGAACGCGCGTATATAAAAGTTATGGCTGAACTTTGAAATTAAATTATTCCCTTTAAACAAAAAACAGCCTCCCAATTTTTTGATATTGTATTCCTTATTGCTTAAACTATCTCTTTGGAAAAATTTACGAAAAAAAAAATGTACTTTTGAATTATCATCGATTTTCTTTGAACGCGCGTAATAAAGTTATGGCTGAACTTTGAAATTTAATTTTCCCTTTAAACAAAAACAGCCTCCCAATTTTTTGATATTGTATTCCTTATTGCTTAAACTATCTTTTGGAAAAATTTACGAAAAAAAAATGTACTTTTGAATTATCATCGATTTTCTTTGAACGCGCGTATAAAAGTTATGGCTGAACTTTGAAATTTAATTATTCCTTTAAAAAAAACAGCCTCCCAATTTTTGATATTGTATTCCTTATTGCTTAACTATCTTTTGGAAAATTTACGAAAAAAAATGTACTGTTTGAATTATCATCGATTTTCTTTGAACGCGCGTATATAAAAGTTATGGCTGAACTTTGAAATTTAATTATTCCTTTAAAAAAAACAGCCTCCCAATTTTTGATATTGTATTCCTTATTGCTTAAACATCTCTTTGGAAAAAAAAAAAAAAAGACTTTTTAATTATCATCGATTTTCTTTGAACGCGCGTTATAAAAGTTATGGCTAAACTTTGAAATTTAATTATTCCCTTTAAACAAAAAACAGCCTCCCAATTTTTGATATTGTATTCCTTATTGCTTAAACTATCTTTTGGAAAAATTTAAAAAAAAAATGTACTTTTGAATTATCATCGATTTTCTTTGAACCGCGTATATAAAAGTTATGGCTGAACTTTGAAATTAAATTATTCCTTTAAACAAAAAACAGCCTCCCAATTTTTGATATTGTATTCCTTATTGCTTAAACTATCTCTTTGGAAAATTTACGAAAAAAAATGTACTTTTTGAATTATCATCGATTTTCTTTGAACGCGTACATAAAAGTTATGGCTGAACTTTGAAATTTAATTCCCTTTAAACAAAAACAGCCTCCCAATTTTTTGATATTGTATTCCTTATTGCTTAAACTATCTTTTGGAAAAATTTACGAAAAAAAAATGTACTTTTGAATTATCATCGATTTTCTTTGAACCGCGTATATAAAAGTTATGGCTGAACTTTGAAATTTAATTATTCCCTTTAAACAAAAAACAGCCTCCCAATTTTTGATATTGTATTCCTTATTGCTTAAACTATCTTTTGGAAAATTTACGAAAAAAAATGTACTTTTGCATTATCATCGATTTTCTTTGAACGCGCGTAATAAAGTTATGGCTGAACTTTGAAATTTAATTTTCCTTTAAACAAAAAACCTCCCAATTTTTGATATTGTATTCCTTTTGCTTAAACTATCTTTTGGAAAATTTAAAAAAAAATGTACTTTTGAATTATCATCGATTTTCTGTGAACGCGTATATAAAAGTTATGACTGAACTTTGAAATTTAATTATTTCCTTAAAAATAAAATATCCTGTCAATTATTTAATTATGAAATGCTTTACAGTTTAATGTATCGAACGCAATAAATAGTAGCGAAAGAAGGATTCATCTACAACAATAAAAATGAATTTCAGTAGGAATATGAGCATTCGAAAATCTATGGATGGAAAGTTATTGCCAACTTGCCCTAGGTAACTCTGGAATTATGTGCTGGTGCACCGTCCTGCATAAACCAACAACCTTCAACTTCTTGGAAAAGCAAATCAATCAAAGCTATCTCTAATTCATTTTGGAGTCAAATTTGGTAACGTTCAGAATTTAAGGACTCGTGGTAAATTAAAGGACCTATAATTCAAGTACCGAATATAGCAGCCCACATATTAAGTCCAAAACGGTGTTGGTGTTTGGCCGTTTTGTATAGACGTGGATTTACTCTTGCCCAATAATGAGCATTTCTACGATTAAAAATTCCATTATTATTAACCATACTTTCATCGGATCATATTATTTTATTCGGAAAATATTCATTGCCTTGAGATTGACGTGTATACCATTCGCAAAATATTCTACGTCTTTCTGGGTCACCTGGTCGAAGTCCTTGGCAAATTCTAAACTTATATGGATGTACTTTCTCCTTCTTTAGAACATAATGAGTTGTGGAATGGGCTATGCCAGTTGCCTCTTCAATTTTCCTAGTAGAAACCTCTGGATTTTCGGTTACAGGTAATAAAACAGTATTGGCTTTTTCTTCATTCCAAGGTTTTTTGCGAGATTTTACAGGTTTTTTAAACGCACCATATTCTTTTGGATTAACTACTAATGTGCGAAAAGTTCTTTTGTGAGGTTGACGCCTTTTTATTTGTTTAAATACATTATTTCGGCTCAGAACAATTACGTTGACACAAAATGTAACACGATATATGAATTTTTAGGAAACCAAAATGTAATTAATCAAAGACCACCAAAAAAAATAAACAAAGGTATAAACACTAATTCCCACAAAATTAAATTAATTAACAGGGAACAAATTTTGGAATTATTTTTTAAATTTTGAGAAATGGGTATAATGTTAAAAGTAATCACAAAATCAATTATCATAGGAAAAAAATGAAAACCAATTATTTTTATAAATCATCAGTAAGGAAATGTATTTAATGTTTAATTAATAGATTTTCACAAATACATATTGTGAATTATTTTCTTAAAACAGGATTAAAAAGAGAAAAATTATTTTAAATAATTTTCGTTTTTAATTTTTGTGTTTTAACGACGTTTTCAATTTTACGTTAATAGAACTAGAAAGTTCAAAAAATGTGTTTTCTTGAATTCAAATAAGGAAAAAAATACGACAAAAATAATTTTTTCTTATTTAAAAATAAAGGATATGGTTCTAACAAAGAAACCAAAAATTAATCCCTAAATGGTAAAAAGTCAATAAAAATTCTCTTTTTTCGAAGTCCAAATGGTCGAAAAATAAAACGAAAATAAAAATTCAATTTTTTCAAATTTAAAAACTAAAAGAGATATCATTTACAAAGACCATAAATCATCCCCAAATGGTAATTTTTTATTTAACCATTATCTTTTTTTTCCAATCCCCAAGTGGGCATCCATTTTGGACACTGTTTAACCCAAATTAATATTTAAATTTTCAAATTTAAATTTCCTTTAAACAGTTTAAACATTTGAAGAAAATACTTAACAAGAATCTTGTATTTTGGAGCGCCACAAAATTTAGGGGTAAATTTTATATTTATAACAATTTATCTATTTTATTTCCTAAATTTCCCAATTTTACTGCTTAAAATCAAAATTTTGATTGCACATGTTTTTTCCAAAAAATCAAAATTGTTGACAATTTTTAAATTTTTCTGTTTTTACAAACATAGAAGGAAAACCTCATGCTTAAAGGAGAATCCTCTGAGGTGATTTTGGAATGACTCAACAAAATTTAAGATAGAGTATTAATTTTCTCAACAATGGAGTTACCCAGGCCCAAAAAATGAGAAAAAAAGCTTTCCTATTTTATTCGGGTTTAAAGCAAATTTGACTGCACAATAAAAAAGGAAAGATTTTCAAAAATCAGAAATGGCTAACATTTGTTACCGTGTTTTAACAAACCAATGAAGACGGGATGCCCTTGAGTAATTCAAAAAAAATTGAACCAATTGAATTCTGGTAACTTGTGTATGGGTAAATGAACTACACAGGGAAAAAATGAGCCGGTAGTTAAAGAAGTTATTTTGACACCCTGGCTAAAACATACAGAAAGTCAAAAAGAAATGGAAAGAAAACTACTGGAGATCCTTTATCGGTTTATCGAAGAAAACGTAGCACAATATAGGTATAAAAGTGAAGCAAAAGGAGATTCCCATCTCAAAAAATTGGAGCAAAAAATTGTTAAATTGATAAAAATTAAGAAGAAGTAATAAATTTGCGTTTTGACCACACCTAACTTCATTTTAAATTGGTATGTAAATTGTATGGAAGCTGGGTTCAAAAAAAAAAATTTGAAAGGGGAGAGAAATCCAGAATTTTTAATCCCTGGCCCTTTAACATATCGCTAAATGGTTTTGGCAGTACCGATGGTTACCCCATTTTGGAGTTGGTACGGTTTATACTGGAATAAGGGAATATCCCATATTTGTATTTAAATATTTGGAAATGTGAATCTGAATCCAAATCTCTACTAGAAATGTTAATTTTGGGACCACCAAAAATTTAACAAAATTGATAATTGTTCAAGAAAAAGAAATAAGTTCCGTTTTTACTATCGTCCTGTTGGACAAAATTTTTAATAGCTACACATGCATATAAATTGCCCATAAAAAATAGGCTAATCAAAAATAAAAAATTAGAAGGAAGGAAAATTGAGGATTTTAAATAAAATACTTAACGTGGTGCCCAAACCTTTTTGGAGTAGCAACATGGAAAAGGGGTAAAGCCAGTAATTGGTTACAAATGTTTAAAATCTGAAATATTTGGAAATTCTGAAATTTTAAATATTAAATATTTGGAAATATTAAAATTTGAAATACTGGAAGTACTAAAATACATAACAATTCTAGAAATAAAATTGCATAAGAAATTATTTGGACATTTTGTTTTTTTTCTACTATTTAACTGTAACATAGTTTGGATAATATGCTTTAGAAATCCACGAAAAATGGGAGTTCCGAATATTATAGTATTGTTAGGTGTATTCGGCAGTAAGTATTTAAAAATTAAAACGTAAGAATCAAGTTTCAACTTTAAAAATTTTTCTATTAACAAAATGCTATTTTATTTTCCAAAATACCTTAAAAATACATTTAAGACTTAGGAAGCTTGAATGATTGATTTTACCCTGATTTTACGCCGAGTTTTACAAATTACATTTTTTTTATCTGTGTGCACTTTTTGGGTAGTGTTAGGATCTTAAACATGAAGAAAGACTTAAAATTTTGACACGGGCTAAACCATGTTATTTGCATTATTCCAATGTAGTTAAGTACATGCTTGAAATCTGATTTGATTATTTCGTAAGTTTAAACTTTTTCTCTAAATAATTAAGACTTGATGTTTGTTCAATTTTAATTTACAGACGATTGAATTTACTTTTAACCCTGGAATGCTACTTGGGATACACTCGTATCCCAGCATTACTCAAATCTTGCGCTAAACGGAAGTGGGCGGGGCAACGATCGCCGGCGTCTCATTAGTTTCATTACGCGGCAAGTTAGTTCGTGTGCGACAATTGAGATAGGCATAGTGTTTTTTGTTTTCGGAGTACGTGTTATTTGGGGTTAGCGTGTACCCCAGTGTAGCAGATTGAATATACTGATTATTTTGCTTGTGAGTATAATTTCAGCGATTAATTTTATGAGTTTCTTTGAAACTGTTATAGTTTATTTTTTTATAGTTATAAATTTTTTTGTTAGGCTACACGAATAATGTCTGGTCAGAATAAGTTCTTCGATCTTACAAAACGTAAAGACGTGGAAGAAATTCATCGCATTCTCTTCGAGTCTGATTCAGAGAGTTTTTCGGGTGATAGCGACGAGGAAGATGCCGTTATACCTGATTTTAGAGAGGAGCCCGAAGAGGACGAAATACATTACGTTCAAGCCAATCCCACACCTTCTGTCACACCAGAGCACTCAGGATACCTCGCCATCTGATGCGGATTCAAAAGATGACAATACACCATTGGCAGAAATACAGGCGACTAACATAGGTATGGTGAAAATTTTACCAGTTCCTACCAAACTAAGGGGTAAGAATGGGTTTATGTGGTCATGCAAGAAAGGCGCAATTCGTCGTACACCAAAAAGAAATCTCCTTTGCATTTGCCTGGAAACAAAAACGATGCAAAACGTACAAAATCGGGAATTGAAGCTTGGAAATTATGTTTCACAAAAGAAAATCTAGACAAAATCACACAATATACTAATAACGAAGTGCAAGTTCAACGATTGAAATATGCAAATAGAAACGATGACAGAGATGCCGATGCAGCTGATGGTACGACAGTAGGTAAGAGACCCTCTTGGACCAAGGATACAAACAGTGTTGAACTCCAAGCACTTTTTGGACTATTTTATTATGTTATGAAAATGTCCGGAGTATTTACGAAGGAACTATTTGATAAAGACTCAGGAATACCTATATTTCTCTGCTGCCATGGCCGAGGCACGTTTCAGGTTTTTGGTAAATTGCCTCCGCTTTGACGATAAAGAGACCAGAGCTCAGAGAAAAGAAACCGACAAGCTTGCAGCTTTTCGAGAAGTATTTGAGAGGTCAATCAACAAAATAAAGAAGTTATATGTTCCTTCAGAATATATTACAATTGATGAACAATTGGTTGGTTTCAGAGGCCGTTGCCCTTTCGAAATGTACATCCCTTCAAAGCCCGATAAGTATGGAATCAAGATTGTGATGTCCTGTGATGCCAAAACAGCTTTCACACTTGATGCTGAAATTTATATAGGAAAAGGTTCCACACCAACTGATGTTCCTGTCGCTCAGTATTACTGTGATAAACTAACCAGTTCTTTTCAAGGAACAAATCGGAACTTGACCATGGATAACTGGTTTACTTCTGTTCAGACTGCAACACATCCTTTGGAGAAAAAAATTACCGTTGTGGGTACTATGAGGCAAAATAAAAAAGAAATTCCTGAGTCGTTTTTGAAACTCAATGAGAGAAAAATAAATTCTGCTATGTTTTGCTACAGTGGACACCTGACACTGTTATCATACTGCCCACCCAAGAGAAATAAAAAAACTGTAATTATGCTTTCGACAATGCACGAAAAAGGTGATGAACCATATACGACCAAATTACCAGAAATTATTCAATTTTATAATTCTACGAAAGGGGGAGTAGATACTTTAGACCAACTGTGTCACACTCTACTGGTAGGAAGACACGTCGCTGGCCATTATGCCTGTTCTATAATTTGTTGGATATTCTGGGATATAAGTCAATGATTCTTTTGCGTGGCTCTGGTGAAGCAGATAAAGAAATTATTACCAACAGGAGAGAATACCTGAAGAAGCTCGCCCTTGAACTGGTCAGACCGCACATGATGAGTCGTTTGGAAGCTCCAACTTTGAGGCGTGAACTTCGCGAAACCATATGCAGGGTCTTCAAGATAACTGCTCCAGAAGAAGTACCTACTAGGCCACCAGTAACCGTGGGTAGGTGTGGTCTTTGCCCCAGAACGGAAGATCGAAAATCGAGAGTAAGTTGTGCCGTGTGCAAGAAGTTCATTTGTTTGCAACATCAAAAAAAATTTTGCTCAGTGTGTCGAATGAACAATTCATGATGTGTTTGCGTTAAAAGTGTTCTTAGAGACTTGTTGTTTAAGTTGTTATTCTCCTATAAGTGAATAAATTTTTCGTTGGTCAAAATAAGTCATATTTTATTTGGGGTACACCCGTACCCCTGTGTAGCAGATGCGTGTTCTGAAATAAGTGTAGCATTCCAGGGTTAAATAAATTGATAATTTTAAAAATTAGGGTAATAATTAAAAATTAATATTTCAAAGTTACTAAAATGAGGGCTAAAATGTATTGTTCAATCTTTGTGAGACACACTGGACACATGAACTGGAATTAACATAGTACCTTTGTAGGGACCTTTGTACCTTTTGTTTTGATTTTTATTTCATTTTAAACATAAATCGTGTACATTCGTATACCCTCGTGTCGAATTCGCCATCATACGATAACGGGCGAGGCAATACACAGATACCTCAGATACCCACCGAACGAACCGCCTGCAAGTCGACCTGTGCTTATCTGTTTTGTCTTTTTTGTCTGTCAAATGAGTGTTGTGTTTTCCCTTTTGAGTGTCGTGTCGTATTTTTGAATAAAATCGGTAAGTTTTTTAAACTGTTTAAGTATGCGTTAATGGCGGCTTGTTGAAATTGCTGCGTTTTTTTGTTGTTTAAAATTTCCTAAATTTTGTTTGTATAAGTTAAAAATTAAAAATAGGTTAAAAATATCAAGTTTTAATTCAAAAATCGTCTTATTAATGTAAGGTATTGAGTCGCCATTAAACGTGAAAAAATGTATTATTTTTCAAATTTGTTTCTCGTAACTTAATGTAGGAAATCAAGTTGAATATAAATATGGATGGGCAAGAGGAAAGCCTAGATATAGCCAATGTTTGCCCAAAGAGGTTGAAAAGCACTTCAATACCATTTTACCAGATGAGATTAAAAAGATTTTCATCGCTAACGGTTATACTAATAAATTTGTTATATCCATGCTTGATGACAATGATATAGAAAACACCGAACACTTTGCCCGAGATATACTACCAGATCTTATTTGTGAAACCGAATATCCCGAATATTATGGAATATTCAAAACAAATATTAAAAAATTTCAAATTTTAGCGGGTTACAAAAATGTTTTACGTTGCTTTTCCGAATACTATAAAGAAAAATTAAATAAAAAGTCAGCAGTCACACTTACAGCACCAAAAACTGTTGAAAAATCGCGCACTAAAAAACAAGTACTACGTAATATTGAATGTGTTGAAAACGAACAGTTTGCTAGTGTCAGCGATGATTCATCAGCATCAAAAAAACAAAAACTAAATATGAATGTAAATTTTTCATCTGAAAGATCTACCGTTTTAAGAAGGATTACAGAATGGGTTAAAATAAACGCAATGGATATTTATAACAATCAAGAGTTGGACATTACCATTCAAAATGAAAATGGAGATGACGATATTGCTGCAATCGTTTTGTGTTTTATTTGCAAATGTCGAGTTAAACTAAACAAAATATGTAGCCCAGAACATACAAAGAGATGGTCGTTTTCTAACTATTACAAACACGTAAAAATACACCAAAGAAAAACTGATGTACCAGATGTACCCATTACTAAAAAAAAAAGTGAAAAAATACAAATCCTTGATAAATTCGTTTCTAACCCTGTTTGTAATATATCTAAGGGTAATACTCAAGAAAAACAAGGTCCTTCAACATCTCAAGTTATCGAAACTCAAATAGAAACAGTTTTCAGTCATGTTTCTAATGATGTTTTACATGACGAATGATCAGACGGATTTTCAAAATAGCGGAGTTATGTTTGAGGCAGATAACTCCTGCGGATTGGATTGCCAAATGTCTCGTGTATTTTCAAATAAAAAGCATAGTAAATGGAAGAGTAGTAAGTACCAAAGAACTGAACGTGAAAAACGAAGAAGAGAAAGATTAATGATTACTGAAAAATATGCGCAACCTCTTATTACAAATTATATTCCTGTTCTTGATGAAGTTATTAGACTAATGGAAAAGAATGAAAAAATGCGCCAGCTTTTGTTGAACAACATCGCACAGAGCGAGGTAAGAAATATTCCATCTATTCAGTCCAATGTACTAGATTCGAATTCTTTATTAAAATGTTTATATGAATGTGCTAAAAAAAATCAGGAATCTAATAGTAACAAATATCACAACAGATTTGACGAAAACATAAAGAGGTTTGCTACGTACATATTTATAGTCGGAGGTAGGCTACTGTATGAAATGTTACACGCTAATATGGATCGAGTTTTACCTTCGATGAAGACGATATTTCGTTTTCTCGATAATACGCATAACGAAGTAGTAGAAGGTAAGTTTAGTTTAACGAACTTAAAGTTTATCTAATTAAAAACAATCTACCACTTAAATTGTGGATCAAGGGCGTAGCCAGGATTTATAACAGGGCGGGGGCAAACCATGGTCCATGGTCATTCAAAATGTAAAATTTTAGGATAAAAACAAAAGGCAAATGAAAACAAAACTTTGAGATTTTAATTATACTTAAATTAAACTAATAACAGATAACAAAAAAAATATGCAGAATAGAAAAATATGTATATTTTAGATTTAATTTTTTGTTTATTAAAATTTAAAAATTATTTAATTTATTTTTGTTTCCAGGGGGCAGTTGCCCTCCTGCTTTAGCTGGCTACGCCCATGTTGTGGATTAGTGAAGACGCCACCAGAATAAGTGGGAAAATAGAGTATGATGTAAAATCAAATAAAGTAATCGGGTTTGTTTTACCTCTTGAGAATGGCTGTCCTTTGTATAATTCATTTTTCGCAACCTCAGCAAAAGCAATTGCTCAATACTTTACTTCCGCAGTTAGAGCAAATTATGCCTATGTAATCATGGCTAGAACATTACATGATACAGCTGCCCCCTTTTGCTTGTCCATTTATGGAACTGATAGATTTTCAAATGAAGACGTGATACAAAGGTGGAATTTCATGAAGGCAGCTGCTTCTGAGCGAGGAATTGTATTAATTGGATTTTCATCAGATGGTGATCCGAGATTACTCAAAGCCATGCAAGTTGAAAGCATAAAAACTACTGTTTGTAACAGTCCAATTAATAATAACCCTGAGAATAATGAAACTAAAAATTGTTGAGCTTGGTTCATAATTGGAGAACCACCAATAACTCCAAACCATAATTAAAAAAAAGAAATTTATGTTCAGGATACAGTCCATATTGGGACAAAATTGCGTACGCGTTTTCTGAAACCTAATATTATTTTACCTATGGGTCAACATTTCGCCTCTATAAATCATTTAATTGAGTTAGCAAACACTTTTTCGAAAGACAAACATCTGTTAACCATGACTGACATTAAACCAGAGGATAAAATGAATTTTTTGTCAGCGGAAAGAATGTGTTCCTCTAAAGTTAGAGATATTTTAGTAGACGTTTCGAACACATGTGCAACAATCGCTTATCTTAAGATAATGAACTACATTTTGACAGCTTTTTTGGAAAAAGAAATAAGCGTAGAAGAACGCATTTATAAAATGTGGTTTAGTGTGTTTTTTCTCAGAATTTGGAAAATTTGGATAAAAAATAGTAAGCAATATACAATTGGTAACAACTTTATAACAACAAATTGTCATAATTGTATCGAAACTAATGCACATTCGCTAATACGCTTGGTAATATTATATCGTGATGACAAAAGCTTGAATCCAGAAATGTTCACGATTTGGAATTTCAGCAGCCAGACTTGTGAACAATTTTTTAGAATGACTCGGTTACTTACGAGTACATACTCAACTGTTGTCAATTTCTCCATGAAAGATATTATGTCAAGACTAAAGCGAATTGAGGCAATAAATGCGATACAACATGAATTGTCTGGGTCGAAATTGAATATTAAATTTACTCGTGAAAAAAAATTAACTGAAGTGATAAAACCAGTTGATTTTTCGTATTTTGCCAATAACAATATCGTGAGCATCATAAACAGAAGTCTTAATGACGCAAAGGAATTAGCCGAAAAAAATCTAGGAATGTTTATAAACTATGACTTAATTTCTGAAAAATCATTAATTTTAAATAGGGTTTTAGATAACAATTATAGAAACGAAATCCATAAAACAAACGATAGGGAAAATATGGAACTGTATCGCTCTGGAGGTGATACACCTCATGATCATATCCCAGAATATTCTGATATTGCTGAAGACGCTATAAATATAGGTAAAATTTTAAATTGTGGAAATTATTTAAATATTCAAGACTTTAGTGAACAGTTTTTAGAAGATAACCATACAAGAGACGTTCCAATGAATTCACCATTTATTAAAATATTACCAAATATGGAACAAATGATTATAAAAAAAATCTTCATTTTGTTGGCTATTAGAAAAACCAAGAGACAGGGTAAGTATTGATCGATTACGACGTTTTATCAGTAACTACGATCATCCAACAAAAGCAAAAGCAAGCGAACAATCACTAGAAAAGCTATCAACGAATCCATCTACTTCCAAAAAGATTCAAATAACATCCGACGAATCTTCAGAAAACATTGAAAATGAAAATATAATTTATGATGATGATTCAGATACTGAGACTTTAGAAAGTAGTCAAGAAGAAAATAATACAGATGTTATACAAATGAAAATTGAAAACTACTATGCCGTCATATATGATACTGGGTGGTATATCGGTCGTATTTTAGAAATTAAGGAAAATGATTGTACAGGGTGTCCCAACGATAGAGTAAAGTAAGTTTATGCTTAACTAGAATTATTTGTGTAAATATTGTATGGACCATGGGGTAGAGGTAAGAAGTGTGCATTTTTTTAAAATATTGGAAGTTATACAGGGTGTGCCAGAAAAGCAGGACGTGAAAAAGTATGATTTTTTTAAATAGAACACCCCGTATTTGATTTTAGTTTTTAATTCTACGTGTCCATACAAACATATTTTGTCATACAAAAGATTGGCTGAAAGTTTTTAGTTCTTGAGATATTCGCGTTTAAAGATTATTATGGTCATTTTCGTGGGGTTGATGAATGGGCAATTGTTCCGTTATTTCACAATAAAAAAAATTGATATTTCGTGTGAAAAATGAGTGATATTATACTAACGTTTAGACCGAGTAGTATTTCTAATTTTCTCAACAGGGTGTTTGTTATAACCATTCAAATTTGAAAATTCTCAAATTAAAAAAAAATCAGTTTTTTTTAATTGCACACCCTATATATTTTTATTTCATTTTATTCGGGATTAAAAATCTATCATTTTGTCAAATATATCCTATATCTATCTTTGATAGTTTTCGAGTAATTTCGATTTTTTCACACTAGCTACTTTATTTTCGATAACATTGCATTGCATGGATCTTGGTAGCCATGGAAAATAATAATTGCGTTACTAAGATACAAAGGTTTCCTACTTGTCAAAATAAACACATATTAAATTTGTCGTTTTCGCATTTAACTTGTTATCAATGCTTGTATCAATTATGGATTATTAGACAAATGAATTAATTGATATGATATACGTGTTGGGCGAGGCTGAAAAAAACCCTTTATTGGCACAACGAATCTATAAAATGAAATATCCTGAACGTCGAATACCTACTACTGTTGGCTTGGAAAATTTGATGGATAGATTTGATTCTAGCGGTAGTGTTAAATACTTCAAACGTAAAGTTGTTAACAAAAGGGCAGCTAATGAAGAAAAAGAACTTGAAATATTATTAAATATTCAAGAAAATCCCTAAGTGAGTTCTAGAACATTAGCGACGATATGTGATACCTCCAAATCAAACGTGAATCGAACAACGCTGAAGTATAAGTACCATCCCTATCACATTGAGCTTCATCAAGAATTGCGAGAAGAGGATTTTGCAAGACGAATTGAATTCTGCAATATCATTAATCAACGGCTGCAATTAAATAACAACTTTTTGTGCTCCATAATGTTTTCCGATGAGGCGACGTTTAAAAGTAATGGGGCTGTAAATGGGCATAATATGCACTATTACGCCATTGATAATCCATTTTGGCTACGAGAAGTTCAAAACCAAAATCATTGGTCACTAAATGTGTGGTGTGGTATACTTAATGACCAAATTATCGGTCCCTATTTTTTTGATGATCCATTAACGGGCCGCAGCTATTTGCATTTCTTACGTGAAGAATTGCCTGTGTTACTTGAGGATATCAATTTAGAAGGACGACTAAATATGTGGTTGCAACAGGATGGTGCACCTCCACATTTTTATCGGGACGTAAGGAATTCTTGAACCAGCAATACCCGGAGAAATGGATAGACGTAATGACTTTATATTATGGCCACCCAGGTCATGCGATTTAACTCCACTGGATTTTTTCCTATGGGGATACATAAAAGATCGGGTGTATATTATTAAACCTACAACAAGGAGGACATGAAAATAGAATTCGCGAAGCTTGTCGCACAGTGACCCTCTTATGTTATCCGAAGTGAGACAGAACATGAGAAAAGGCTCAATATGTGTATTCAGCAAGAAGGCCGTCTATTTGAGCATTTACTAAGACGCAATGTTGAATAATTATTGAATTACTGTTTCTCATTAATAAAAACTGTTAATATTCTCGCTTAGGTGGTTTGTTTTATTTCGTCGCAATTGTTTTCCATGGTTACCACGATCCACAATAATGTTATAGTATCGTATGTAACGTAGCTAGTGAGAAAAATCGAAATTCCTCGAAAACTATCAAAGATAGATATAGGATATATTTCACAAAAATGATAGATTTTTTAATCCCGAATAAAATGAAATAAAAATATATAGGGTGTGCAATTAAAAAAACTGATTTTTTAATTTGAGAATTTTCAAATTTGAATGGTTATAACAAACACCCTGTTGAGAAAATAAGAAATACTACTCGGTCTAAACGTTAGTATAATATCACTCATTTTTCACACGAAATATCAATTTTTTTTATTGTGAAATAACGAAACAATTGCCCATTCATCAACCCCACGAAAATGACCATAATAATCTTTAAACGCGAATATCTCAAGAACTAAAAACTTTCAGCCAATCTTTTGTATGACAAAATATGTTTGTATGGACACGTAGAATTAAAAACTAAAATCAAATACGGGGTGTTCTATTTAAAAAAAGTATACTTTTTCACGTCCTGCTTTTCTGGCACACCCTGTATAACTTCCAATATTTTAAAAAAATGCACACTTCTTACCTCTACCCCATGGTCCATACAATATTTACACAAATAATTCTAGTTAAGCATAAACTTACTTTACTCTGTCGTTGGGACACCCTGTACCATAAAATTTTTAAAAGACGATTTGGACAAATTTGTATGGCCAAAAAAAAATGACATCCAAACAGTTTTAAAAAAGTATGTGTTTTATGGACCAATTAACCTTATCGGCTGTGTTCCATTTGAAGTAAGAAGATCAGATAAATGTAATATTTTAAAAGTGTACAAGATCTTGAAAAAGGGCTTACAATGATATGTAGATGTGTACTATATATTTATTTTCCAAGTACCTATATATTTGTTTAATTTACTTAATTAAGTGCTTAATTACACCAGATATCTAAATATTATAAAAAGTCCTTACTATTTATATTAATTTTATTTCTTTTTATATAATAACTTGTACCTCGTAAAATTATAATAAGTAAAATTATCATATCACACTTATGCCGTCGTATATAATAGTATAAATGTATTTTTGAATTTACGACTTTGTAAAAAAAAAAAGGAAAATGTTATATTTAAAATATACAACTGACTCCTGTATCTCACCTTTTTTCCCCTTACCTTATTATATACCCTTATATCCCCTTCTAATGCATGGAAATATTTGGAAATATCAGGAAATATTTGAAAATATCTGGAAATATTTGAAAATATCTGGAAATATTTGGAAATATTTGGAAATATCTGGAAATATCAGGAAATATCTGGAAATATCTAGAAATATAAGGAAATATTCGTTAAGTGGAAGTCTAGTGTACAAAAAAATGACTAGCGGTTTACCCCCCTGATGGAAATACTGCTCGTCATTTTTTTTTGAAAATGTTGCACTTTCGTCAGAAATTACAAGGATAGATGAAGATATTATTAGACGGTTAAAAGTTATTTTGCAAACAATATCTAGTGGATTCCATTTCAATCCAGAAAATTTTAAAAATTATACAATATCTACTGCAAAGCTTTCAGTCGAAAAATATCCATGTTACAATATGCCAACTACAGTACATAAGGTTTTAATTCATTCGAGTGATATTATAAAAACATTTTTAATTCGAATTGGACAGCTAAGCGAAGAAGCTCAAGAAGCACTAAATAAGTATGTAAGAAGATATAGGGAAAGTTTTGCACGTAAAAGCTCCAGAAAGCAGACTATGGAAGACATTTTTAATAGACTTCTTTTATGTTCCGATCACGTTATACCAAGTATCATAACACTTCCTAAACGAAAATCAAAACCTTTCGAAAAAGACGTTTTAGATTTGCTAATAGTTCCAGAAGTGCAGTCACCTCAGGTGGATGACTATTCAAACGAAGATTCCTTGGAGGATTCTGTGGATGAACATTTTTTTTTTTGTAATTTACATTGAATGTATATTTAATGTGCAAAAACAAACATAAACAAAGCTGTTTTATAGTAAAATTCGTCTTTAATTCAAATAAATTTTCTTCGATATAAGAATTTTAAAGTACGGAATTACTTAAAATAATTAAATCTGATATATAAGATTTTTCCGTTTTATCACTTCAATGACAAAAAAAAAAGATTTTTTTTCAATTTATACATTTAGTAGTGACCTGTTAATTTAAAACACCCTGTACAATTTTTAAAAAGCATCCAAAAGTGGTTTTCTTAATATTTATACAATATTAATTTAGTCACCCAAAAAAAAAGATACATTTCTTGTTTATTTATAATCTTTCTTGCGACCTGATAGTTTGAAACACCCTGTAAAATATTTAAAAATAATGCAAAAGTCTTTTTCTTAATCTTTATACAATATTAGTTAATTTTAATAAGGTTTTTTTTTATGATTGTGGATCTGAACAGGCTAAATTTGGCCTATCGTGCTAAAGCACTCAAAAACACTTAGGAGGATGGATAGAGGATAATGAATTGCCAATAGATGCCTATGAACAGCTACCTTAAATTTTCTCATATCATAAGTGAGAGGAAAGCAGGAACTAGGGAGATCATTCCAGAGTTTAGAAGCCGTGTAGAAAAATGTGGATTGCGCCCGTTTGGTACAACAAGTGGAGATTGGTACTGCATACTGATGATGTGAATGAGCGAACCGAGTGTTTCTCGCAAAGATAGCCCGAGATGGTATCAAAGAATATAATTCAGCAGCACAATAGCCGTTGTAATAACGATAATACAAAGAAAGAACTGAAACCATCCTTCTATGCTCAAGGGACTGTATGTGAGAAGTTAAGCACGCGTCATTTATAAGTCTAATCGCTCTCTTTTGAATACGATCAACGATATCGAGAGCGTATTGGGGAGCACTAACCCAGAGGTGAGGATTATATTCCGGATGAGGCCGAATTTGGGCCTTATACAGCAGGAGTTGTCGAGAGCTAAAGTACTGCTTAGATCTGTACAAAAAACCTATTTTACGAGCAGCTGTTTTGGTAGCTGAAAAAGATTAGGTTTTGGCCATTTTTTTTTCATTTTGCCCTACTGTGTGGCGGTTAAATATTTTTAGTTACTTTATTCGTTCTTTTTTGACATCAATGGCGTCGTTAATTTGTTCGTTTTTTCATTTACGTGAACGTTCCTTAACCCGAATTCTCCCAGAGTTGCCATATGGCAATAGGTTACACTTATATAAATAAAAATTTTTATTCGGGTACCTATAATTAAATATTAAAGGGGCAACACTGTAACGTTTCTCGATGTTCCATTCTAACCACATGACTTACGCTAGTTCAGTATCTTCAGTTGTTTGATAATCATAGCGTTGTAATTATGGTGAGTTAACCCTCTGACCGGAATATCGGCATTTTTCATCGCTATAGTACACAAAACGTGTGCTAGGAGCGCTCCTAGTTAACCTGTGCAGCTGGGTCTCTGCGGCACCTTCAGTGCCTACCTGACAAGTGTAGTGGAATGGTGTCGCGTCGCAGACCATAGTCAAGATCGCCGTAATACATCGCAAACTTGTAAGTATGTCGGTGAAATTCACCGCTATTCCGTATTTGATAACATTTTTTATGCCCGTTATTTTTACTGACATTCCAACACTCCACCCGTATTTATTACGGATATTCTAACTCTGTAGCCGTAATTTTTACCGCTATTCCAACTGAATATTTCGTTTTGGAAAAAACCAATTCACGTTGCATTTTCTGTTTTCTACTGAAAATATTTCAAAGATTAGTTATGATTAAAATTCTCTTACGTAGCCTCACTATTCATGCTCTAAATCTCACCATTTGTTTTTTATCAGACTTTGTTATGCAATTCTGCTTATGAGCTACTTTTCCGTTCTTTTGGATCGCCTGGTAGGTAGTTGGAAAAACAAAACAGTAGGCTTTTTGTCCATGGTAGTACTTGCATTTTTTCTTTACTACCACTCGGGTACCTATATGTTTTTGTTCTTTGTTTCAGGTATATATATATATATATATATATATATATATATATATATATATATATATATATATATATATATATATATATATATATATATATATAATGGAGGGCAAAAGGCCGCAGAATATTTCCGAACGAACTACAAGAATTATGAGTTTCGTAGCTAGACCGTAAACTGACGACTCCGACTCGGAAGTCGATTCAGACGATTCTTATATCCCAGAAGAAGACGAACGTTGGGACACCTTCGATCATGACACAGTTTCCATAATTTCTGAGGGTGAGATTTCTATGTTAGAGGACTCGGATGAGGACGACAAGGAACATCTACCAGATGTTCCTGGTACGTCAGGAATTGAATCACAGAGAACTGTTCTTGACGCCGCAGAAGATGCTGTAGTAACTGATGACGTCTTAGTTACCGAACAAAACACGATCGAAGAATCACCTAAATATTTTGGGAAAAGGAACTGCTTCACTTGGGAGTCGGTACCCCAATGTGCCCCAATGAGTAGATTCGGTAGAAACACTATTCACGCAAGAATCTCAAAGCTCAAGGGACCTGCTCTGGATCTGGAATATGCACCCACCCCAAATGAAACTTGCTATGATGAGAGAAAACCTTGAAAACAAACAAGATTTATCATACTAATGTCACAGAAATGCACGCACTTCTTGGTATTCTGTTTTTTTTGTTGCATTTTTAAGTCGAACAGAGAATCCTTGGCTTCACTCTTCAGCACAGAAGTATGGGGAAGGTCAATATTTAGGGCAATCATGTCTCGAAAAGATGTGACGTACTGCTGCGAGCACTTGATGAGTCTGCAACCCGCAGCGAAAGGGTGAAGGAGAAAGTATTCAATTGTTGCGTATGCTGGCGTGGATGAAACGTTTGTGCCATTTAGAGGTAGATGCAGTTTCCTAATGTACATGCCGAAAAAACCAGCTAAATATGGAATCAAACTGCTTTGTATGACTGATGCTTTCAATGGATACCTTTTGGATTCCTACATATATTGTGGGAAAGGGAGTAATGGATACAAATTATCAGAAGCTGAACTCGTGTATTCGAAGCCCACACAAGCTGTACGTAGACTTACAAAAGATATATCAGGTACCAACAGGAATGTGACCACGGATAATTGGTTCACGTCAATTGAACTAGCGGAAGTACTCTGGGAAAGAAACATGACACTCCTTGGAACTGTCAAAGCAAACAAGTCACAAGTTTCTCCCGAGTTTTTGAAAAATGTAAGAAAACCAATTGAATCAAAATTATATGGCTACACTCAAAAATTTACATTGTTGTCCTATGCACCAAAGAAAAATCGGGCTGTCATTGCACTTTCATCAATGCACCGTAAGGCATATACGACCCTTTCAACGAAAAACCTGAGATGATAGCGTTGTATAACAAAACCAAAGGAGTTGATCAACTTGACATGAAATGCAGTAACTACTGTGCTAATCGAAAGACCAGAAGATGGCCACTTGCAATCTTCTATCATATCGTTGCCGCTGGCTGTTCCAATGCTTTTGTTTTGTATCAACACTATAAAACGAACAAGATAAAACGTTTTGATTTCATGTTTCAGCTTGGGATGTCATTGATCAATGCGCAATTACTACAGAGATTGGAGATATCAAATTTACGTATTGCGCTAAAAGAATTGATCCAAAAAGTACTATCTGAAACCCCAGAGCAAGAAGGAAATCGAACTAGATCTACCTCGACCAGTGCAGGGAAACCTACAGGAAAGAATAATCAAAATACACAAACTTCAACCCAAAATTCAGACAAGTTGCAAAATCAAACCACGTGTCCCTACTGCCCATACAAATTGAAGAGGAAAACTTCAACCAACTGCATCAAATGTGGAGCTGCCAGCTGTCCTCAGCGCTACAAGGCTGTTTGTAACAATTGTGTTGAAGAACAGAAATAATTTCATCATAAATTTATATTTTGAAAGTTGTACACGGGAATTCAGCAAGAAGATGGCAATTAGCACTTTCTCATAATATTTTCAAGTAAACTCTTTTTATTTATTTGTTGTGAACCTACCTTTGTATGTAGACACAAAATGACCATTTGATCTTTCATTTTAGAGTTTATTGACGTCAAAGAGTGTTTATATACTTTGTCAATCGTACATGGTATTGGTTCCTATAATTACCCAAAAAAAAGTATTGTGTTTTGTACCAAATTATCATTTGTTCTTTTAGAAATGCCTTGAATAGAACGTTTTGTGATCTGACTTTGTGTTTTGATGGGCTACTGACTGTCTAAAGCATCATACTGAGTTAAAGAAAGAAATCGGTGGTTTAAAAAATTAACAACTCACTTGGGGTAAAAGTTACCGGTATTCCCATAGAGTGGGTAAAAATCACACTCCGGTCAGAGAGTTAAAATAAAAATGTCGAAAATGCAAGTTTCCAATTACATGAAAAAGTAAGTATTAGGGTGGATCAAAAAAAAAATTACCGCGGATAACAATCATGTAAAATTTGGGTTGAAATAAAAATTGTCTTCCATTCGCGCAAGTCCCTGAAAGATACGTTATTTTCGCAAAATTCTTGATTTTTTTTTGCTAATTTTTTACGTTATTTGGATTTATTATGAATAAGGTGCTATAGATCTTTTTTCATAGTACCTGACGTGAATAGCACATTAAAAAAAATTCAAGTGGTTTTTTTAGGGCTAACCATTTGCGCATTGCGTCTAAAATGTGTTTTTCTCCACCGTTCTCAAATAACATGTAACTCCTCAAAACGAAATAATGTCTAATCTTAGTGTAGCCGTACCAACCCTAAGTCTAAAAACAACGTGTAGCGCATATGTGTGCGCTTTCAGTGCAGTGACTGAAGAATTTTTTGTTGTTCACTGTACCGGACTATACCGTTAGCTAGATGCCGTTTGCCACGCCAGGAGCTCGAGTTGTAGCAGCACTTCAGTGCGAGTAGCATCTCTTGCGTAGTTTCTTTTAAATTAGTGTTAAGTGCAGTTATTTATAATTAATATGGATTATTGGTGCGTGAACTTGTGAGTGTGGACGGTTTTGAAGGAGTCATGTCTTTGCCTAAGAGACTTGTTTTTTTGCCCTATGTTTGGAACTACAAAAGAATTCTCATTCAATAGACTAACTAGTTATGCGGACGTGGTTCGTTGCTGCCAACAGGAACGATTCAACCTCTCCGTGAAGTGTAATAGGACCAATGTAAGTTTTTCAGAAGTATCCCAGACTGTGGAAAGTACAATTAAATCAATTTATGACAAAACATCCGTTCCTTCAGTTACAGAATATAGAATCAATTAAATCATATCATGATAAGTATTATAAATTAAAAAAGTCCTACCATCGTGATTTACTTAAGGAGTCTTATAAAAAGAAACTTGATGAATTAAAAAAAAAACCTGCTAATTCAATTTTTGACGTGGCAGCTTGCAAATGTCCCATGTCCTTGGTTTGTAACTGTTCTAAAACATCAGATTTATGTTCATGTGATGTATCCATACAATGTACTATAGTGGACAAAAAAAAACTAGGACGAGTCTTGCAAGGCATTTTTACTTAAATTGAGCTGTTTAAATCTGACTTTTTAGTTACCTAGGAGACTTCTTGTCTGTCATTTCAGAAATATATTTGACAAAAGTTTAAAATTCCTGTTGTTTGATAAGGCTGGCATAATTTCAAAAGCTGAAGAAGGGTGGTCTATGCGAGCAATTTCTCTTCATTACAATATCAACAAGAATAATGTATTAAATATTATACAAAAATGTTAAGGCTGTAGTGGGAACGAACTTTCCGGGGTCCAGCCGTACTGCACAACGACGAGTAAATGATTCTGGACACCCATAAAGAGATAAGAATTGGATTTGCTCTACAGTATATACTATTTGATCAGGATTTTTGGAACTGTAAAATATTTACAGATGAAAAAACTTTCCAATTATGTCCAAATGGTTCGATTCGAGTTCACCGACCTGCCAGAACTAGAGATGATGAAAAATGTAGTTGTAGTAATTCAGATAGAAGTGGCCATTTTTCTGTGAATGTATGGGGTTGGATTTCAGCCAGTGGACCTGGGGTGTTATGGGATATTGAAAACAGACTCAATACTGAAGAATATATCCAAATTTTATATAATACATTCCGTCTCGCATTTATTTCCAAATAAAGATTTTATATTTCAGCATAATTCCTCCATCCACACAGCACGTGTGATTACTGCATGGCTTCAAAATAACAACATTAATGTTCTTGACTGGGCCAGCCACAGTCCCGATCTTAATCCCATCGAAAACTTATAGGGTTTGTTATTGCAATTTATTAAAAACAGGAATGCCAGGCATCGAAATGTGCAAGAGTTGTTTAAAATAATTCAGGGAGCATGGGAGACAATTTCAGAAAGTTATTGTGTAAATTTATACAATTCGATGAGGAATAGATTAAATGAAGTTATCAACAGAAATGGGGTCATAACCAGATATTAATAATTACATTACTTTAGTTGCTTGTTTCGTTCTTCTTCTCCTTATTATTTATTTATTGTTCTTTATTTGTTTCTATTGTTGTATAATATTTAATACAGTATGCTTGTTGATATCGTAATGAAGAGCAATTGCTCGCATAGACCATCCGTCTTCAGCTTTTGAAGTTATGTGAAATTATGTGTATACAGCATTCTATTTTTAATTATGTTGTCTATAGTTAAGTATGCTTCAAATATCATGCAGTCATAGTCACACTAGGTACATTATAGATTAGGTAGAATTGCAGGCTTAGAGCCCAAAGAAACAAAAAAATTGATTGCTTGACAAAAAAGGACCAGTAATTTATCTAAAACTGATGAGATTGAATCTTTACCATCTACATCTGCAAGTCAGACAGTTGAACAATATTCCTCGCCCTCTAGTGCTGAGAGTTCAAACGATTCGTACCACCGAAACCCGAAACACAAAAAAAGCAATGGCAAATGAGAATAAATTCAAAATCAACAGCTTTGATCAATGATACATTTGGTTTATCTGACAAATCCATGGCAGCTTTAGCTTCCAGCGTGCTACAAGATGTAGGTGTGATTGACAAATCGACCACACATATGACAATAGATAAAAATAAAATAAGAAGAGACAAGAAACAACAGAAATTAACCCTTCAAAATGAATTTTCCCAAATGAAATACACGGCATATACTTTGATGGTAGAAAGGATGACACGATTTATGTTGAACAAATGCATGCGAAGTGGTTTCGAAAGTCAAAAAAAGAAGAACATTATGTCATTGTACAAGAGCCTGGTTCAATATACATAGGTCATGTGTCTCTTGCTAATGGTTCATCAAAAGATATTTCGTCGACTATAAGGGCTCATTTCACATCAAATAACATTTCTATGGAAGCACTAGAGATAATAGGATGTAATGGTACTGTTGTGAAGACCAGGTGGAAGAGTGGTGTCATACACCAGAATGAAATTACAATGGTAAGGCCGTTGCAATGGAGCATTTGCCTATTGCACTTTAATGAACTTCCATTTAAACATTTGTTTCAAAAAGTAGATGGTACAATGTCAGGGCTAACCTCATTTTCGATAATATTTTGGGGTATCTCACTTACGAGTAAAGATACAGAGTTACGGTTTTCACAATACTGTACTACTTTTTTGTGAGAAGAACGCTGGTATAAACAAAACTTTCATAGCTCGCTACACTTCTGAGATACAGGGCGAAATTGAAAATATTGCATTTTGGGACCCCCCTTGTATCTCCGTTATCCGTTAACCCTGCTGTTCTCCTCGACAAGACTATACACTTCGGATCATAATGACCTGAACTCCTGAAATATGAATTAAAACCAAAATGGCAACAATTTTTATACAATGATTATTTTTTTAATGCAATGTTTATATAAAACGTAAAACAATAAATTTAAATAAAAAAAAAGAAAACGGAATAAAAAATGTCTAATAATTGATATGATCCACTACTTCACGTGTTCTTTACACAAATATATTTTACAGTTAACGCAGGTCATATTAGTGTTATCACATTTAAAAGGGCAAAATTTGCAGCTCCGTTTGTTTTGTTGCTAGTTCCAGGAAGAGGTTAGAATTTTCCACCAATGGTTGTTGAATAGCTGTTACAATTGCAGTTGCTTGTTCATTACGGGGAAGATGTTTTCTGGACAAAATGTAAGGATTTACCAATTGTTTGCCCAGTTGTTCCAAAAACAGTCTTCTTTTGCACAAAACATTTTTATTCCAGTCTGGATTTATTTCGGCCCATAAAACGAAAGCATTATAGGCGCTGGTATCTAAAATGTTGTAAAATAAGATTAAGGGCCATCGATTTGTTTTTCGTTTGCATATGTATGCACCGATTAGCTGATCTAATGTATCAACTGATCCTTTTGTAGAATTAAAATCAATTATAATTTGTGGTTTTTTGTCTTCTCTGTCGCTTATTTGTTTCTGGTTATGAAACGTACTCATTAGAATGACCTTGTATTTTTTTGGAATATAAGATGCAACTGAGGTATCTTTAGTAAAATAAAATTTGGAACTATGCACAACGTTATTTACTTCCATGATAGGTAGCTCAGGCTTGCTTTTCCTGACAGTCCCTAACATAATAAGATTTCTTTTGAGAAGCATTTGACCCAATTTATACGATGTAAAGAAATTACAAGTTACATTCTGACCTCTTAGTCCATAAGTAAGGTCTAAAACTACTCTCAGCCCCTGATCCTTCTCAGGTTTTCCCCCAGGTGGTTTTCCCGTACATACTTGAACTTCTAAAGCATAAGAACTTGCACTATCACAAAGCGTCCATATTTGGATGCCCTATTTTGCTGGCTTGCTTGGTATATACTGCTTAAATGGACAACGATCTCTAAATGCAATCAGCTGCTCGTCCACAGTTACGTTTTGCCCAGGATTGTACAATTTTGGTAGTATTTCCGCCCATTTGTCCCAACATTCTCTAATAGGAGCCAACTTATCCCGTAGCCTTCTTTCTTGACGATCTTCTTTATTATCTAACCGTAACGCGCGTGATATATAATATAATATATAATAAAATCGTTTCGACATTGTTGCGCGAAAAAGAGATCTGCCTGTTTCTTCCACAAACTTCTGGTAGATTCATCATGCGATCTGTAAACTCCTAACAGTAACAAACCTATGTACGCCTGTAACGTAATCTCATGTAATTCTTGCCACTGTACACTCTACGACCTTCGATGTTAGTCATTTTCAAAATTATATTTTCCAGAGAACTATTGAAAAATAGCTGAGATGTAGATTTTACATACTGGACTTGTGCATTGCTGTATCTAGTTGGACCTGGAGCGACTTTTACGATATTTACACTAGTTGCACGCCCTGATTGAGGAAATGGATCTAACATCCAAGTTATGGCATTATCTTTAGATTGAACCGATTGAGCAGGTGGCATCAATCGTGTAGGATTCGTCCGTCCAGCATCGTCGAAAAAATGATCGTCTGACTGTTCATAATCACAATCTTCACTGATATGATCTTCATCTTCAGAAGCTTCATCGTCACAAATGTCACTCAAATTATTAATTAGTTTTTCTAAGTCTTCACCACTACGATATTTTTTTGCCATTATTGTTATTTCAGCATTTTAGAAGAACTAGTAGTACGTACAACAAACCGCACTTTCCTGTGCAACGTAACATACAAAACTTTCGGTTGCATACTGCGATATGATATTTATACCTGCTGTAAGTTACAAGTCTGTTCCTGTTCGACTTGCACACGCGGCTACAGACCTGCCGAAAATGCTGTAGTAACTCGCATAGGTAGGTACATTTGAACAAGCATGTGGTGACATGCATATTGTCTATCCTCAAATTTCAACATAAAATAATTGGAAATACAAATTTATACGTCCTACTAATGTATTACAGCCTCGGGTCATAATGACCCGAGGTTCATCATTGTAACAATCATGTTTAAAAAAATTAGGAAAAAAAAATTATTAAAACAAACAAGCCACCTTATTCTTCAATGGATTAGAAACAAAGTCATTAACTACGAAGTTTAGATATTAATAAACAAAAAAGTTATTTAACAACAATTTGATTTCGGGTCATATAGACCCGAAGGTAACAGCAGGGTTAATGTATGGCAAAGGTAAAAATTGGTTCTTATACAGCAGTTGTTTACGTAGAATCCAGTGGTGCAGTCCTATTTTTTCTGTAAGCTGTCAATTTTTAGCTATAAATAAAACGTATGGTTTTTTAACGAAACACCCTGTATTGTATATTTTTCTTGCGTTTGATTGGAAATTTTGTAAGCTTTAAAAAAATATATAATACATGATGAGTATTTTAAATAATAAACCTAAAATCTATGATTTCACAAAATCTGCGTAATAACATAGTGTATATTATATAGCATTGGAATTAGTAGGCCGTGATTATTGGAACAATTAAATGATCATGTACTAAGCGCTTGTCAAGACCTGTCAGTTGTAAAATTTATATTCTCTACGTAATATTGTATTCGTTACACTGGCTGAAAATGAAAATTATCAACATTTTGAAAAATATGACATGTTAGTCTGTTTCATAGAGAGAAATGAAAACTCTTTTGAGGCTTCCCAACTGTATTTCAACAGGTTTGTTTAAATAATTTTTGACGCATGTGGATTTATTTTTTATTTAAATATCATTTGGATTTATAGATATCCAGAAAGAAGACAACCTTGACTTTTAATGTTTTCTCGAATAAAAAAAAATTTGGTAGAACATGGATCCAACCCCGACCAAAAAAGTATAAAAGGAAAATCGCGATACGGATGAAGTCAACGTTTTAGCATGTATAAAAGCAACGCCTTCACAATCATGCAGAGTTCTACAGCAGGCGATTGGTGTTCCCAAGACTAGGGTTCAAAGAATATTGACCAAATATAAATTTAAGCCATACAAGATTAAAATTGTTCACGATTTGCATCCTGGGGATGCAGAACATCGTTTACTGTTTTGCAACTGGTATTTGGAACAAACTCGTATTGGTAATAACTTTGCTACATTTATAATATGGTCCGACAAGGCTTACTTTTGGAGTGCAGGTATTTTCAACAGGCATAATACTAGGCATCAGTCCCAAGAAAACCATTATGTGCTATTCGAAAGAGAGCAAGAGGGTCGATTTGGATTTAGCGTAGCTTGTTTTATTTTTGGGTAACAAATAGAATACAGAATTTATGAAGGCAGTCTTAGAGGGAACAAATATCTTGAAATTTTGCAAGATGTTATCCCTATGTTACTAGACAATGTTCCTTTAGTTCATCTGAACACGATACATTTCCAACAGGATGGCGCGCCCGCACAAAGCTGTAATTGTTCGAACTTTTTTAGATAATTATTTTCCGCAAAAGTGGATCGGTACTCATGGATCAATTAGATGGCCTCCACGGTCACGTGACTTTTTCTTATGGGGCTACTTGCAGAATAAGGTTTATAGCACCCGTCATCGGACAATAGATGAACTACTTAATGCCACCAATGCGGTATTTCAAAACTTGCAAAGACGATTCATAATTATTTTAAATTCTTTAAGAAGAATAACCATTGTATGTCAACATTGCGTTCGGGAAAATGGCGACCAGTTTGAGCAGTTCTTTTACGGTGAAAATCTATTAAAGGGGTTACTATCGAGTTAATATTATGTTAAGTTTTCAGTTTTATTCTGCCTTAAAATTGATTTAGCTTTTTTAAAATTTCTATGTTTGTAATATCCTAATATCATTAACTCACGACCTAGTAATTATAATGCTATATAATACACACTATGTTATTACGCAGATTTTGTGAAATCATAGATTTTAGGTTTATTATTTAAAATACACATCATCTATTACATATTTTTGTAAAGTTTACAAAACTTCCAATGAAATGCAAGAAAATATACAGGGTGTTCCGTTAATAAAACCATAAATTTGATTTATAGCTAAAAATTGACAGCTTACAGCAAAACTAGTACTACGCCACTGGATTCTACGTAAAAAAACTGTATAAGAACCAATTTTTACCTTTGCCTTACAATAAAGGATAACGGTGAAACAAGGGGGTTCCCAAAATGCAATATATTTAATTTCGCCCTTATCTCAAAAATGTAGCGGGCTATGAAAGATATGTTTATACCAGCGTTCTCACAAAAAAGTAGCACGGTATTGTGAAAACCGCAACACTATCTTTACTCGTAAGTGAAATATCCCGAAATATCATCGTAAATAGGACACACTGTACAGGTTGTCCCATTTTCGTATGTTTTACGGGGTATCTCGCTTATTTTTTAGGTTAGAACCTTGCGGTTTTCGCGACACCGTGGTATTTTTTAATGAAACCAAAGATGCACTAATCAAATTTGCCATAGTCATCTTAGTTTGTGTGCTACAGGGTGATTTTGAAAAAATTGCATTTTCAGTCATCCCCTGTAACTTTGTTATTGTCAGACATATTAAAAAAGTAAAAACTGATGTTTGTAGATTTTTTACGTAGAATCCAGTGGCGTACTCAGATTTTCTTTAGAGGTCACAGTTTTGAAGATATTGACATAACCTGCTTTTTTTTAAATCTTTTTTCCCTTGCCAAGAGCTTTTCAAAAATATAGCATAGTCTATATTTATTTTGATAAATAACGTTACAAAATTATTTTTTTCTATAATTTACATTGATAATAGTGGATAGCCGTGGGTGACCATGGTAACGCAAAAAACAAAATTATTAACGTTCTGCCATTACTTACGTATTTGATTTTTGAAGTTTCTGCTTCTCTCAAATTATTCCTGGTTACATTTTCCCAAATTTAGTGCTGATATTTATTGTTATTCGTTGCTTTTGTTTATTGTTATCGTTCTTGTTGTTGTTTAATTATTTTTTAATATGGTTCGAAACCAAAAAATTTGAAGAAAACTTTGAGAAATATGATAGGAATACCTGCTTCATATTATATAATGAAAACGCAGACCAGGCCTTAGAACTGTATGTAAACAGGTCAGTTAATCTTTACCTTAGAATATGTATTTATTTTATATACCTATTTTGTCATATAGATACCCTGAAAGAAGACAACCCGACAGAAGAATATTTCAAAAATTACAATTTAATCTTTGCCAACATGGATGTTTTGACAAACCTCGACCACGAGTTTACAACAAAGAGAAGGAGGAATCAGAGATCAACGTTTTATCAGTTGTTCAGGCCACTCCTGAAACCTCGTGCAGGAAAATAGATGAAGAGACCGGTGTGTCTAAAACAACAGTGCAAAGGATTTAAAAAAAAACATAAATTCAAACCCTAAATAAAACTTGTTCATCATCCGCACCCTGGTGATGCTGAACGTAGATTGGAGTACTGCAATTGGTTTATAAATATGAAAACTCAGGACAATAATTTTGAAAAAAAAAAATAATTTGGCCAGACGAGGTATAGTTCGGGAATTCTTAATAGACACAACTCGCGGTTTTGGAGTCAAGAAAACACCCACGTGATTTTTAACCGAAAAATAGTTTACAAGATTTATGAAGAAAACCTAATCTCTAATGGGATATTTCACAGGCTCAACTGAACGATATATTCTTCCAGCAGGATGGGGCTCCAGCCCAGAATGTTAGAATAATACAAAACTGGCTAAATGAACGTTTTCCCAGGAGATAGATTGGAACAAATGGACCTGTTCGATGGCCACCACGATCACCGGATCTCTCGGTTTTGGATTTTTTTTTGTGGAGGTATTTAAAGAATAAAATTTATTCAAGGCAATATGGCAACATGCAACAATTAACCCTAGAGCTACAGACGATTTTTTTCTTGTTGTTTTAGCACTGACTATTTAGGGAGTAAACTATAAATAGAAATAGTACACGATGAATTGAAACAGGTCTGTTGATTAATATGCTGCTGTGTGAGCATCACTTGCATCTGATTTCGTGTATTATCGGCACATTTTTCGTTCTCATTTTGTTTCGTATTCATTTCTCAGTATAACTTTGTTGGTGCAACACATATTTATCCGATTTCAATTTTTTAGAATTTTTGTGATTTAAATTAATTTAAATTCAGGTGAAAGAATATAAATATTTTCAAGTGATTAAAGGATAAATTATTAATATTTTTGTATAAAACCAATTATTTTATGTGGTTTTTAAAAAAGTGAAATGAGTGACCAAGAAGGTCCCTAGTACCTCAACCAGAGGATGTTCTGTTCAATTGCGGGTAAGAATTTGGTCATTTTAATTGTGATATTTTGTTTATGTTTTTATATTTGTTATTGTTTATTGTGATTGTCAGTTCGTTATTGATCGTCTAGACCGTTTACCATGGACAGCCGGGTTTGCGTTGGCAAAGTATGTTTTTATACCGTTTTTTTTGCTTACGAATGCGAGTCACATTATTTTTGTTTACAAACAGATTGAGCCAAGAAGATATAGATCTTCTTTGGAAAAGAGTGACTGAGGAAGAGACTAGTTTTGTGGATGATGTCGGAGACGACGATGATTTTCCCCAGGACTGCGATGCATCAGACGGGAGAGTGAAGACCACGAAATAGAAGTGGAAGTTCTTGTTCCGATGAGAATGTCATCATAGAAAAAGCATAAGGAAGATGAGGATATATGCCCAAGTGAAAATGCAAGGCCCTCTGTTTATGACGTCCAAAGATAACATCGAATGGAGATGTTTACATTTCCCATCTGGGCAAGAAGATTAATAGATATCATGACGAAAGAGGCAAGGATATCATAAAATATTTAATGATTCATTTAACTCATTGATTTATTTTCTTTCAGGCGGAGTTGACCAAGGATATGTCAACGTTACCATAAAAAAATATATTTTCTTTCAATATTTACGGAGTCGATGAAGTAAATTATTTTTAAATAAAAGAGGAGAAAAAGATGTCGCTGAATATAATGAAAAAAATCGAGACAAAACTAGATTTGGCAGATTCTTACCCAGGTGAATTAGATTTCATTGGTCTATTGTTATTATCAGGAAAGATAAATGGAACGACTATGCATTGCAAGAGTTATAAAGATAGCGTAATGCTGTATCGAGCCGCGATGAGAGATCGATTCGTTCAATTATTGAAATAATTCGTTTGATGAGAACTCGAAATCAACGGATGGAACAGGACAATTTGCACCAATATCGGAGCTATGGCTGATGTTGAATGACCGCTTGGGTAAAATTTACTAAACGACTCCATAACTGTAGATGAGCAGTTATTTTTGTCGCACCCGTTTCAAATACATGCCCTCCAAACCAGCCAAATAGGGCATAAAATTTTGGTGGGTTTGCGAGAAATACCTACGAGGAGAACCAAGGAAAACAGTGGAAGCACCAGCCAGGCCTTGGAGAATCGGTTTAAAGAAATTGGTTTCGCTTATGCAGGATCTGGAAAAAAAACAGACAATTTCTTCACGTCATTCAACCTAATGGTCTTTATGAGATGAAACTAAGTTTAGTCGGAACAGTTCGCCAGAATAAAAGCTTCATCCCGTAAGAACTGAGGCCACAAAAACGGATGACGTCGGTGCCCGATATGCTTTTAACGGTTACAGCTTTGGTCGTCACCAAAAAGAGCGCGCTGTTTATCTCCTGAGCAGCATGCATCCACATCAGGCCAAGTACGTGAGATGGTTCGTCATAAAGAAAAGTCACTGAAGAAATAAATGACTATTATAACACCCGAAAACATTTTTGATCGGATGTTGAGCAACACACATGTAAGCGCAAAACAAATCGATACAGGTTTTTTTTTCAATATGGATGTGGCAGCTTTGCGTCTTACAAGCCTCAAGGAGTTACATCCAAAGTCAACAAAAACCGAAAATTTTTTGACTCTATTGGCCAGAAACTATGTATGGAAAACATTCAATTTAGGGCTTAATCCGTTGGTTTATTCACGTGGCACAACTCGCGTTGCCATTGAATTTGTGCTTAACGAAAACTTTTGTTGTCCCACTTGCTCCTTTGCTGCCCAGGCTCCTCGTGAGCAACGAGACAAAACAATTCAAGGAGTTGCCAGGCCAGTCGCTGGAGAAACGAAAAGGAAATCAAAGAACTATGTTCAAATTGTTCAAAGCCTGTTTGCAATGAACACGCAGTAATTGAGTACCGTTGTAGTCATCCTTGTTTACTGAATAATCATTTTTACCATTATTATCTTTTACCTTTATTATTATCTAATTATCAATAAAGATAGTTAATTAATTTTCATTTCGATTTAATTGATAAATGTTTTTATATCTTAAATTACTTTTAAGTAACCATCCGTTTTGTACTATTTTTCAGGGTTTTAAAATTAAATTTTAAAAATCTAAAAAATATAGTAATAGGAAATGACTAAAATTGATGACAAATTTTCTTTAAGATGTCCTAAAATTTCAGCTTTACAATAAATAGATTTTTAATAAAAACATTGGGGTTACTTAACCCTTCAGTAGCTCTATTAAAATTTCAACGGAAATGCTTTTGCAGAATTATTTTGGAAAATGCTACAAAAGAATTTATAAACTTTGGAAACAGGAGGTCTGCAATTTGAACAATATTTGTGGTTAATTAATTTTGTTTTTATCAATATAAATTATAGAAAAAATCATTTTGTCACGTTATTTATAAAATAAATATAGACTATGCTATTTTTTAAAAGCTTTGGCAAGGGAAAAGATTTAAAAAAAGATAGGGTGTCCCATTAAAAAAAGTAGGTTATGTCAATATTTAAAAAACTGTGACCTCTAAAGAAAATCTGAAACGACTGGATTCTATAAAAATCTATAAATATCAGTTTTATTTAATATGTCTGAAATAACAGAGTTACAGGGATGACTGAAAATGCAATTTTTCCAAAACCCCTGTAGCACAAAAACTAAGATGGCTATGGCAAATTTGATTAGTGCATCTTTGGTTTTATTAAAAAGAGATACCCCGTTAAACATACGAAAATGGGTCAACGTGTACATGAGCGAGGCTACACCATCAAAATAACTAAAGGCTTTAGTCAGATTTATATTGAAATGTTACATGTCCCTTTGGTTCAAAATAAAAAACAATAGCAGAAGGACCAAAACACATGGTTCAATATGTTAAATAACGCGTTATTTGTTGCTGAATGTCATTGATCCTATTATAGAGCATAATGCCTTTTTCGCTCATCTTGAGTCGTTACTACTTACGATGGCTCTTGATGACAGAAAACATATAAGAGAGCTTGCTTGCAACAAGGAAAAAAACTGTTCGAAATTTTATTACTCCCAAATAAAATTTTGAATGTGTTGTTATTTATTTTTAACTTCTGAGAGCTAACTTTTGTTATATTTCTCGTCAGCCTCTCTTCTTTTGCCGCCTCCATTATTCTTTTGTATTGCTAATTCTTTCGCTGTTAATTCACCTTTATGTATACCTTTCTGTATTTTGTTAACTTATTTTCTTCATCTTCACCTCTTTTTTCTGTTGCCATGTTTCACAATTATCACCTTTCTAAGTACTTTGCCTACCAGGCTTCCTTTATATTGTTTCCAATTATTCCATATATTCATTTCTTTATTTATTTTTTTTTTTCATTCCTTTGATTACAATATTATTCCACTTTTCATGTTTTTCGAGTTTCTCTTCTAATAAATCCACCTTTTCTTTTAACTGTTTGTTTTCCTTTTTAAATTCTCTCATCTCTTCTTGATAATCTTTTTGATTCATTTTTATGTCTTTCAGCTCCAGTAGAATGTCACAAAGTTTCATTTCGTCCTGCTCATCCATCCCAGCCACCTCTTCTGTCTCTTGCCTTTTTATTCTTCCTGGCACTCCACCCCTTTGGCTTTTAATTTTTATTTTATTGCGTCCTGTAGAGCTTTCGCTTCCATCGCTGTCTACCGGCATTATCCCCAAGCAAATTCCATTTTCTCAGACTTTATATTTGATTCACTTCACGTAGACGCGCTAGATCGCAGTTTTGAATAGTAGTACAGAATAAATAAGCAAAAAATTACAGCTTGAAATTGACTTGATAAAATGCAATTAATTATTTTGAAGCAGACTGTATTTTCACAAAATGTCAAATAAATCGAAAACTATCAAACTTAGCTATATGGTACCTTTAATAATCTAACATTATTTTTTAAAAAGTAATTCATAAATTTTATAAAATAAATAAATAAAAAATAAATGCTGGGCGTTCCATTTAAAAACCCCCCCAAAAAAAAAAAAATTTTTAGGTTACTAATTAGGATGTGTAAAGGATTTTTTTTCCCAGAAGACCTCCGCCCTTAGGTAATATATGCATTTATATCATCTCAAGTGGGTATTAACAAATAATAATTTTAAAAAATTACTGCTTTAATTGATAATTTTACAGTACTTTGGAGAACCAACGTTTGCTTGACCTTTATGTAACCACTTGCTACTTAGAAAACAAAAAATTTATTGTGCTGGGAACTGACAATAGGTTACCAATTTATGTTTATTTTTCTTTTAATTACAATTACTTATATATGGCATCCAAGATACTGTATTAAACTTAAGTGTCCATTGTTCTGGGTAAAAGAGGTTTGTATAGATTCAATTTAACTCCATCTCCATAATTGACATTAAAAATAAAGTTTTTTGCACTTTTCGTGATGCATTATTTATTTGGTTTTGAACTGGGAAATTGGGTATTCCCAATGACTTGCCTCTTACTTTCTAGAATACCCTGGCGCTCAAACCATCGACCAGATAGCGAGATTAAATCCCAAACATAGTAAGACCGCCGCACTGCGGACTACACCTGCGCCAGAAGTTTCCGTCATATATATTTTGATTAAATGTTTGACGGACGAATGTACATATTTGTTACAAAACATAAATAAATGTATTATAAGTATTTATCTTAGTTCACTTTAAAAGATTGTAGTTTTCAAAGTTCTCATGTGAACAAATATGTTCAAGTAATTTTTTATTTTGAACGCTGCTTTTCTTCAATTAGGCTTATTACATAATTACAAGTGTCATTATAACTACTTTTTTATTTCAGTCAGTGTGGCCACAACTGAGAGAACATTTTCCACTCGAAGACAACTGAAGACTTGGTTAAGGTCGACGATGAGAGAAACCCGCCCCCACAATTGGGGATAGAACTATGTGAAAATATACCCTGGAACCGCCCTTGTACTAGTGTAAGTAATGTTGTTCATAATAATGATGTGACAGTAAGGGTAAGGCAGAGGAGAATCATTCGACCTACAGTCAAATCAGAGTTGTAATTTCTTGATTAGTTTTAGCTTAGCAGGGGGATGTGTTAAGTTGTGATTAGAGAAGTGACAACAGTGTCAAACCTGGAACAGAGCAGAGTGTGCGTAATGTAAACATATTAATGTTCAACTATTTTGATGACATTATAGGAAGAACGTGTTTTCGTAACATTTGTTTTATTTGGTAAGGTAAATGACCAATACATGACACCCCATCTTGTCTATACCAATAGGTGACACCCCGTATTCAATCAAAATTTATAACATATCCAAACACTTCTTTATATTTAATGAAATGTGGCAACGTTCTTCGGCCATTATGTGATCACGTCGTCTCCATTTTTCAGTTGTCTTTTGGATATGGTACAGTGTACATCTTCATTTTCGCTGCAGTGTCGATTTCAATTTTTTAACAAATTTAAACGAATCGGTAGGAAGGTAAGTAAGAAAATATTTTTTGTGAATTTAAGTTTTAATACAATTTAATAATGTATGAGTACAGTATAGGTTACTAGCTCATGTTTTGTTATATAATTTTAAAACAGCTCTGAAATGTGTTAACATAGGTAGTTATTGGCTTAGCTAACACAACTTAAATCAAAGGCCGACACTGAGTGTCATATTAGATTTGATCATTTTTCAACTGAGTTTGTTACAGATAGTTTCCAAAACTGTTTGTTTAGATATTTATTTTAACACTATAATTAAACCAATAGATGACATAGGGTGTCATCTATTGGTTTTAATGTCAGGTATTGATTATATTGTTTCAACTTTTTAGATGCAACGGCACGATAAAAAATTTTGAAATACACCCACAAGAAATGCTTGATGCCATAAATGAGGTTAAATCAGGAAAATCTGTTAAAGCAACAGCTAAAAATATAAAATGCCCAGCACAACTTTAAATAAAAAAGAAAATTACCACTAGAAAGAGAATGGGTCCAAAGAGTATTTTTCCACCTGAACAAGAAGCAATTTTAGTAGAATGGGTTTTAAGCATGGCACAGGCTGGTTTTCCAGTCACTAAAAATATTTTTATGATAACTGTATCAAAGTTGGCACAAGAACTGGGTTTGGAAAAGTCCCAGGAGAAAAATGGTATACATTATTTCGAGCAAGACATAACAGAATTGCAGATCGACTTTAGAGACATTAACCCGATCTAGAAAACGTTAGCAAAGTAAATTGAACTCGTTGGTATAATGAAGTCTGGACTTATATAGAAGAAAAGGGAATTGTAGATATAATGAATGACCCAAAAGGGTTTTAATGCGGATGAAACCGCGTTTTATTTAAACCCCAGAGGAGGAAAAGGTTACGAAAAAGGTAGTAAATTTTACCTGGGAGTAAATGACGAAAAGAAAATGTAAGTTTAATGACAGCTAACGCTGCTGGCCAGATTGCGCCCCTATGATTGTTTATCGGTACAAAAGAATTCCACAACAAATTGCTGAAGCTGTACCAGAGGATTGGGCAATAGGTAGGTCCGAAAAAGGATGGATGACTCAGGAGCTTTTTTATGAGTACATTGGTAACATTTTTCTTCCATGGATTCAAAACAAAAGATCCAATTACCTGTATTATTCTTTCTCGATGGTCATGAATCACATATTTCCCTACACTTATTAAATTTTTGTCTTGAAAATAGAATTGAGTTAATAGCATTGTACCCCAATGCAACTTATTTGATACAGCCTATGGATGTTGCTGTTTTCATAGTGTCAAGTCAGAATGGAAAATTCAGGCAAAATTGGCGAATGTCTCCATGGGCGAAGAACTAAAAAAGACTTCCTCGACTTCTTCAAACCACGGTTCAAAAGAGTTAACCTGGGATAATATCCAATGGTTTTAAAAATTGGGTTATTACCTGAATCCAGATGCTGTTACACCAAAACTAACCCAGCAAATCTAAATCCAATACCTATTCAGAAGAAACTAAATAACGTAAGAACATTTCTAGTTTACCTGGGACTGAAATTGGAGAACAAAATTTATTGAATTTAAAACAATGATGGTGATTGAAAGGCCCAAAGAGGACTCCTCACTTTACTATATTTGGAGAAAAATAGCAGTCAGCTCAACGAGCAGGTATAGTTATAATAGATATTGTTTACGACGATCTTTTACATTTTCTTCTGTTTTGTTTTAGCCTTTGCGTCAAGGAGTTCAGATCAACGACTTAGATAAAAATCAAGAAGATGTTATCAATAATGTGACGGTCAACAATTTAGAAACATCAGAAAGAATACCAACCAAATGAAGAACAACCGGGACCATCTGAATCCAATCATATCCACGTCAAATAAGTCCGGAAGCAAGAAAAGAATGTAATATTCAAACGTGTTGTTTAACATATTATGTTTCTATACTTTCGATATGTTTTAGTTGCCACCAGCTGAAGATACAACGGAGAACCGGAACAGTTACCAGAAACTGTTCACCATCTAGATAAGTCATCAGGAGTGACAATAACTCATTCCACACCCTAAAACAGCTAATAATGAATCTTGATAATCAAAAGTGGAACAGTTCGGCAAACATTGTTGACCCTACTATTCCATCGCCATTTAAGGAGTACTTTTGGCCAGAGCAAAACCGAGTCTAATAAAAAATGAAACGTGAAAAATTCCCAGTGTTAACATTCGCAGGCTTTGAGATATTACCAAAAAAAAGGAAGAAAATAAACAGAAGAAGGTAGATGAACAAGTAAAGAGGAAAGAAGAAAGAGTAAAAAAAACAACAATAATTAGAAGCAAAAAGGAGCAGGTTGGAAGAGATCAAGAAAAAAAAAGATGAAGAAAAAAAAATAAAATAAAAGAATGTAAAAAAACAGAACACATCAAGATAATGAATCTACAACATCCAAGTCACTTTCTATTGAGAGCAGTGAGTCTTCACATATAACAAATAAAAAAAAATGAATGGTTGTTATATTAGAAGGTAAGGTAAATTGTACCACTGTCTAGCTCAGTGAGGTACAAACTTATAAAACTTACTGAATATGAGAACTCGATCATCAGGCGTGAGGAAAGCAGAGATATTTTCATAGATATAATCAGTATTAGCATTTGTTTAATTGGGCACCACTCAATTTCTAGGTTTAATTAATAAAATACAACAAAAATTGAGAAAGGTTGTATCTCAGAACATAATAGGTAATCTGAATAAGCACTAAACATCTGTAGTTATATGTATATTTAATAAAGCAAAATGTCTGATTAATATCAGAATAAAATAACTAAACGATACTTCTTGTACTACTTTACAATCTTAAAGTCACTAAATTAAACACAGTAGATAAACGTACAATCAGTTGTTTACTTAGAATTCAAAATGCAATTTATTCAACATGTAGGTATTCAATAATGAAACATATATTGACCAATGTCAACAAATTACAGTTGTGATAGGTTATGAACTAAAATGTTTTTATTTCAGGAGCAGGACTAACTGTTCCTTTTCTTAACCGTATCAAAATAACACTAACTGATTTGTTATTTGCTTAACTGCACTAAAAGGATAAGTACTTACTTGTACAAAACAAATATTTTAATCTCGTCTTAAACGAACGGTAGCTTGAGAATTTTCATTTCCAATTCCAAGACTAATATACGATAATGTAAAGATAATTTCCATTTGTAACTAACGTACAAATAACGAAACATAAACGTAAGGGAAGGCACTATAACTTTCCTATGTCTTCAACATAAAAAAATAGACGTACTGTAGCATTTGGTAACATTCAAATATTAGCACCAAATGTTGTTGACCCTACAACAACTGAACGATATAATGAACGCAGATTCGAACGAAAAACGCAGAATATGTCTAACAGCATGTGATTTATGCAAAACAAAGGTATCTCCATTTAGGTTCATAAAGATGACATTGCATTAATCTGCCATTTTAACAAAGTAACTGTACGTGACGTCATACCCAAGCCACTCAATGATACGTAAATTTACCAAAATAAAAGCTTTTTCTTGAAGATAAACTGTATTCTTATTCTGATTCTTGTTTCTTGTTTCCTTAAATATATATATATATATATATATATATATATATATATATATATATATATATAGAAAATGTAATTAAACGCCTTTACATACCTTATAAAAGGGAAGCAAGACTTAAAAAAGATAACGTCTGAACTTCACGGCATGGTAAAAGGAAATGCATCGAGTATGCTCAACTTACGCTGCGCATAGAACTAAAACTGAATGTCTAAAATATACACAGGGACGTTCGTAATTATGTAGACCGAAGAGAAAATATTGCGATATAAAAATTTAATTATTAAACGAAAAAGAAATGCTTAATAATACTTAATGTAAATATACTTATTAATAATAATGTAAATTTCGAAATTTAAATTAAGGTAACGTCAGACAAGAAATTGGCACGTTACACACAATGGGATGAAGATTTTAAAGATGAGGACGAGGAGGGTGACATCTCAATCCAACCTGTTTCCCTTGATACTCTTATTGAAGGTGACTAAGGTAAATGTACCTATAGTGAGCCAGGACCCGGTAATGAGCCATTCAATTTTAATAGTTCAAAATAACCTTAAAATTTATGTTTGGAGAGAGATGCACTTATAAAGGATAAGTATAAAGCTTCTCCTACCATCCCTAAGAGAATCTGTTCTCAGTTCACGTCAGGTTGTGTAGTTGTGAGTGTCGGTGGTTAAGGTTAATATTTGCGCGTTTTTATATTCTTGGGAGAATTCTTACAGGTTAGTATACAGTTTTAGGTCATACTATTTGTAATATTAGGATCAGATATTTGTTATTATTTTGTTGAAATACATTAAAAGTGTGAACATCGTAATACTTTATGAAAAAAAATAAGTTTAACCTCTTCAACTGTAGGTGTCTCATTTCTGGTTGAATATTTTTTTGTTTGCCTCCATAATGGGCCCATTACCAGAATTTAGTTAAATATTTAATTATAATATGTGCTGTGTTCATTTAGATATGACAACGTGGTTTATATAGTTCATTTGAGTATAAAATGATTAGAACCAATAATGGGCCCGGCCCATTACTAGTGGCCCATTACTGGAACATCACTTTTTTACTATTACAGTAGCAATAACTAGCTATTTTTATTTATTAAAGGAAAATGAATCAAACAAAACATCAGTCTTACACAGAATAAAGAATTAGAAGGGCAATAGCTGATGTGGAAAAGGGCCTCAGTATTCGTACAGTTGCAAAAGCTCATGATATTCCAAGAGCAACTTTACAGAGGAAATTAAAAAAAACTAGCAACGAAAAGAGGTCCAAGTACTGTCTTTTCTGAGAAGCAGGAAGAGGCAATTGTTTTATGGATAAAGTCTATGGCACAATCAAAGTTTTCTGTTACAAAAGAAACTCTGATTTCAAGTATACAAAAGTAGCACAAGTATGTCAAATAACATTCCCTGGAGGTACTATTCCTGGTAGAAAGTGGTGAAGCCTTCACGACGTCCCTGATATTTCCATGAGAACCAGCCAAAATCTCGTGACTAGCAGGCGAGAAGTTTCGCAGAATGATTTAGATAACTGGTTCTCAAAGTTGAGACCTATTTGCATGAAAACAAATTAAAAGTAATTTTGTCAAACCCACGAAGGGTGTTCAATTGTGACGAAACGGCATTTTTTAAATCCCAAACCCGGTAAGGTTTTAGCGGAAAGAGGATCAAAATCGGTGTACACTGCAGCAGGACACGATGAAAAATTTAATTTGACTGTTCTAACAGCAAATGCGGCAGGGGAAATTGCCCACCCATGATAGTATATAGGTAATTACTTAAAGATCAATTTAATTTTTGTTTCAAAATTCAACAATTTGTTTTAGGACGAATTCCACAACAAATATTAATAATACATCTGCAGACTGGGCTATAGGAAAGTCAGAAAATGGTTGGATGACGCAGGAAATTTTCTATGAGTATATCGCAAATTTTTTGATCCTTTTTAAATAACCGGAGTATCGAAAACCAGTGATCTTATTTATGGACGGGCATACCGCACATATCCTTCCACCAAGTAAATTTTTCCAAGAAAATCAAATTGAATTAGTGGCATTACTTCCAACGCTACCCATATATTACAACCGATGGATGTGGCCGTTTTTCACGCCCTCAAAAATTCGTGGAGGCAAGAAGTGGTGAATTTCAGAATGGAGCATGATGGTCAACAGGTGCAGAAACATACATTTCCCTTAGTGTTAAAGTTAGCCCTCAATCATTTAGCCCCGGCTACTATCATTAACGGTTTTAAGGCATGCGGATTGGTACCCTGGAATTCTAAAAAAGTCTTAATACAACCAAATCAAAAAAAAAGTTCGATTACTCCAATAAGAAAAAGGGAATTAAATATATTCTTCAGAATTCTTGAAGAAAAAATTGGCAAAAAAAAATTGGAGGCGTTTCAAAATAATGAAGGAGAGTGGCAAAGCCCAAAGGAACAGACGGACCTTTATGACCTGTGGTTGGAAACTAGGAATACTGTGAAACCATTAAAGGATAACGATGTGACAACTGTAACTGAGCCATTAAATGAACTGATTGACCCATCCAATGTTCCTGGGTCAAGTCATATGGAGTTGCCAGATGTTCCTGGATCATCATCTACACCAGTGTCTAAACTCATACGTCGAAGAATTTCACAGGATGCTGTACAGCCCACATTAATGAGCAAACCCTATTATTATTAAATCTCACAATAGGACTCATCAGCAAGATGTTCCTGTTCCAATAAATGTGCCATCCCTTTAAGAGAGCGTTTTTCTGGGAAGAAAATAAAGAAACTAATAAAAGAGAAAACGTGAAAGACTTCCGGCAGTAATAACATCACCACAAATGTTGGCATATTATGAGAAAAAAAGCATATGAAACAATAGAAAGAAATATTAAAAAGAAAAATTAAAAGGAGCAAAACAAGTTGGAAAAGAATTGCAAAATTAAGAAAAGCAAAAGCGAGTTAGGAAATTATCATCTTCATCATCATCTGCATATCA
This sequence comes from Vesta saturnalis, assembly GCA_036346205.1. Taxonomy (NCBI): domain Eukaryota; kingdom Metazoa; phylum Arthropoda; class Insecta; order Coleoptera; family Lampyridae; genus Vesta; species Vesta saturnalis. Next base: position 382,686 of record JARFJB010002103.1, on the reverse strand, counting down.
GCAGAAATGAATGAGTCAGGCCATTCACCTTGGGAAAGTGAAGACTCAGAAAGTGACAGTGGAGAGCCAGTTGATGAAAATACAGATTTAAAAGAAGGAAGTTTTGTACTAGTAACATTTGTAGGAGGGAAACGAAATGCAACGAAGTACATTTATGTATGCGTCATCCAAAGCATTGCAGAAGGGTCCATAACCGTTCATGGTCTCCGCTCAGCAGGAAACAGGAAAGACTTTATTGTAGTGGAAAATGACATATCTGAGGTTTCCTATTCTGAAATAGTGGGTGTACTACCACAACCGTCAATTATAATGAGAGATAGGCAATTTATATATTCATTTCCAAAAGCATTGTCAATAAGGGAAAAATTTTAAGATTGGTACATACCTACTGTTATTTTCCCAGTTAATACCTAAATGTGTGTTTCACCTAAATCATTTAAAATCTTAATTTTAAAAATTTTGTACTCGGGTTTAAAGACCCAATTTAGGTGCTTATGTATTTTGGAATACCCATATTGATACTTATTCGAACATTAATTAAATTTTTTTTTGGTTCAAATTGACTTTTGTATTTTAATATTTGATACATCATTTACAATATTTGAAGTCGTAATAAACAGTAAAAAAATATATTATGTCTTAATTCATTGTAGTCTTGAGGATATAACCTATTTTATCCTTAAGTGGCCCATTATCGGTACATCTACCTTACATACTGTGTGAATTAATGGCAAAGAAATCTAAACGTACTTTAGAAATAAGTCTATCTGAAATACGTTTTTTACATACTTTAGGATTAATGTTAGTTTTATGAGTTGTTTTTACGGAAATATTAGTTATTTTTAGCAAAAGGTTTCTTATATTCATATTTTAAAACATCTTTGTTGAATAAAATATAGAAATAGCAAACATGTCATTTATTGGTTCATACCTATTTAGGAGTGTCATCTATAGGTAAGTTTGTAAAGTATTTTTCATTTAATTTTTTTTCATAATAGTTTTGAATTGGGAGTCGAGTTAATATGGCCCCTGTCTAAAAGAGGATTCAAATTAAATATGTACAAGATGGTTTTTACATTCCTGCAAAATTAAACAAATTATGAATATTTTTGCATCTTTTTTTCTAAAGAGTGTCATCTATTGGCCATTTTATCTTACATTAAACAGTTTTCAGCAGTCATTCTGTATAATTAATTCTCAGGGCATCCCCACTATTGCCAGAATTACAATCAGAAAAAAAACAAAAAATCAATTGGCATGACAAAACAGGTGTTATTGTCATTACACAGTATTTTTACTTTTGAGCAATGCTTTTATTATTGAAAATTTATTTGTTTAAACTAATAGATGACGTCAGAATTGAATATTCGCTCCCAAAACTAAATACACATATTTTTCGTAAAATGCAACTGATTTTTTTACTATTCTGGGATAAGAGACGAACATGCAACATTTGCAGGCAAATCAAGATAGAAATGCTAATTAAAACTAACAATAGGGGAGACTGTTGTATACTGGGACAGGTTGCATACTGGGACAATTCAAAGCAAACTAAACGACGAAAATATCCGAATTAATAAGAGCGACATTTACGTGTACTGCCCTCTGTCATCAGCTAAAATATTATCAGGAAATTCCTTAGTTTGTCTGAAACCGCCGAACATCTGATTTCTAGGAAGCGGTTTTATTTTCGTGTTGAAATCGTATCGAATATCGGCGTTATTTATCAAAGGATTTATGTGAAAATTTTTCACATATTGTCTAAAGTGTTTGCAAGGTAAGTTGAGATCAATATTGCTTATATTTATGTTTTGTTGGCAACATAAATTAATAACCTAAAAAAGGTATACTGTTGTATAGTGGGACAAAATTATGGGTGCATACTGGGACTGTCCCTATAAACCCCACTGTTTTATAATGGCAAAACAATTGAATTGTGCATAGTGGGGCTGCAATGGATAGTAGTTATTTTGGACAGACAATTGTATCACATTATTTAAATAATGTTTTATGGTTTGGCTAGCTTTTGCTGAATTTTATTTTAAACGATTTACGTTACCCATGATTTACTTATAGTAATGTGGTTAAGTTAAGGTTATTTTGGTACCTATAAGACTATGGATAACAGATATTTCTTTTGGTTGCAGAAAATGGATAACAAAAAAGGGTTAGGAGAACCAACATATCTCATAAAGATAGTAATCAAGCGCACGTAGAAAACAGCCAAGATGAAGCGAGCTGTGTTAGCTGTAATAAATCAAAATATTAAAATCAGAGATGCTGCTGGTCAATATAACGTTACCAAATCCGCTTTACACAGATATGTCACAAAATATAGGAGGGAAGAGCAAAAGCAAGTTTTTGTTTTGAGAGGCATCATGGATTTTCTCAAATTTTTCAGATGACGAACAGTTGCTTAGTGAATACTTGATTACTGCAGCAAATATGTGTTATGGATTGTCAGCTAAAGAAACCCGCTTATTCGCGTACAGATTTGCTATTCCAATGAAAATCAATTCCAGAATCTTGGAAGCGAGATAAGAGTGCCGGAGAGGAATGGATGAAGCTTTTCAGAGCGAGACACAACATAAGTCTACGAACACCTGAAGCCACCAGCTTAAGCCGTGCAACAAGTTTTAATAAACATAATGTTGGTCTATTTTTACCAACCTGCGTAACGTGATTGAAAAATATGGTTTAAATCCTAATCATATAAACTGCGATGAAACCGCAGTTACCACTGACACAGGCCCCCAAAAATAATGGCCCCTGTGGTCAAAAGCAAGTAGGTAAAGTGACGAGCGCCGAGAGGAGTTTTAGTCACAAGGGCCACTATCTGTGCTAATGGTACATACGTACCGCCATTTTTCATTTTCCGAGGAGAAACTTTAAACCGCACATGCTTAATGGTGCACCACCTGGATCAAAAGGGCCGCAAACCCCAGTGGCTGGATGACTGGAACAAACTTTTGGAGTATTTGAAACACGTTGCAGATGCAGTACATTGTAATGCAGATAACAAGATATTATTAATACTAGATAACCATGAGAGCCATATGGATGTTAGAGTCCTACAATATTGCAAGATAAACGGCATTGTATTGGTTACATTACCACCACATTGTAGTCACAAGCTTCAGCCACTGACGGACCCGTTTTGGTCCGTTTAAGGATACTAAATAAAGCCATGGACGAATGGTTGCTCAATCATCCAGGTATTCCAGTAACTTTGTACAACATAGCGGATATAGTTGGAAAATCTTTACAACCGCTTTCACACCAAGCAACATAATTAAAGGCTTCCAAACACAGGGATCTGTCCATTTAATTCCGAAATATTTCAGGAATCAGACTATTTGTGTTCGTTTGTCACAAATCGTACAGAGCCTGTTGGAGAATCTGCCAAGCCTGTTGCCGAGTGTTCCCCAGCCTCTTGCCGAGCCTGTTGACGATAATGCTACGAATGATCCTGATATTTGTGATAAAGATGGTTTGCCTTCAGAAGAAGACACTGCCCAACCAGGTTGCTCCAGAGAGAATACGGATAATGATTTGCCTTTGCATTTAACTCCTAAAAGAATATTGTTACCCCGAATCAATAAGACCACATTTAAAAGCAGCATCCAGAAAATTAAATCAGAAGAGAAAGAAAGTCACATCAATGATCCTAACCGATACGCCACTGATTGAAGAAAAGAAGCGAAAAGAAGAAGAGAAAATAGCCAAAAAGAAAACAAAAAACACAGAAAGTAAAGGTAACCGCTGTCACAAAAAAGCAGACTCCAGCGACAGTGACGTGTCAATTGAAGATTTGTGTGATGACAGTTCCGATATATCGGACGAAATATCGGACAAAATTGAAACGGAAGCAGATTATGATATAAATATAAAATTTGTTATTGTTAAATACCCAGTGAAGAAGAGAATTAAATATTATGTTGGGCAAGTTGAAAAAATTGAAGCGGCAGAGTATGTCGAATTATTTGAAAAAGACTGCCAATGATAAATTCCTCTTCCCAGAAAAAGGGACGAAGATTTGATTATGAAAGATGATATTGTAATTAAACTTCCCGTTCCCTTTATTTCTGGAGGACCGAACGCGCTTCCAAACTATGGTGTTTTAAATATGACTTTTCTTCTTATAACATAGAATAAGGTTTCTATTTATTTAAATTCGTTTTGTGTTTATTTGTTTTATTTTATATCCTTTGTTTTTGTATATGTTCTAGTTGCCAATGCTCAAAAAGTTTTTCGGAATATTTTGAATAAAATATGATTTTGAATCTTTTTCTGGCGTACATTCATTTTCTTTCCAATCCTATTATTATCAGGTTGTCCCAGTATGACCCTAGTCCCACTATGAAACAGGGGTTGGTTGTATAGGGACTTGGGTGTATGGAGTATTCTAATCAGCCTTTTACTTTTTTCATAGTTCTAAAAACTTTTAATAATACTTTTATGTTTCCAGTATAATGATTCGCTGAGAATCTGATTCAAGATTAAAATATAAATTTTATGATCATTTGAAAAATATTGTCCCACTATACAACACTCTCCCCTATTATTATTATAAGTTTTGTTATAAACTTCAAAAGTAAATATCTAATTAAAAATCATTATTAATTTTATTAAATACATAAATAAAAAGTTTACCTTGAGTATGACTTGAACCTATCATTAATAATAATTTTTAATAACAATATTATTGATCGTGTATTTGTTTTTTGACAAGAACAAGAAAAATATTACTCAACTTTATTTGTACCCATAATTTTTTTTTATTCCGATATTTTAAAATTAAATAAAACTAATTTAAAACTAACTACTTCAGGGATTGACAAACAATTGTCATCTAGAAATGTTTAGGAATTCTCTAGCTCTACAGTCCTGGATGTTCCCAAATCACCCAAATATCACTTACATTCTGTGGTATGTAATATACAATTGTGAATATGATTTTTTAAATAAAATCATTTTTGCAACTACACTTTGGTTATCGGCCAACATTTAAAATGTACTAATCTTTAATTTGTATGAAATACAAATCTGTTCAAATATTATTTTCTATATTTTTTTATACATATAAAACATTTGTTATAATAATAATTTGTTTTCTCACCTCTAGGAGTACAAAGAGTGTTGTTGAAATCCATCGTTGATGTGAAACCAGATCAGGAAACAATTATTTTTAAATTTTGTCCCATTGGCAATAATCCAAGCAGTAATCCTTATCATTTTTACAAAACATCTCTGACTGACCAGAACATGGTTTTCATCAATATAGGTTGTGTCAATATGCCTCATATATTTCTAGAATAGAACCATACACTGTAGGGACTGGATTCATGTACCTGAAATATTACACATTGTAATGCTTTACAATTGCAGTCTTGACAGGTTCTAATTAATTACTCAAAGCTAAGGAACTTCAACACCGGCAAGTATCACCCATTTGCATATAGAGTCTACCTTTACAATTATGAGCAAGTAATAACAAATATAAGCGTAACAGTTTGATTTTATAACGAGTGGTTGCTTAAATTCAAGAAGAACCATCTGTGGTAAAAACTCCAAATTAATATTGCTCGGAACAATCTGATTTTGAAATGCGATAGCTTAGAGTGCAGCATACTCCCAATAGTAAACAAACTAAATATCGAATTATAGCCGAAGACACCAAAAATTCTTTTACTATTTGAACAATATACCACAGCTTATAAAATAATTTAAAATATTATTTTGAACATCAATATGTTGATAACAGCAACGTTTTAAATATTAAACCTTTAAACACGAATATTTATCAAAAATGCTCATTAGGAAATACAATTTAATCCTTTAGCTATCTCTGCTAAGTGATCCAGCACTGGTTGCTTGACAATGTCAAAAAATTTGATATTTTTTGGGAGAAATCCCTAATATTTAAACATTTTTTGTATTATTATAATTATTATAAGTTTTTGTTATGAACGAATAAGTTCTACATACATAAAGACAAAATTTGCATCGATTGGGGCTTGAACCTTTGGCGCAGTTGGTAGCGCGGTACTCTAGAAAGTACAGGTCGGGTTCGAATCCTACCGAGGTAAACTTTTTATTTATGTATTTAATAAAATTAATAATAATTTTTAATTTTTTTTATTGTTTATCATTCAGAAACCGTGGCCATTTGTAGCGTTCTCGTCTACAAAACAAATTTCTGGTAGCCTCTTTCTGGTTTGAAACCTTCAGGATCGTGGTCAAACGACCCACTATTTTGTGGGTAAATAATTATTATAACACAGTTGAATTATACAAGTTTTATACGTCCAATAGTATAAAATAAAGAGAATGCTAGATACTAATAAAAATAAACTTAAGATATTGCAGGTAAATAATGAAAATAAGAAATAAATAAAAATAAAAATTAATTCTGGTGGACCCTAAGTTTCGGGACGCCACTGTCTGTTTTGCTTGTTGTCGCCTTCTCTGGATACAACTGTAAAATACGGATTAACAAAATGTGGCATTTTCTTATCAATATAATCGAAAAAAATGTTAATTATAACGGAAGCGGTCGGTTCTGTGTATTACGGTTTTGGTGATGTGAAACAGGGACATACGAGGGATACTATTTATGTATTGAGAATTGGCAACACTGGTATTGCCTGGTGAAATTTGTCAGTCATCTTAAAGTTTGACATTTTTGAGGTTATACGTACTCAGAACGTTTTGTCGTGCGAGCACTATTTGTGTTGTTTACAGTAAGTTGAAGATTTCATCTCAGCCAAAATATGGAATTAACTCGTGAAAATTTTCTGAATACAAACGTGGACGTAAAGAAGGTCGTCCAAAATCAGCCGTTGTGCCGGAAAATATCGATGCTGTGCGAAAACTAATTGAAGAAGATCGTCATGTGACATATCACGAAATCGAGAGATGTTTAAACATTAGTATGACCAGCATACATAAGATTTTGCACGAACATTTGTGTGTTCGGAAGCTGTGTGCACGTTGGATTCCACGTTTGTTGACAGATGCTCAAAAAAATGCTCGTGTCGATTGGTGCCGTAAAATGATTTCAAAATACAACTGCGGTGCATCCAAAGCGGTATACAACATCGTCACAGGTGACGAGTCGTGGCTTTATGCGTATGAGCCAGAAAGAAAAGCAAAGCTAACAAAAGTTGTTCGTTCTCGAAGCGTTAAGAAGCAAATGGTGGCGTTTTTCTTCACAAAAACCGGTCCTGTGGGAACTGTGGCTCTCGAAAATCGAAAGACCGTTAATTCAGCGTGGTATACGACCATTTGTTTGCCTGAAGTTTTCGGTAAATTGAGAGAAACCAACCCAAAACGAGGAATCATTTTTGCATCACGACAATGCCAGCTCACACACATCACATTTTTTTTATGATTGTGGACCTGAACAGGCTAAATTTGGCCTATCGTGCTAAAGCACTCATGAACACTTAGGAGGACATGCAACAAACGAGTATTTGGACACACAAAAGATCGAATTGATGCGTCATCCGCCTTACAGCCCCGACTTGGCACCCAACGACTTCTTGTTCCCACTAATTAAAGATAAACTGCGTGGACAACGATTTTCAACGCTCAAAGAAGCAGTTGAGGCCTTCAAAACGCATGCTTTAGAGCTACCATCTTCTGACTGGACAAAGTGCTTTGAAGGGTGGTTCAATCGCATGCAAAAGTGTATAGGTCTTAAAGGCGATTATTTTGAAAAGCAATAAAAATATGTTTCATCAAATTCATTTGTTTATTCTTTCTAGTCTCAATACATAAATAGCAACCCTCGTACAGGTGGATATATCAGGTGAGTAGATTCAATATTATTTTCGTTCTAAAATGTGGTTATAATATTGGCAAATTATACAACGTGCCTTAGACACGTTTATACACCGGACTCGGTGCTAAAAGCAGCCAAGAGAGTTCTGTATAAATATGCTTGCGACAAATGTGACTGTATAGTCGGTAGTCAGCCTGACTTTACAGTGTACGGTATATGGGCTACAGCATTGCAACACTTCTCCAAAAAGTAGTTTTCAACAAAACATGAACCCGTCAATCAAAATGAATCCTCTTTTGTAAATATTACATTACAATAAAAAATAAAATCAGTATGTAATACAGCAATATCTAAGATTTGAGGGAAGATTGGTTAAGAAACTTCTGCTTTTATGCACAAACGCCGCTCTCTTTCACCCCTTCCTCTCCCATTCTATCACTCCCCTCCCCCTCCAACCCTCCTTCCTTTCTCTCTCTCTCTCTCTCTCTCTCTCTCTATATATATATATATATATATATATATATATATATATATATGTATAAAGGGTACTCTGCCACCTCAAAGGTAGATATATAACGTTCGCTGTCACCTCACATATAACGTTGTCACCTCGAACTTTCGAGGTGACAACGTTTCGTAATTATTTTAAGATTAATGGGAAGTAGGAGGCCTGTTGACCCTCTTCACGAAAAATGCGTTTGAGGTGACATAGTTGCTCTGATGGCTATTATTTGTCCCATTAGTTCAAGTGGTATATACCGGCGCTAGTGTCGCATTCTTGTAGTTGTAATAGCCTGTTTTATGTCACCTCAGTGTAAATAGTTTACAGCCAGCGCTTTGTCACCTCGAGATATTGACAACGCTGTAGAAAACATTTAATTGAAGAAGTGTGTCGTCAGATAAGTGTGGTGCGATTTGTGCTTCAAAAACTTGATAATATTTTGATTACATGTCTTCTAGAACCAAATTACTGTTAAAGCTAGCCAAGGTAAGTGCATAGAGTTGTTCTTGAGGTATTTCACTTCTTTTATACCCAATTAATAACCTGAACTTTAACCGTTTATTAATATGTGCAAAAATACAATCGAAATTATTCTACAATAATTTATGATTATCATAAAAGTAAATGTTATTATACAATACAAAAAACAAACAATAACAAAATTCAAGCTGCTGAGATAAATTCGTCAATCCCGCCAAAGATTTCCAACTCGGGTGTTGATTGTCGAATGTGGTTAATTCTAAGAAATTGACGTAGCGATCTTTTAGAAATTCTGGCTCAACAAATTAATATTATATGGGCTTGGATAATTCATTATAGTGTACCTATGTGTTACAACCACACTAGGAGGATTCCCCCACTGTTTGATTTATCGATAAAATTTATTTAATTTTTATAACATTTTTCAAGACTTATTGGTTTAAATAATATAAGATACAATATAGTTCTAGTTTTAATTTATTATAAATAAATATTAGGTACATATTAGTAGTATTACAAATTTATTCAAAAAGTATTTTAGTAGGGATTATTTAATAGTCAATGCAAAACTAGCATAATAAAATGTTCAAGAAAATTATGCATACCGGGTGAGCCAGAAAACTCTTATGTTCAATTTTTAGTCGTTTTTGTTACTATTTAACACGTTTCTGCAAATAGTTTTCGTATTACATATGTAGGTACCTATGTTTTGTTGTAGCAGGGGAAAGAAATGTCGGGATCTTGTTTTAAAATTTTACCAGAAATGCACGTCCATCTGTCCCTGTCTATTTTATTATTCAAATTTTAGTTAAAAAAATAAAATCTTGCCCTACTACGGTCTACAAAATTTTAAGTTGAGCACATAAACCTGTAAAGTAAATTTAGTCTGAGTTTTTTGTCACTCAGCCAAGTTACAGAGTTGTTTAAATTAGATACAGTTTCCTCGTATGGCTATGTTAATCAAGTAATTGTAATTAATTTAAGCCTCATGCAAGCCTTCCTAAAACCAACGATTATGGTACCAATAAAAAACATGAGCCTCCAGATAAAAATAAGAGAATCGAAACTGATCTTCAAATGGGCGAAACCGATCCGTTAAAGAAAACCCGTGTAAGTCACTAAACTGAACACAGTTCCTTAACACATAAAGGGTACTCTTGTAATTTCTATTTTTGTTAGAATGGGTGAATAACAGTTTTTAACATAGACATGCCAATAATAGCATTAAATGGAAATAAAGTATGTGATCCTAATAGAATAGAAAATGTATGCGGTACAAACAGCAATTGTAGTATTATATTAGAAACAAGTATGGAAACTTGTTCATCAAAGTGTAATAGCCAAGAAACGAGTTATGTTGCAATTGAAAACCTGTTTGTAAACCAACCTAATGACAATGTAAGTTTAGTCGAATAATTGTTATACCTACTTGTTTAATATAAAATTTGTATCATTTTTGCAAGGTTATTCAAAACAATATCCCAAATATTCTAAAAATTAATTTCTGATTTTTGCTTTAGCTAACAAAGATAACGTGTTTTAGAGTGCATGTATTTCTCAGTGATGCCTGTTATGATAGCTAATAGCTGTAATAACTTAGAAATTACAAATGAAAATGTACGAAATTGTAGTCCACCAGTATATTTTGAATTAAAATGTCAGACAAACAATATATACACAATGGGGATGGACCTAAGGAATATTTGAATAGCCTGAATGCCAAACTACTATGTACAGCTGATATTGACAGAACAAGAAATAATAATGTAAGTTTACTTAAAAATACTTGGTCTTCATCCAAAATGGTACACTGTCACTAGATATGTTTTTGTTATGTTTTTTTTGACGTTGAAGATACTTTACGATAAACACTTTCTGGTACTTCTGGTTTTTAAATACAAATTTTGAGTTTTTAAGCATACACTTTTATCAGATATCGATACTGAAACAGCGGCTTCAGCACTTACAGTTCTATTCTTTTCTTAATGATGATAACTTGGATAGCAAAACCTGTGTCGAAGTTGGTCAGTATTTTTGGTTAAGTACTAGTGAAACAACTAATCATTGCAGTCGGAGTTCCAGTCTACCTAACATAGAAACATGCTTTGCAGTTTAACATTTAAAAATAAATTCCTTTCAATACCAAATTTCATTAAGACGAAATAAAAAACAGGTCGCAAGCGTCATCTTAAGCGATTGACACTGTATACTCATCATATTAAGTTTACCTTAATACATTTTTTACATGTTTGTAGGACATAAGTTACGGAGATAATGTATCAATTCTTGGAGACCGTGACAAAACACTTGATTGCAATTATGATAGTGATAGAGCTATACAACAATAGATGATAAAGATAAAGACAAGGATTATAATGTGGACGAGCACACAAATTATTCGTCGTCAGATAATGAAATTTTGTTTGCTGAAGAAGACAATTTATTAGAAAGAGCAAATTGAAAATAAAATCAAAGAGTTTGAGGATAAAACAAAAATCTAAATAATTTAATATTTCCTTTGGACAGAAAGCACAGAAAAATAGAAAACACAAAAAAGGAAAGCCGTTGTAAATTTTGTAATACCGACATTGTGTCTAAAAATTTTGTAAGACATATTGAAACGATTCACAGAAGTGAAGACGAAGTGAAGAAAATTTTGACATATCCTAAGAAAAGTAAGGAAAGAAGACAGCTCTTTGGTTTACTTAGACATGATACAAATTTCGATTTATATCTAACTGGACTAATACGTCCATGTCGAAAACCAGAATTTTAGATTCTTCATCTTTTACCCTTGCATATACTGTAAAGGACTATTTAAGAAGGGTACCTGAAACGGCATACAGTATCATGCAAAGCCAAAAGATGTTTAAATGCTGGTAAATCAAGGAACTATATATCTGATTCTCAAACACTAACAGTGTGCAATAGATCCCACAAATGTGTATCAAATTAAACGTTAAAGAACAGGTCTTTTGATGTTTTTAAGGCTTATAAATGTTTTTGTTGATATTTTCAATTTTAAATTTATGGCACCCAAGTCAAAAAAGATACATTACAAAATTTACGTTTTTGAGCTACGGTGCATCAAAATGTAAATAAATGTTAAATTTATATTTATGTATTTGCAGGTATTTTCCATTATGAAAGGAGACGAAATAGCATTCGAGGCAAAAGATCTCCTTATTGTTCATTTTGGGAATCTTATTTAAAACAACATAAAAGAGAGCGAAAGGAATATGCATGTAGCAATAGGATGCGCGAATTGTCCGACTTTTAATTGCCTATCGACAGATTACTCAAAATACGACTATCTCTCTAAAAGAAATATTAGTACCACAGAATTTTGACAATATTTTAGCAGCACAAGGCATATTTCTGGATATGACCCAGTAAAAGATTTTCAATTAAGCTTGGCTATGCACATGTGCACATATTTAAAAGTTGTCTGCGATGAACTTAACCATTTAATATTAAAAGAAAGTCCTGGCTTTAAATGTAAATCGAAAGAAGAAATGAAAATTGGCAAAATGATATTAAGAATTTCAAAAGCTGCTAACAACTCGTTGGAATGTCGAAATATCTTCTGGCGAATAAAGTCCTTCTGGAAAAACGTTTGAACAAACCATTACTGGTGCCATTAGTTAGTGACATACAAATTTTTAAAAACGAAACTTTGAAAATAGCTGTTGAATGTGAAACAAAATTTAATGATTGCAAAGATGACATTGAAACTTACAAATTACTGGTTAACTGTACTTTATCACTGCTAATTTTGTTTAACAGGAGACGAATTGGCGATGTTCAATATCTTAAAATTAAAGACTACTGTAACGTACGAACATCTAACTTCAATGATTTTGAGAATGTTTTAACAGATTCCGAAAAATTTTAACAAAGGAATATAAACGAGTTGTCAACAGTGGTAAAGGGTCCAGAGCGGTGGTAATTTTGGTGCCAGAAGTACTTCAAAAGCTTATAAGTATCTTGTTAAAGTATAGAGAAAATACATTTCTAGTGAAAATGATTACGTGTTTGACTGCCACGTAGTAAAATAAAATGGGGACAAGGAGACGTGCAATGCGAAATTTAGCTAAAAGGTTCGACTTGCAGTACGAAGCTATTACAAGTAATAAATTGAGGAAGCATATTGCCACGGTGGCTCAAATCCTAAATTTGTCAAAGAGAGCAAGCAATTCTCGAAATTTATACACGGAAAAAACCCATGCCGAGTTTTACGAGTAACTAAACAATCTATTTTATATTAAACTAAATATTCCTCTACTCTTTCTTTATTTTAACCTTATTTGTAGATTACCAATAGACATATATCAAACTGCTAAAATTTCAAAGCTATTGCTTATGATAGATAACGGAAAATTACCGGTTGAACATAAAGGAAAATCCCTACAAGAAATTGAAATAAATTTAGATACGGCATGTCCAGAAGATAATGAAGGTAAATGAAGTCTTGTAGTTTCTTGTTACCATGTTTTTAGATTTTTAATCATTAAGTAGATCCCAAAATTTCACTTTATTTAAGTAAATGGTGTAGAGTACCGTTTCTTTAAATACTTTTATTTAGAAATAATGGTTTCAGTTTATATTTTAATTTCTTATAGGCCAAGATGATATAGATATGGATTTAAACGGAACCTTACCGTCTCCCTCAGAAGCCAGTGATCAAGGTAAGGCAAATAGTAGTTGCTCAAAAAATGCATATATACTTTACACACTTTTAGCTCTTGGAAGAAATAACAAGAGAGCAAAAAAGCTAGTCGCCCTACAAAAAGGTAATTGCCCTTAATTCGAAATTTACTGTTACTGTTCCTTAAATGTTGATGGAATGTCTGATAAAAAAAAACGAAGACTATCATGTATTTGACACCTTACAAATGCACCTTTTTTTATACAATTATATACAAATATTTAAAAAATTGACCACAACATTTTAAAAATGGAACACTATACAATTGCAACGGAGCGCTATAAAAGGTTTACGCGTTTTCGAAGCATTAATAAAAATCTGGGTATTGCCTTTACAGGACTGTAGTAATTTTAAGCATTTGAAAACCTATGTAGTGTTGATTCTTTTAAGATTTTTAAATATTCATTGTATTAACTTGATAAATGTAGTACAAGACACTGTATTTTACAGATTCTAATAAAGAAAATGAATCATTTGGGCTACCGGAAGAAGATCTTTTGAGCTTGAAGCAAAGACTAAAGAAAGAAAACAGTACACAAAAAGGTATTTATTTATATTTTGCTGTTAATACTACCTACTTGCGTAATAATTTTTGGTCATACACGAGGTAAGTGTATGATAGACAGGGTTTACTTTTATCTCTTTTTTAGACTGGTCAAGAAAAGAAGTTGATTTACTTAGAAGTACTTTTAAAGACAGTATCAAAAAAGAAATCTATCCTTCAGGCAAAACTGTACAAGAGTTTATATTAAATAATGGAATTGATCGAAGTGTAGCAGTTGTAAAAGCCAAAATTCAGCACCTTATAAAACAAAAATAATTTTTTTAGTTAATGAACAACATTAAAAGTCATATGTTACTTACCTCCATAGCTTATGTTTGTCCATTACCTATGATAACGATAGTATTGCTAGCCCAATTTTGAATTTATTCATAATTTGGAAGTCATTACCTATCTAATAAATGATACTTTAGTCTTAACGGTTAGTAGTAGTAGTATCGTTCGACGCGCATTGCTTTTTATCTTTCCTTTGATACCATTATTTTTCCTGTAGGTTAAGAAGCATTGAGCGGAATGTCACCGTTGAGTTAGAAGAGCTCAACGTTTTGTCCGCTTTTGTAGAGACTTCGTTAGGAGTTTCCCAGGGAGGAGTTTCGCCTCTGGTATGGATAACGTACAGAGTTATCGTGCTATTCCTCCCTTGCCTCTAAAGAGGATCATTTTGGCGTGGTTGATACATAGCGTGATCTTTTAGATTCCCTTCGCTCCTGATGGTGCCCTTTACGAAAGCGAACGAAACGTTGAGCTCTTTTCAATAACGACACGGTGCCGGAAGACGTTATTTTCTCAACAACACAATGTTATTTCCGATGACCATATTTGAAGGTTAGAATGCAATATTTATTTACTTTCTTTTAGTAAGCACTTATTCTTTTTGTTACGTTTTCTACCACATCCAACGGATGGAAGTACTGTTTCACCAAAAATTTTCAAAATTTTTATTTGCTTAATCGCATTAAAACGTCTGAAAGCAAAATTTGAGCAAACAAATTTTGTCTGTGTGTGTACTCCATAACTTTCGAAGCACTTAATATATCAACTTGAAATTCGGCACACATATAGACGCCAACTACCCAACGCGACTGATTGTTTCTGGAGTCCGTGGAGTATGGGTAAGTAAAATTGGGGGGTAAGTACCCCTTTTGTAAGTTTTTAGATTTTTCCTTTTAATGTGTAATTATTAATGTAATTGTGAGTATTTTGGTCCCTATAATTTTTCTGTACAACAAATGGTTTACAAGATCTTAACAAAAAACCGTCACTTTAAAAAACCGGTTTTTTCTAAATATCTCCGGTAGTACTTAACATACCCAAAAAGTGACATTTCTCACACAGTGTTATTTGCAATTTTTTCGAAAATTTTGCCATTTTCGAAATATTTCAAAAAACACGATTTTTTTTAATAGTGTTAAACAGAAAATAAAATTTCTGATCGAGAAACATTCTTGTCATTTTTTGTAAAGTTAATCGTTTTCGAGTTATTTAAAATGCTCAAAATTTCGTTATTGATTACATAATATAAGAAGAAATGTGCAAATGTCATTTTCACACCAAAATTTAAATTTTTGATGTGGAAGTATTGATATAATTTGCAGCGGTATTTCATCTAGTTCGCAATTTTATATATTGCATATAATTTATTTTATTTTTCGTGCACTAAAGAAAAAATAAGTAGTTTGATTGTTCAACTAAGTACCCTTTTTTCTTTATTCATGTGTTAGTACAAAATAAAATTTAATTTTTGTCAATCAGCGCCAGAAGCTATTATGTTAAATATGTTTCATATACAAAAGTGTTAAAATGTTAAGTGGAGAGAACTTATACACCTCGCAATTTGCGGCAACATTGTTGAGGTGAGATCAAACGGTCCATATCTGTTTTAATATATGCACCAGAGGTGACAACGGATGTTATTTATCTGTTATTGTATATGTAAATTAAAGGAAATCTTTTCCTCTCTTGAAAACCATGTTAAGGAGGTTCCCTAATTACATTTATGCTTATATTTTTATTTAAGTGGTTAAAAGAGGTGAGGTGAGTCCGTCTTATCTACGATACTGAGGTGACAACTTATCAACTATACATATATATATATATATATATATATATATATATATATATATATATATTAATATTACAAATAAGTCAACAGCAATAGCTTTGCAAACTTTGTTAAGTTATATCCACGATGCACATAATAAAGGGTGGTGGCATCCATAAACTGCGATATATCCAAGGTCTTTGACATGGTTGACCACAGTTTGTTGATGTCTAAACTCTACCACTATGGAATTAGAGGGGTTGCCTTAAAATTGTTAAAATCATTTATAAGTGAACGGTATCAATATATTGCAAGTGAAAAAATTCTCAGTTCGGGAGAAATAATAGAGGCCACGTCAGAGTTAAGTTTAGTAGAATATGCGGTGCCCCAAGGCTCTACTCTTGGTCCCATACTTTTTATAATATATATTAATGACCTACCAATTAATTCTACATCTCCGTGCAACGTCTTAATTTATGCAGACGACATGTAAGTTTTATTATTAGATTTTTTAATGCATGACATGCTCCTATAAAACAATTATTATCTCGTTTTTGTTACTTCTAGCTGTCTTGAAAAAGAGATTAAAATTTATCTCGAAAGCTTGACAAATATCAAAGAGTTTTCTTTTAAACCCTGGCCTGATTAGACACAAATAGATGACTGCTCCCTCAATAAAAATTGATCAATTTATATATATATATATATATATATATATATATATATATATATATATACATACATCACACATATATACAGGGTGTCCCAACGATAGAGTAAAATAAGTTTATGCTTAACTAGAATTATTTGTGTAAATATTGTATGGACCATGGGGTAGAGGTAAGAAGTGTGCATTTTTAAAAATATTGGAAGTTATACAGGGTGTGCCAGAAAAGCAGGACGTGAAAAAGTATGATTTTTTTAAATAGAAGACCCCGTATTTGATTTTAGTTTTTAATTCTACGTGTCCATACAAACATATTTTGTCATACAAAAGATTGGCTGAAAGTTTTTAGTTCTTGAGATATTCGCGTTTAAAGATTATTATGGTCATTTTCGTGGGGTTGATGAATGGGCAATTGTTCCGTTATTTCACAATAAAAAAAATTGATATTTCGTGTGAAAAATGAGTGATATTATACTAACGTTTAGACCGAGTAGTATTTCTAATTTTCTCAACAGGGTGTTTGTTATAACCATTCAAATTTGAAAATTCTCAAATTAAAAAAAAATCAGTTTTTTTTAATTGCACACCCTATATATTTTTATTTCATTTTATTCGGGATTAAAAAATCTATCATTTTTGTCAAATATATCCTATATCTATCTTTGATGGTTTTCGAGGAATTTCGATTTTTCTCACTAGCTACGTTACATACGATACTATAACATTATTGTGGATCGTGGTAGCCATGAAAAACAATTGCGACGAAATAAAACAAACCACCTAAGCGAGAATATTAACAGTTTTTATTAATGAGAAACAGTAAATTGAATAATTATTCAACATTGCGTCTTAGTAAATGCTCAAATAGACGGCCTTCTTGCTGAATACACATATTGAGCCTTTTTCTCATGTTCTGTCTCACTTCGGATAACATGTCCTCCCTTGTTGTAGGTTTAATAATATACACCCGATCTTTTATGTATCCCCATAGGAAAAAATCCAGTGGAGTTAAATCGCATGACCTGGGTGGCCATAATATAAAGCCATTACATCCTATCCATTTCTCCGGGTATTACTGGTTCAAGAATTCCCTTACGTCCCGATAAAAATGTGGAGGTGCACCATCCTGTTGCAACCACATATTTAGTCGTCCTTCTAAATTGATATCCTCAAGTAACACAGGCAATTCTTCACGTAAGAAATGCAAATAGCTGCGGCCCGTTAATGGATCATCAAAAAAATAGGGACCGATAATTTGGTCATTAAGTATACCACACCACACTTTTAGTGACCAATGATTTTGGTTTTGAACTTCTCGTAGCCAAAATGGATTATCAATGGCGTAATAGTGCATATTATGCCGATTTACAGTCCCATTACTTTTAAACGTCGCCTCATCGGAAAACATTATGGAGCACAAAAAGTTGTTATTTAATTGCAGCCGTTGATTAATGATATTGCAGAATTCAATTCGTCTTGCAAAATCCTCTTCTCGCAATTCTTGATGAAGCTCAATGTGATAGGGATGGTACTTATACTTCAGCGTTGTTCGATTCACGTTTGATTTGGAGGTATCACATATCGTCGCTAATGTTCTAGAACTCACTTGGGGATTTTCTTGAATATTTAATAATATTTCAAGTTCTTTTTCTTCATTAGCTGCCCTTTTATTAACAACTTTACGTTTGAAGTATTTAACACTACCGCTAGAATCAAATCTATCCATCAAATTTTCCAAGCCAACAGTAGTAGGTATTCGACGTTCAGGATATTTCATTTTGTAGATTCGTTGTGCCAATAAAGGGTTTTTCAGCCTCGCCCAACACGTATATCATATCAATTAATTCATTTGTCGAATAATCCATAATTGATACAAGAATTGATAACAAGTTAAATGCGAAAACGACAAATTTAATATGTGTTTATTTTGACAAGTAGGAAATCTTTGTATCTTAGTAACGCAATTATTATTTTCCATGGCTACCAAGATCCATGCAATGCAATGTTATCGAAAATAAAGTAGCTAGTGTGAAAAAATCGAAATTACTCGAAAACTATCAAAGATAGATATAGGATATATTTGACAAAAATGATAGATTTTTTAATCCCGAATAAAATGAAATAAAAATATATAGGGTGTGCAATTAAAAAAAACTGATTTTTTTTAATTTGAGAATTTTCAAATTTGAATGGTTATAACAAACACCCTGTTGAGAAAATTAGAAATACTACTCGGTCTAAACGTTAGTATAATATCACTCATTTTTCACACGAAATATCAATTTTTTATTGTGAAATAACGGAACAATTGCCCATTCATCAACCCCACGAAAATGACCATAATAATCTTTAAACGCGAATATCTCAAGAACTAAAACTTTCAGCCAATCTTTTGTATGACAAAATATGTTTGTATGGACACGTAGAATTAAAAACTAAAATCAAATACGGGTGTTCTATTTAAAAAATCATACTTTTTCACGTCCTGCTTTTCTGGCACACCCTGTATAACTTCCAATATTTTAAAAAATGCACACTTCTTACCTCTACCCCATGGTCCATACAATATTTACACAAATAATTCTAGTTAAGCATAAACTTACTTTACTCTATCGTTGGGACACCCTGTATATATATATATATATATATATATATATATATATACACACACAGAAAACTTTGAAGACCAAGCGATATCCAAATTCGCAGAGAAACCAAAGATGTGGTAGATAGATTCCTAGAGCATCTAAATAGCCGCGCACCCTGTAGAAATGAAACCCATATGGATTCCAATAATGCGCGAAGAGCTGAAGTGCAATACACCTGTAGAATGCTCTCCAGTTCATATGAGACACCCTGTACAAACGAAAATATTTTCTTTAAATGCGGATTTGATTACTGAAAAACTTTTTTCTATCCCTATTGTGTAATGAGATATCCTCCGTTGTCGCACTCCGCAGACACCCTGTATATTGAGTTTATTAAATTGAATTGAATAAACCTTTACAATACAAGGCTTTAATAAACTCAAATTATACATTAAAATTAATGCTAGTTAATGACATAACATGACAATATAAACAGAACAAAAGATGTGAAAATATTAACATACATAACATACATGTTATATGAAAATATATTACAGGATGCAAACCAAACATAATCAAGAAAGTGATACTAAAACCTGCATGTTCTACTCCAATACCAATTAGTCTAAAAAAGTTCCAACATCTACAATATCTCTGTAAACATGGCATACCAGAAATCCTTTTTACAATTCTGCCACATACCAGTAAGAGTTGAGACTACTTAGTGGAGAGCGACGAAGAAGACTAAATAGCAACCTATATTATACTATTTTTAGTTGTAGTTACTTTTGTTTAATTAGTAATACATTGTAATCATTATTTTTTTTTTACTATTACCAAAGCTTTTTAATTAAAATGTTAAAACAAAGAACTTTAATCAATAATAAGTAATAATAGTAACAGTTTGAGAATCGGACCTTTTGACACTAAAAAATGTTTCTCCCAAAGATAACTATCCCCATAACAACAATGAAGCGTTATTGAGGTAGGTTCCTAAAATATTAGCGATTGAATATAAGGAGATACGATTATATGCTTCGCGAACAATGTAATGCATTTATCGTAACTGAGATCAATTCTAAACATCTTAAATATTGAATGCATAAGATCGTAACTAACATAAAATTTGCACTTTTTTTTTATCACCTGACTTTAAAAAAAACACTACAATATATTTTGTAAAACTTAATATAATGTCAGTGTAAAATTACAGGAAAATCTGTTTACATTTTTCCACAAAATCAACAAAAGCTTTAAACCGCTCTACCCAAAAGTTTGTAATTTTGAGATACGATGTTACTATTTGCACCCGTCGAAATGTGCCCAACAACAAATAAAAATCAACTGGTGTGAGAGATTTTTCCAAAAACAATTATTTTGGAAATTATGAATTTTGTTCCACCGTGTATATAAAATGAATAATCGTTGACACCAATTTTTCCTTAAAAATTTTTTATCACCACTGTTTGGAATATTCTAAACAAAGATGACGTGATTGCAAATGAGTATAATTTCGAGTATAGAACAAGGTTATTGGAAGCAAATCTAGTCAAATATTGAGAGGCAATGTAATTGTTTAATTTATTTAAAAATAAAATACTTACAAAAATGGGTAGAAAAATCATAGACACTTTATTAATGTAAATTTAAGTTCGTGAAAGTATTAATTAAGTCTTAAAACATTTTTAAGATAAATGCTAATAAAAATGTATTTAAAGAATTGATAAGAGTAGTTCATGTGCAGAGTCCATTAAATTTTCAAATTAATAATTTAAGACAGACAGTTGTAGTAATATTCTGAGTGTTCGTTGGTGGATATTGGAAGTGAGCTTGATCAAAAGTTAATTATAAGACATATTTTCGGGACTAATTTTTTACAAATCGACCATTATTTCATGACAATCATTTAAAAACAGTTAACCATCTTGTATATGAAACCTTTGACCTCAAATTGATTAAAGGATTATGTTTAAACAAATATCTATTTATATTTAAATATACTAATTTTCATTTAATGAGATTAATTTAGGTTTAAAGTTTGATTTTAGTAAAAGTTCATTTTTCAAAAGCATCAAAATATTTAGTCTTCTGTTGTAATACTGAACTCTAGAGAGTTTAAATATTGTTCAACAATTACTTCAATATATACTTTTTATTTTGGATACACTAATTTTTTTTCAACCTTTATTTTAACATTATTAACATTTCTTCTTGAAATAAATCTGTTCAATGCATCTTGAGCCGCAGTAAGTAACCTTGTGCATAATTCATTGTTAGGATTGATGAATCTAATAAAGTTATTATTCCTCAAGGATTTAACGATTAACAGTGATACTCAACAATTTTGTACAAGTAAATATAGTTTTCTTACCTTTTTGTCCAATACTAATTTTTTTTTAATGTTCAATTTATTCAGCACAAGTATGCGATTAACACAATTTCCGTTAGCAGCTATAAATTACCAACAGATTTTAACCTCAAAAATCATGTTTAGAATATTGCTATGACTGGTAACAAAGATTACCAACAATATGCATAAATTACCTATTGTAGTCATATTCTTTGTGAGAGAATGCATCTTACATATCGCTATTACAAATTTAAACAAGCAGTTAGTTCAGTTATCACATTAATTAAAATTCAACTATTCATTTCGATAAGAAAATAAAATCAGGTATCAATTGCTAAAGCAGTTTTACATCTTTATTGTTACATCACTAGTAGTCATTAATAATTTAAACTGAAAATGTATGTAAATCATAGACATGTAACTAACTACTCACCTAATGGAAAAACACCTTGCAATTTTACCACATGAAACAGTTTTTCAAGACACATTTTCCAATTACTATAACATAAATTTTAATATTTTACATTTAAATTTATATAATATACTTTACCTGTAATAACATCAAATACAAGGTTTATTTCTTGCAAATGGTGCATAATTTGAGGTAGACGCCTAGTTCCCATAATCGCCATTACGGTATTTATAAAATCACCTTGAACCTACAATATGTTCGATACAAAAATTGTTAAAACTAACATTTACATACCTTTTCATCGATTACTAATTTCGTCGCACAATAAAACTTTATAAAACACAATTTTTTAATAAATAATCCTTCGGATATATTTTACACACACAAAATGCAACGTACGCAAGCTTCTGGCTGAAGTACATTCGCATTCGTTAGCTCGTTTATTTTACCCTCGCATTTTTACGCGATACCAACCTTACAAGTGAAAAAAAAACTACTAACTTATGAACAAACAGCTGGTACTCAAAATGTTGAAGTACAAGTATTCATTACCATAAGAAGACATTTTCAATGTAAAGTAATTTCCAAAGATGGACTGGGTATTAAAATAAACGGATTTGCTGCTGTCTTTTGATAATTATGTAGGTAAATTAATTTCATTTCTACATAATTAACCTAAAATTGGTTTTCTAGGACTTATAAATTCCGAGAGGAATTAAAAATTAAAAAGCAAAATGATGGTCGATTAAAATAATGTTGCTTATAAACATATCAAAATAATAGTACAATCAAAAGCTGCGATATTATCAAGAAAATGTAGTTATGACGAAGATCAAGTGTTACACGCACATTTTTATAGTTTTGGAAAAAATACAATATTTGTTAATTGTTTGTAAAAGTGTTTAATTACATTAGTTATGGATTTGCTGCTGCCTTTTGATAATTATGTAGGTAAATTAATTTCATTCCAATATAATTAACCTAAAATTATTTTTCTAGGATTAATGACCTTTACAAATTGAATTTAAACTTAAAATGCAAAATGAAGGTCGATTAAAATTATGTTGCTTATAAATATATCGAAAAAAGAGTACAATTAAAAGAATGAAAGTTACGATGAAGGTCGAGTGTTCAGCACATATTTTTAAAAATGCAATATTTGTAAATATTTTGTAAAGGTGTGTGATCACATTAGTTACATTATTGTTGTTATTACAATGAGTACCTGTTTATTATATATTAAAATGAAACTATGTTTTTATTGTAGATAAAAAAGCAAACCCTGTGTGAGTGCGTGCGTGCGTGCGCGCGTGCGTGCGTGCGTGCGTGCGTGTGTGTGTGTGTGTGTTTTTTTTTTATGGTTTAAACGTATATTATCCTATTGTTACAATGCTAAGTAAAACTAAAATAAGTCATTACTAAAATTAATAATATCTCTATGAACAAGATAAAAGGATAAAATATATACAGTTCCTTTGGACCGCCCTCTGTAAGAACTTCGGCTGCAGGTGGTCGGTTTACCTGGTCCTGAGACGTTTATTATCACAGCTGTTAGTTTTTTTTTTTTTTAAACATTTTTCTATGTTGTCAAAGTTTATGTTGTTTTCGTTTATCTTGCACAGAACGTTTGTTTCACACCGCACCTTTTGGAAGCTACTTATGTCGTGTTTTCCTTTATAACGGACGAATTCACGCGCAATTCTGTTTTTAATACTTTGCGTAAAGTAATTTTGTACATTTTTAAATGTTTTGTTTTCTTTATTATGTTTAATAAAAATTCTATATGCTGTAGCCTTTGCCATATTTAATACATAGTTTGCCAGTTTATCTTGGGCTGTGTTTTGTTTTAGTCCAGCTATAATGTCTTTTTTTAATAACTTACGTTTGGTTAATTG
Organism: Vesta saturnalis; assembly: GCA_036346205.1. Classification (NCBI taxonomy): domain Eukaryota; kingdom Metazoa; phylum Arthropoda; class Insecta; order Coleoptera; family Lampyridae; genus Vesta; species Vesta saturnalis. The sequence goes on along the minus strand of JARFJB010002103.1, from coordinate 358,695 downwards.
TTCGACTAGTGAATTTGTTTTCCTCCAAATAGGCTTTTGTACACTTTTATGATGTGCAGTGCTGTTGCTGGTGTCTGCCAGATTTGCAGTTGTGTGTGTGTGTGTGTGTGTGTGTGTGTGTGGGTGTGTGGGTGTGTGGGTGTGTGTGTGGTGTGGGTGTGGTGGTGGGTGGGTTTGTGGGTGTGCGTGTGGTTGTGTGCGTGGTGTGTACGTGTGTGCGTGTGTGCGTGTGTGCTGTGGTGTGTGGTGTGTGCGTCGTGGTGCGTGCGTGCGTGCGTGCGTGTGTGTGTGCGTGTGCGTGTGTCGTGTGTGCGTGTGTGGTGTGTGCGTTGTGTGTGCGTGTGTGCGTGTGGCGTGTGTGTGGTGGGTGCGTGTGCGGTGTGTGTGCGTGTGTGGTGTGTGCGTGTGCGTGGTGCGTGTGGTGTGTGTTGTGTGTGGTGGTCGTGGGTCGTGGTGGTGGTGGTGTGTGGTGGTGGTGTGGTGTGTGTGTGGTGTGTGTGTGTGTGTGTGTGTGTGTGTGTGTGTGTGGTGTGTGTGTGTGTGTGTGTGTGGTGTGTGTCTGTGCCTGTGTTTGTGTTTGTGTGTGTGTGTGTGTGCGTGCGGTGTACGTGAGCGGTGACGCGAACGGTGTGTGTGTGTGTGTGGATGGGTGTGTGTGGTGGGTGTTGGTGTGTGCGTGGGTGCGTGCGTGCGGCGTGGCGTGCGTGCGTGCGTGTGTGGTGCGTGCGTGCGTGTGCGTCGTGCGTTGGTGGTGTGTGTGTGGTGTGTGTGTGTGTGTGTGTGTGTGTGTGTGTGTGTGTGTGTTTGTGTGTGTGTGTGTGTGTGTGCGTGTGTTTTGTGTTTGTGTTTTTGTTGTGTGTGTGCGTGCGCGTGTACGTGAGTTAAAAAACTTTGTGTGTGTGTTTGGTGTGGTTGTTGTGGTTTCGTGCTGCATTGCCATTTTCTGTGCGTCTTTTGTGCTGTTGCGTGTTTTTGTGGTGTGTTGTGTGTGTGTGTAAATATATATATATATATATATATATATATATATATATATATATATATATATATATACATGAATCTTATCTAATCCAAAACTAAAAGCAAACTCATCATTTAGAAAAAGTTCATATGTAATGGGTAAATGAAAATAAATTCAAATTTGTATCCATTTAGTTTGGTTTCTAGGCAATTATTCGTACTTTAAATCTTTAATTTTTGTACACTGTATGCCATTTTGGACTAAAAATCGATTCTCCTGTCTTTCTGCTAAAAAGTTATCTTAGTGAAGTCAAGCAACCTTTCGAAAAAGACATTAAAAAAAAAACAAAATTTGTGTATGCAATTCTATCGTATTTAATTATGGACTTTATTATTAAAATTTTTTATCAATGAACGCAAAGAGACAGATAAGTACATAAGTAAACAAGTAAGTTACTTAGTAACAATGAAAAATTCCTATTGATAAACCTGTCAAAATACCCTCGAAAAGTGTAGCATCATGAGTTTTAAAAGCGTTTTCTCGGAAAGGGTTGCTCTAGCGACATCACTAAGATATACCTTTTTAGAAGAAAAGATAGGAGAATTGATTTTCTAGTCCAAATTGGCATACAGTGTAGCACAAAAAGTTGCAAAGATTTAAAGTGGTCGAAATGTTGCCTAGAAAACCAAGAAAATTTGAATTTTCATCCCAAAAACCCGTATACGAAATTTCATGAAACTATTTCGAAACAGTCGAAAGATATTGAAGAAAACGCGATTTTTTTTCAACTTGGACACCCTGTATCTCAAACGAAGCATTTCCGGACCCATGTACATTTGAACTTTTTGCTTAGAATGATGAGTTCTAAGTTTAATTTTGGCGGATTAGATAAGATTCACCTTATATATATATATATATATATATATATATATATATATATATATATATATATATATAATGAAATTTTATTAAGGAATATTTCTAAATTTTGTTGATGCTACAAGTCTAAAATGTAGATGTCTGAAAAAAACGAAATATCGCAGTGATCCCAAAACTTAGAAGACCATGACTACGATGTTACTAGACATGAAATGTACTAGCGTAAAACAGATGGCCAAATTCGAATTCTGCTTGTGTTTAGAGAAATTACTTTGTCAATTTAGAAAATTCCAATCAATAGTAAGATTTTTTCAAATGGAACGGCCATTTTTTCATGTTTGCATCAAATGCGGAATTTTTCACGTTTTTAATGATATAAAATAGTCAGTATCTATCTTCGGTAGATTTCATTTAATTTGACAATTTTTGATTAATTTGCTGTATTAATTTATCAATTTTTATTTTGTAATATCTAGTAACCCGTTAAAAAATAAACAAAAAAACTATTCACATTATAAAACATTATTGATAAAGTAGAAAAACATATGTATACAAAAACAACTAACGAACTAGATTAGAAAATCCTTAGTACATCCGATGACATCAAGAGCTCAAGAGGCCGATTTTCAAAACAGGATTGATCTTTGGAATTGGGTACAACAGAAGTTAAATGAAAATGTACAATTTTTTGGATAAGATCATGTTTACAAATAACACTGCAATTTGTTAAGCAGCTCAATTTTCATTATTACTCAGATTAAAAACCTCACTATTTCCGAGTTCATAGCCAAGAGAAATGGTCGATTAATGTTTGGGCAGGCATATTCGGTACTTCAATTGTTGGTGCCTTTTTCTTCGACGGCATTCTTTGAATTTCCTGGATAATAAATTTTTAGTCCAGACAGATCGTCAGATATTTGCCCGCTCGGTTTCTTTTTGTGGGGGTGCGTCAAGAAAAAATTGTATGCTGAACTACCAACCATTGCGGAAGATATGAAAAATAGAATCGGAAACGTTTTTGCAACGATTAACCCACTAATGTTAAATAGGGCTAAAAATTACTTTCGTCGTAGAATTAAAATTTCCTTAGAACATGGTTGTAGACATTTTAAGCATTTATTAAAATAATTTTTATTTTAGCTTGTAATTTTGTTTTTTGTGTTTATGTATTTTTCTACATAATAAATAATGTTTTATAATGTAAATAGTGTTTTTTTTATTTTCCACGGGTTACTAGATAATACAAAATAAAAATTGATGAACACTGCAAATTAATCAGAAATTGTGAAATTAAAAGAAATCTACCGAAGTTAGATACCGACTAATTTATATCGTTGGAAAGGTAAAAAAAAATTACAAACGATTCGTTTTAGATACTATGTAGGACACATATAGTCACACTTGACCAAGGAATACAAATATGCAATAATATTACAGGGGGTTCCATTGAAGAAATGCAACTTTGATATAAATCGCCCTGTATAAATTTTGCAATTCAAGCGAAAATATTTTAGGTTTGTGACCTTAAGGATACCCCACCACATTCCTCTACTATCACTTGCACTTTTAGGTTTTTTCAAAAGTGCTGTAAATTTTCTGGAATTTGTATTTACTTTTACCCTATGCAGCATACATATATAGGTAAAAAAGCGAATTTTCTTAACTTAACCTTCACGCCATTCACTTACGGGGTAGGAAAGCAATCTTTCTCCGTGATTTACTATCTCCGCATAGCTCTCAAGCTTCCGCAAGATTCATACATTGTCTCTGACATGCCATTTTATTTTTAAAACTCCTTATCTTTCTTTCCTTTATCATACATTCTACTACATTCAGCCAAGTTTCACGCGGCCTACCAGACCCGACCTTTCCTCTAATCTCACCCACATATATTTGCTTCGTTAATCTTGTGTGGTTCATTCTCTCATTGTGACTAAACACACGTAATGTGCTACTTTTATATCTATCCATCAACGTCCTTTCCTCGCCACACTCCGTCATTATGCATTCATTCTTTACCTTATCCCTTCTCTTTTTACCCCATGCGCTTCTCAGGAATCTCATGCCCACGGAATTTATTTTTCTTTCGTGCTTTTTTGCCACACCCATGTCTCACTTCCACACAGTACTGATGGAACAAACACGTCATTATAGATTGCTCGTTCCGCAGCTAGGCTCATGCTTTCATTTCTCATTATAGTCCACATACTTCCAAACACTTTCCTTCCAGCATTGACCCTTCGTCCAATCTCGCCCTTCATTAAATTAAAGCATTCACTCACACCTCCTCTCACCCCATCACATGCCCGACTACCGTTGTATACTGCCCTTATTCCGTTTATTTGACCATTATTTACGTCATATTCATTTAATATTTCCCACAGCCTCTCCCTATTCACTCTGTCGTATGCTTTCTCCAGATTTACAAACGCACAGTACAGCTCACCTGCTGGAGAGCAACCATATGATCGACACATCCTCTCCCTGGCACAAAGCCACCCTGCACATACCAAATATTAGTTTGAGTAGTTTCTCGTACTCCATCAATCAGTATTATTCCAAATGCTTTACCAGGCACGCTGATAAAACTTATTCCTCTGTAGTTCTAGCAATCACTCTTGTTCCCCTTACTCTTATACAGTGGTACAATGATCGTGCTCTTCCAATCCCTCGTCACTTTTCCACACATAAGGCATACATTGAATAATTTACACAATCTTCGTATAAGCTTTGCACCCCCATACTTTAGCATTTCACCAGTGATTTCACTACGCCTGCTCCCTTGCCATTTTTCAACCTTCCTACCTCATTTATCTCAATATCCTCAATTTCATTCACCATTCCTTCTACATTCTCCTTATTTAACCCTTATGTCTTTCTCACTACTGCACAGCTTTCCGAAATATTCTTGCCAGTATTTCCTCACTTAACAATCGTCTCATACTATTTCGTTGCCCATATTCATTACTCCAGCAGCGTTCTGTTTTGGGTCACGCTATAAATTTTTGACCAACTTCCAGAAGAGTTTTTTGTTTCCCTTAAAATCATTCTGCATTTTCTCTCCTACCACAGTCATCACTTCCTCTTTACTTATCCTCACTGCCTCCTTCGTTTCTTTGTTTCTTAATCTGTGCACCTCATACAATCGCTTTTTCTTAGTCTCATTTATTGCAGCAATCATTGCCAGGTACGCATCTTTTTTCTTACATACTGCCTTTTTTACCGATTCATTCAACCAAGCTCATTTTTCTGTCTAGCTACTGTCGCCCTTTCACTTATCCGCATGGCACAATTGACAACAGTTTATCAAGCTTATTCATGCACTTTCAACGTCAGTGTCTTTTATTTGTTTGTTTCACACTGTTTTATTCACATTCAATTCTATACTCACAGCATCTGCGTATTTCATTGTCGCACCATTATCCACTAGTTTACCTACCCTAATTCTGGACGTTCGCACTACGTTTGCTTTCCTTCTCCAGACCCACTATTGCTCTAAACACACTCTCCATATAACCAAAAAGTGGACCGATCCACACTCCGATCCGCGCATTACGTTTGTGTCTTTCACCAGGTTTCTAAGCCGTTGATCATACACTATCAAGTCTATCATACTTTTAGATTCACCTCTTTGCAATGTATACATATGCACATTTTTCGTACTGTTTAATACATCTTTTCGCTTTTTCACTTACGATCACCCCAACTCCTTTTGCGCCATGCACTTCAGTTTGAATTCCACAGCATCTTTTCGTTTGCGCTTTGCCTCCGATACACACAGAATATCAAGGTGTCTTTCGTACATTACATTCGCAATTTCAAATTATTTACCATGCATACCTGCAATATTCCACATACCGACTCACCATTCATTCCTTGCACAGTCGTTGGAAACGAGACATGTCAGTTTCGACCTTGACCGCCCCTTGTAGCCAGGTCGATCCGAGGCAATTGTATTGTTCTCTTGAGTAATACCGTAGCGAGCAGACCGGTTACTGGCCAAATCGTGCCCCGGACGATGTAGCATTCCTTACTAACGGTATCGCCCTACTACTGGACAGTTATTTGTCTACTGCCTCGACATGTAAGGAATTTTCAAATTCGTTTTTTGAAAAAAAAAAAAGGGAAACACGGCTGTAGAGCTTATAAACAGTCATTAACTTACATCCCTCTACTATCACGTGCAATTTTCGGTTTTTTCCAAGGTGCCCTAAATTTTGACAAATTTGTATTTGTGCATACGTATATAGGTAAAAAAGCGGATATTTAAAAAGACAGTCATTAACTTACATCTCTCCAGTATCACTTACACTTTTCGGTTTTTTCAATAGTGCCCTAAATTTTGAGAAACTTGTATTTACTTTTACCCTACGCATACGTATGTAGGTAAAAAAGCGGATTTTTTAAACCCGTTTTTTTAAAAAAAAGGAAACATTGCAGCGAATCTTATAGACAGTCATTAACTTATATCCCTCTGCTATCACGTGCACTATATACTAAACGTTTATAAGTAAAAAAATGTTTTTTTTAAAGGAAAGGAAAGAAGAGAGGCAAAAAATAATGTTGATTCGTTAAAACCCACGTTCTCTACACTTAGATTTAACGAGATCCCCGGTTCCCTGGGAAATTATCAATCTGTTAGAAATTTAGAAGTGTTACAAAAAGCAAAATCGGAATGTATGGCCTACGATGATTTTTCTTCGAAGGATTTTATTGATTTAGAATGAGGTTTGAGGAAGGGCGAAAAGAAGATTCTAAGTGTCAATATATTCAAAACGTTAGCCTCCCCTTGCATATTTCTTTGTATTCTGCGCTACAACTAGAAATTCACAAAAAATTGTGTCCTAGTACGTTGTTTTTCGACTCGACGGGATCCCTGGTAAGAGACCTCATTTGTAATAACCAAGAGAAGCGTATATTTTATTATGCAGCGACAATACAGGTGAATAATACTATTCTCCCAATTTTACAATTAATTTCAAATACTTATGGCATTGACTCAATTTCCACTTTTTTATCTAAATTTCAATACTTTGTTGAACAGAATTTTCATCGGTGGTCCTGTTTTAATCTCGTCGTTGTTGATTGGAGTTGGGCATCCATAAATAGTTTCACGCACGTATGGAATAAAATGATTATTGCAAATCATTTAAATATTACTTATAAATGTATGAGTAATTCATCTGTGATTAATGGATTAGTGGAGATCCATATTTGTTGCGCCCATTTTATGCACATTATGACTAGGCGGATAAAAGCCATGAAGATAGATAAAAAAGTAGCAGATGTATTATTAGATGGTATGGGTTGCTTAGTTATGTGACGAAGTATGAATGAACTTGATGAATGCTTTAGGAAATTCATCATTGTTTTGCTGAGCCCTTTAGAAACATACACTTTATTGAATTTGCTTAAACATTTGGCAACAGGTGACTATAAAGAATGCATGACCGAGATTGATAATGACGACGGCTTTGAACATCCTGCCCAAAATGTTCGTGATACTCTTATTTATAATCACTTCTTAAAAATGTATAACCCAACTGAAAATGACGTTACTTCTCATAATTCAAATTCATTCAAGGAAAATACCTTTTATTCGCCTAAATCTGCAAACGTTATAAGAAATAAGATGAAGAACAAGATTGGAAGGTTTGTTGAGAAGTTGGAAAACAGGGTTAAGTCGGTTTGTATTGAATCCAAATACATTCCCAATTTTAAACATAAACTATCCGCGAAACCTAGGGTTAGATCTTGAGAATCCAGTGATCCTTTGGTTGAGAAACTTGGAAAAAAGGCCTACACTTGAATCAAAAACCGATGTTAAGAAATTTAAAAAAATTAAGACCGCAAACGCATTTTTCTTCTGCAACAAATATTCAAGGAAGATGCTCGTCATACAGATTCTCTGGCAAATTCCTTATTTCGTCGACCTTCACACTAATTTCGAAAAAATGCTTCACGCCAGTTTGTAGTTGGTGTTTACAAAAATTTTTGGGGATGAATACTCGTCTTTGTTTGATAACCAATGGTTTCACAGTACTGTTATTGATGCTTCGGTATTATGATTAAAGAATAAGGACAAAGCAATTTTATATGTATCCGCGGTATATTCATATCACATTTTACATAATCTTGATTACTCCGTGCCTGAGGAATTTGTAATTAAAAACGTTTGTCTTCCTAAAATAAAAAAAAAATTATGCCCTACAACGTTAATGGAAATCATTGGATCGTATTTTCATCGATGCACAGAATTCCAAATTTGTAGTGTACGATTCAGGGGAGTCGACAGACTTTTCCTTGGGATTGAAATATAAACATGTGGTGTCGAGTTATTTAAAAGGCAGTTGTATGTTACCCGTATCAAAAACAGACATACAACTGTGGTGCTTATGCTTCAGGGTTTATCTTTCGCATATTAAACTGTTTGTGCAGTGATGTGATAAGGGTTTTGATACTACTTTGTTTCGAAAACATCTACAGACCTTTGTTTTAGAATCGTCAGGAAATATGATCAAACGTTTTTTAAATTGCGGTTTAGGAAGCCACGAAAATGGAAAACCATTACATTGGGTTCAATGTTCTTCCTGTTTCAGATGGTTGCATGACAAGTGTTTGATAGATGTTTCTCATGATGAGTTTAATAGATTAGCAAATGAGTTATTTACATTCAAATACTTTTTATACCAAAATGAAGTACATTTGATGACGAGTTATTGATAGCCGAAAGACTGCTTAAGCTCAAAATTTCTAATGACTGTACTGCTTTACTCCTCTAAGGTAGGTGATTTCTTTTAATTTCTTTCCTTTGTCAAAATGCAGTCCATTGAAAGACAAGCTATTGGTATCCGAAACAGTGGTTAAGCTCTAATCTAATGAATTGTATCCCTCGCCTTTCCAGTATAAACTTGTTAACTGGTAGATACTAGTAATAATTGTAAAGCAGTTTCCTTTTTTATTTCAAAATGCGAATTTGAAAATTCGCTTTTTTACTTATATACGCATGCGTAGGGTAAAACTAAATACAAATTTCTGAAAATTTAGGGCACTTTTGAAAAAACCGAAAAGTGCACGTGATAATAGAGAGATGTAGGTTAATGACTATCTATAAGCTTCGCTGCCGTGTTTCCTTTTTTTTTAAAGAAACGAATTTACTTATATACGTATGCCTAGTACTATCTCTACCAATTCAATGATTTGGAAATGAATTATTTAAAAAATGTTAACACCTATGCCGAAATGCGCAGGAGAGCCGCCTTGTTGGAACTAGATCTGATTTTTTCATCCAATGCGGGTCCTACCTTTCTTACTGAAAGATCTAAATAGGTTTCTTCATTTAACTTTCATTCAATTTCAAACGGGCCGACAATATTATGATTAAAAATCCCAGCCCAGACATTAATTTTTTGAAGAGTTCTGGTTGATATATCATTTAGCGTAAAACCAGAAACACTAAAAATAGACTGTTCACTGTTATAGGAAAATAAATGGTAGAGAAATGCGGGACCGCGACTTCAAAAGAAGAAAGGGGAAGGTTAAGTGACGCCCATAGCACTTTATTGGTTAATGCTTTATTGGAGTAAAATTTGAATTTAAATAAAGCAATCGTATTTTTTTAATAAAATCATACTTATGATTGTAGGAAAGATTGGCCAAATATATTTGAATAAAACTCGAAACTCTTAAACACCATGCTTTTTACTTGCAACCGAACCAACAGTGCCCACCGTCAGTGTTGCCAACTGATCCTGAGGCGGGATATTTGAATTTACACTATAATCTATTACAACAAGGCCAACCTGACAATTGGATCGACCGCGATCAATACAAAACTATACCTACTTTAATCCTAATTAGCAAATGAATCAATACAATTCATAAATTTAAAAATTACAGTTAACAGAGACCTGATAAATAAGCAGCATGAGTTTATTACTTTGTTGTCATTGTTCCAACATATTATTGTTAAAAGTCTATCCTTTTTTCTGCCTTTAGTCTCAAATCTCTTAATCTATTTACAAAACTATTCAAACTTAATTTCTTTATTCTCCTCCCATAACCGCATGTGAGAAGATTCAATTACTCCTTCATAAGACCTTTGGGTCAACTGGTGTCCTTCGACATCTTTAACCAAATAACGATCTTGAAAAATCCGGAACACTGGAACTGTGGCAGGATCTGTAACAAACAAAATACACCCACGTACCACAGTGGTACGTGGGTGTATTTTGTTTGTTACAAATAACGATCGTTTCCTAAAATCTTTGAAACTACGTAAAGACTTTTAAATTCCGGAATTGTTTTTTTATTAACACCAGGTGTTACATCTATATTGATAATTACTACCAGATCATTAAGAATATATTGTTTTGATTTCTTATGTTTCTTATTAAACTGTTCTAACTTATAATTTTGACCCTTTCCAATATTTTTTTCTGCGTTTTTACTAATCAAATCTAATTTGCGGTCGGTCGTTTCATTATTTAATAAAATTTTTACATTATCTACAATGTTACCTAATTGGTTAACACCAAATAGTAATTTTGATGGGCTATTTCCTGTGCTTCTGTTTATTGTATTATTTATTGCAAACTCGACATCATTTAAAGTTTCTGACCATTTTCCAGGATCAGTTGTAAGCTTGGAAATCATTGGTATAATTTCGCGATGAAAACGTTCAACCTGTCCGTTTGCTTGAGGCATACCGGAAGAAATTTTTGTATGTTCAATTTGTAAATCTGATAAAAATTATTCAAAGGTTTTCGAGGTAAATGCTGTACCCCTATCAGAAAATATACGTTTACATTTACTATATGTTGTAAAATAACACTTTAAATGTTTGATGAATTCTGTCGCGTTTGTAGTTTTACAAGCAAAAAGTTTAATAAATTTAGTAAATCCATCTGAAATACTTTATATATATTTTTGTCCAGTGGAACTCTTTTCGAACGGACCTAAATGATCAATATGAGTTATGTTAACAGGCAAATCACCTTTAGGAATTAGGTGTAATTGATCCTCTTTTTTTGCCATTGTTTGGTGAAAAAACTACACATTTCAGACAGTCTGATATATAATAATCTACTTTGCATTTCATATTTGGTAAATATTTTTTATAGTCAATATAGTCGCGGAAGTGTCTTATGACTCATCTTTTAGTTTAAAGCACTCAAAAACTTAGTCGTTATTGGATCATATAGTTAGTAATTTTGAATACCATCAACACATCCTCAATGTTTCTAGTATTTTCAAATTTAGCGTGTTAAATTTAAATAACATATGTTCGAATATCTGGGATTTAGCATTCTAAAGGTCTTAAAATATCCACTTGCATAAATAGAGTCGAGTCTGTCGACTATTGGGATTAGTCACGTGTAGTCATATGATAAAATATAATTGTACAACGTAAACGATTATGAGAACCAAGAGGGGTCAACAAAATTTCGTTTTGATCTGTTTACAAATTAATTATATCAATAATTTTCAATAGAAACGACATTGATTACTAGAGGTTTCACCATTTCCTCAGATCATTTTGGACTAATGGCTCATTTCCTTTTCAGCATGTGAAATACACTTTTTATGATTGTGACCTGAACAGGCTAAATAAGGCTATCGTGCTAAAGCACTCAGGAACATAGGAGGATGGATAGAGATAATGAATTGCCAATAGATGCCTATGAACAGCTACCTTAAATTTTCTCATATCATAAGTGAGAGGAAAACAGGAACTAGAGATCATTCCAGAGTTTAGAAGCGTGTAGAAAAATGTGGATTGCGCCCGTTTGGTACGACAAGTGGAATTTGTACTGCATACTGATGATGTGAATGAGCGAACGCTGTTTCTCGCAAAGATAGCCGGAGATGGTATAAAGAATGTATTCACCAGCACAATAGCCGTTGTAATAACGATAATACAAAAAGAACTGAAACCATCCTTCTATGCTCAAGGGACTGTATGTGAGAAGTTAAGGACGGGTCATTTATAAGCCTAATCGCTCTTTTGAATACGATCAACGATATCGAGAGCGTATTGGACTAACCAAAGGTGAGAATTATATTCCAGATGAGGCCGAATTTGGGCCTTATACAGCAGAAGGAGTTGTCGAGAGGTAAAGTACTGCTTAGATCTGTACAAAAGCCTATTTTACGAACAACTGTTTTGGTAGCTGACAGAAAATGGTCAACCCATGAGAGATTTGATGATACAGCCATACCCAACAGAGTAATAGAGTCTGAAAACTCAAGAACTGAGCCATTCATACTTACAACAGGAAATGATCGATCTTTTTTGGCGGACACAAGGCAACACTGAGTTTTTTTATCATTAAATTTAACTAGCCTATTGCTTCCCCATTTGAGAATACGTAGAAAGTCTTTGTTGATTGAATTTGCCATTTCAGCTTTAATTTCTTGATTTGACATAGAAGGTCGATTATCACTATGAGTAGACTGAGATGCACTACAGTGAAGAGTGCTATCGTCTGCAAAGCAAGGGATTAGGTTAGTTGTTGAAGAAATAAGGTCATTTATGTAAGCGTGGTACGCCCGCGTTAATGCTAACTTCTTTTGAAAAAAAGCCATCAACTACGACACGTATTCTTCTTTTATCAAGGAAACCCAGTTGATGATCATATCATTTGACCCAAACGAGGTGAGTTTGGCAAGTAAACACTTATGCCAAACTTGGTCAAATGCCTTTGAGATATCTAAAGCGACTATAACTGTTTCGCCGGACTGCTCTACTGTATTGTTCCAAACTTGGGTCACATATGAGAGAAGATCGCCTGTTGAACGACTTTGCCTAAACCCATATTGGTGGTCACTAAGGAGTTTATTAGTTTCAAGGAACGTGAGCAGTTGCTGATTGATGGCTTTTCCATGATTTTAGACAAAATGGAAGTGATGGCAATTGGTCTGTAATTTGAGGGATCGGTCTTATCACCTTTTTGGGAATAGGTTGAACATTTGCTAACTTCCATGATGAAGGAATTCCCAGAAGATATAGAGATCGTATAGAGCTTAGATAGGACTGGTACTAGTTCGGGGAACATTTCTTTAAGACAATAGCTGGGATACCGTCTGGGCCAGTCGCCTTATTGAGATCAAGCCTACTGATGATCGATTCCAAGAGCTTGTACCGAAAATGAATTGGTTTCATAACGTATGAAGAAGAGTTGACTAGGGGCACATCTTTTCCAGAATCATTGAGACACGAGTTTGATGCAAACAAATCCACAAAAACGTTGGCTTTGTCTACAGAATCAGCAACTACCGATCCGTCAATAGATGTCAGGGGAAATGAAGATGTTCGAAAGTTTTTACTAATGGCTTTTGCTAAAGACCAAAATTTACGACTGCCTAAAGGAGATGTAGCTAGTTCATTGCATTTTCGTTGTTCGAACAACTTTTAGTTTTAGTGATGACACTTTTGCAGATATTTCTAGCACCAACGTATTCTACATGACTGTCAACCGATTTATTAGATTATCCATTTAATGTAACATTTATTTTTAAAGATATTGCATCAGAACAAGCCTTATTGAACCAGGGTTGGGAACGTGAATGACCTACACGGTACTGTTTTTCGGAATGTACAACTCCATTCCCATGAGGATGACTTCAGATACTGAAAGAGCGATGTCCGAAGAAGAGGACGACTTAAAACAATATTCACGCCATGGAAAGGTTGCAAAGAAATCCGTAAATCACTCCATCGAGCTGACTTAAAACACCAAGGTTCTATCGGTTTTGCGAACAACAGTGGAATTAGGTACAGTAGAAATGATTTTTATTAGACAATGGTCGGAAAGACCTAAAGGCGAAAGAACGGAAGTTTTATAAACAAGAGGGTTTGATGTAAGAAAGAGATCTAGAAGATGTGGAGTATGGTTAGGGTTATCAGGGATTCTTGTGGGTTCAGAAATCATTTGTGTGAGATCACATGAAATAGCAAATGTTTCTGCACTATGACCAGCGGATTTGTAGTAGATGAAAATTGAAGCCAATTAGAGTTATGAACATTGAAATCGCCTACAAATGAGATATCGCAAGATGGAAACTGAGACAGGAGATAGTCAACTTTCATACTAAGGTAATCGAAGAAGTCTTGAAAGTTGCTGTCATTAGGAGACCTATAAATGCAACAGTAGAATTTCACAAAATTAGGACCAGAATGTTTAAACCAAATCACGTCCAAATTTTTATTTTCTAAGGAAGAAACCCTCTTGCAAGCAATTCTGTCCTTGATGTACGCACATACGCCTCCTTTATATCGAAAGTTAGAGTGAAGATGGTATTGAGGAAATTGCAAGTCGGGTGACTCGGAGCTTTCAGAGGAGACTTGTGTTTCAGATAGAAACAATATATCAGGTTGTAATTGTTCAAGATGTTGGTGAATAGCATTAAGATTAGACCTGATACCGCGGATGTTGCAGTAGTGAATCAGAAAGTTGATACTTTCGATGACCGAGGTCGCTTGGGCCCTGCCCTCCCGGACATCCGAATGGGGCAGGATTTTACGTCCGGAATTTATAACCCTAGAAACCACAGCCATCTTATTTTTTAATTTGGGACTTTTAATCCGATAGGAAGACAGTGAGGGCGAGAAGGAAGAATAAGGATGAGAATAGATTAAGGATGATGGAAAAGGTAACCCGCAGCCCTTACCGAGCTCAGAAAATCGGAGACCCAATATTAAGGAGCCCATGGTACAGTTCTCCAGTTACTTGCTTTAATGAATCCTTCCATAGCGATAAAACATTCTCGTCCCTGAAGTCCTGTCTTCCAACGATTTTGTTGTAACAATGTTTACAATTTGCCCATATTAACTCGATAGGGTTGAATTGGCAGTGATACGGAGGTAAACGTAAAATTTGATGTCCCCATTGATGAGCGATTTCATCATTTGCATATATTTTTGGAACTTGTAAATCGTTGGCGATTTGTAATAATTCCACTTTCATCATATCATTCGAATGAGGAATGTTGTGTTTTCTTAAAAATTGAAGATCTTCTTTCTTCCAACTACCTGAAGGTAATTTTTCTGCTAATGTAGAATGATAACTGGCATTGTCAAGAATTATCAAACTTGGTTTCTCTAAATTTGGTAAAAGCTGTTCTTGAAATCATTTTTGAAATAAATCAGCGTTCATATTATCGTGGTAGTCTGCTGACTTACTTTTACTGGAAAGTACCAATCATGAATTAGGTATAAAACCATCCTTGTTGCCAGCACTCAGTACGATAAAACTAAAATTTGTTCGGTTATAAATATTTTTAACAAATCGGACTATTTTAATTACCGTTTCCCTTCTACTAGCGGTTTGTTTTTTATGCTTTTCAAATCATTATCATGCCATGATTTTCGAGCGCTTCCTCGACTAAAAATCCACGTTTCATCCAAAAAGACAGGATCGTAACTAATTTCACAACTTTTATTAGCAAAATATTTTTGCAAAAATGTTGCTCCAGCACCAGCAATATGAATCTGCTCAATTAAACGCCTTCTTCCATCATCAACCTTGAATTCAAAACCAATTTTGTGTAGCAATTGTTTCAAACTCGTTTTACTGAAGGTAAATATTTTATCTTCTTTAAGTTCAGTTTAGAGTTTTTCGATAGTAATATGTGAGCCTAAAATTAAGCAGTGATTAACTCCATTTCAACAATTATTTCTGAATTATTCACCAGTTACATGCATGTGTAAATTTTTCGTTTCAAAACTTCTTTCACGTATTCCTCGACATCCTCTGACTTCGACTTCAAACGCAGCCTACGTTTTTGCGGTGAATCCGGCGCCGAAGTCCCAGATTGTAAAGCGAGAGCCATTCTTGCCTTTGTCCGAGTTATGGTTTTCTCGGAAATGCCACATGCGAGAGCAGTTCGCTGCAACATAATATTACATAAATATAAATTTAAATAGTACCTGGATCATGGAAGTTAAAGGTAAACTTGGCCCCCCGTTATGGCGTTCCATCTCGAAATAATGCAGTATATTCATTAACATTACTTGAGTTTGGCTTTTCAAAGATTTACTTTTTAATGATATCGTTATTTGCTGCAAAATAAATAAATGCATTCGATCAATTGGAAATACATTTTGCATTATAAACTTACCTCGAAATAGTGAATATTAATAATAATAGTTTTGAAAAACACTGTTGTTTACAAATGCAATGGAAACTAATAAATTACGAAGCGAAAGATAAATTATTATAACTACAAAATACGATGCGATTATACGAAACGAAATACGAAGAATAATTTGAGGTTAAATAGCCAAGAAGACATCTGACAGCGTCATGCGCTTTGACTTTAGAATCGACATACGTTTTTAAGTCCTGCATTTAAAATATATAGCAGACGTATAAATTATAACCCGTCTTTCTTTAAGTGGGAACTTCGCACTAAGATAAAGGGAAACAGATGCATTTCACATTAATAATTATATTCCGCTATGAGACACCTCTCCCCGGCGCTACTATACCTTTTGCTGCTCCGACGTGACCTAAATCATCGTGACAGCTACGAATAACATTAATTTCCATTGATTTAGGTACGTAAAACAATAAATTTAAGGAATTATCTACGTTACTACGATTTTTGCGATATACAAGTCCATTATTTAATTCAAAATACTTCGATTCACCAATTTGTAATTCGCTTTAATTTTGACGATATCCGGAACTGTTTCTTGTTTAATAGACAAGTTTCTTTCAAAAATGTTATTGGAAAGGATTAAAACATTAACTACTCTAGGCAAAGCATCTGCGTGATGCATTTTTTCGCAAGGTTTATGTTCTACTTCGTAACTAAAATTGTCTAATTACAGGGACCACCTCAAAATTCTCGGGGATGTCTCTTTCTTTTTTAACGCCATATTTAGACTGTTACAATCGGTATAAATCTTAAAATCTAAACCTTGGAAGTAAACTGAACCATTTTAAAGCATAATAAATTCCTAACATCTCTAACTCGAAGCTATGATATTTACTTTCGCTTGGTGTATCACGTTGTGAAAAGTAATATACGGGATGAAGTTGTAAATCCTTCTGTCTCTGTGCGAGAACTGCACCAAAAGCTATAGAACTACTGACACAGTGAAGTGGTGTTTCCACGTTTGGATTGTAAATCGCTATTACTGGTTCTGAAGTTAATAGAAATTACTTTTATTAAAACTATTTAAATATTCATCATTAAAATTATAGGGGACATCGTGTTCTATTAAATCATATAACGGTTTGCATATCAACGAAAATTCTTTGACAAACTTGCAAAAGTACGAAGCTAATCCTATAAAACTATGTAGCTCTTTTACATTCCTTGGAATTGGATAATTTCTTACGGATGAAATTGTAACAAACCTTTTAAGTTGTGTTGAAATTTGTAATAATTTAGGAAACTTCGTTCATTTTTGTGTCATGTGAATTGCATACCTTAGTGGCCGAAGCATGAGTTTAGATATTTTAAAGTGGAGCTTGAACGCGCATAATGAAAGCAAAAAGCATCCATATTTGCTTTTGAATATTTTTATCAAAATTGTCGTATATTGTACGGAAAGACCTATTTTTCATTGTCTATTATATTTATCCTTTTCTTGACATTTTTATTTTTCTTTTTTATAACGTTAAATTTTCCTTTTACGTAACTTCATTGTACTATTACGTTTCAATTTAACGAAGATGACGCAGTAGAAGTTTGTTGCTATGCAAAATTATAAATAAATGGTACGTTAACCCGTTTAAATCAACTAAGCTTGGCTATTTTGTAAAGAAATTTACTTTTTTGGGATCAACGAATATCAAAACCCTGTCATATTTCCATTTCAAGATTAATTGCACAACCAAAATAGAAAAGCGTGTATGCGTCAGCATTTTGTTATCAGTAACAGCATACCAGTGCCAACCAAAATTTAAAAGTACTACAGGTAATTCATTTTTAATCATTACATAGTTTATAAGGTATTTGTAAGTTAATTCAGATTTACTAACATTAGTATTTAGATTTTCTACTTTTTAACTTGAGTTAAAAATTTTTATAATAAACCTGGTTATTGTTTCCAATTTTACATTTACGGTTTACTTGTTTTCCATAAAAGAAGTTGGCGTCCGAGGTATTTTAACATTTATTTACAGGTTGAAGTTACACCTTTTTTGTAAGGAGAACATATCGAACCACACACACATTTTCTAATTAAAGCAAATCAAATTTTAAGAACATGGCCCGTTTAATCGCTGACTGAGCTGAAGGCACAAAATTTTCTATTTATTATTAGGACTATAAGTAATATTAGGGGTGCAATTAATAACAACCCTCTCAACACCCAATTATTATTTTTTATTACAAAATGTAACTTTTATTTGGCTTTATTTTCACTTATCTCATACCCTAAGTAATTTATTGTAGTTTGCAAAAATTTGCATTTGTCGAACTTTAAGCTTAATTTATTATTCACTAAAATCTTAAATACTTCTTTGAGAATACTTATATCCTGATTTATGGTTTTGGTCGCTATTAAAATGTCATCAATAAAAATTATAAGTTTGTCTTTACTTAACAGATCTTTAAATACCAAGTTAATGTATCGCATAAAAGTAGAAGGACTATTTTTTAATCCATATGAAACTCGCGTGTACTCAAACTGACCATGAGGCGTTACGAATGAGGTAAACTTAGTACATTCTTTATCAATTTCGATATGTTCAAAGGCAGATTTGAGATCTAAAGAACTAAAAAAGGTCAGCTGATCAATCTGACCCTCAATGAGTGGTCATATTATTTAAAGTACAATAATCCACACATATTCGAGTTTCGTTGATCTTTTTCCCCACGAGTACAATTGGAGATGCATACTCAGATTGCAATGGCACAATAACATCCCTGTTCAATAAATCCTCTAAAATTTCTTTAACTTTGTTACTTTCGCTATAAGATCATCTCCTTGGTCTAAAAAAGAAAGGTTTATGTAGTTTACTATCTAATCTGATTGACATATTAAATTTAATTTTAGGTACTACTGGTCGATCAGGCTTAACATAAAATTCAGAAAAATCATTATTCAGCTCCTTCTTAACCTTATCACCTACATCAGAATTAATATTTAAAGCATAAAGCTCACCATTATTAACAAAATTGATACTAAAAATGTCGGGGACGTCCGAACTTTCAAACACTATATTAGAAATTCGTGCTTGATCTGCTTTAAATTTTACTTCAATATCTGGCATAAAATCACGTTCTGATAAGCAGTCATGTGGTATAGTATCATCATTCACAACATAGAAAGTTAATGAACCATTATAAGCATCTGTAACTATTTTCAGTTGTACAACACCTTGTACCTTCAAAGGAATTCTGTTAACACCAAAAAATTTTCTGCCTGTATGAATAATTTTACTAATACCATCCAACTTAATAACAGTACAATATTTAACCATTGGTATTGGTGAGCCTGCATCTCAAATACCTGATAAAACTAGAAGTTCATCATTACTTCACATAATTGGAACCATGAATGCAGACTTCAATTCTGGTTTAAGAACAAGTGCGGTAGTGGTTGAATCTGAGGCGACATTGTAGATGAGGTTGTGCGATGTTTAGGTTGAAAATTGGGGCAATCATTTCTAGCATGGCCTGCAGTGCTGTTTGTGGTTGAGAAAAATACGAAGCATAATGTACCATTTGATTACATCTGAAGCACTTGACATGAGCAAATCGGTCATTACCAACACTGGGACAAACACAAGAGCTTATACTCGGAAAATTGACTCTGTGAGATCCGAGGTAACTAGTGTCTTTAAAACTGACAATATATGCTACAAAGATGAAAATTCTTTCATTTTTGCTTGGTTGCGCAGATATGTGTTATCGATACTTTCGATTAAATAATATATTACATCTCCTTCTGGCATATTTAATTTATTGCCTAATAACACCTTGTCTTGATAATACTTCATACATTTTTCAGAACGCTCCCACTTCCTGGATTCGAAACTTTTTATAGTCTGTATTTGTATACGATCTTTTCGAAACTAAAATTGTTGTACCATTAGATTCCTAAGGCAGGAATAAGCTAACGTGACATAATCTGGTTTCGAATAAAACCAATCCATTGCATAAGCCTTTAATTTCTGGGTTAACACTAGGAGAAAAAATTTATCTTCAAATTGGTACAAATCACGAACGGCATCAAAACGAGAGAAAAAATGTGCTGCAGCGCTCTGACCATTGTAATCTGGTAACAAACTAGCAATTTCATTTACTGTAATTTGTTCAGATTTTCGAACTGCTTGAACCGTGCAATCTACTAAATCTTGAATGGTAGCAAACCATGCTGCTGCTCCTGATGATTCCATTTCTTGTCCTGTACCCATGACAAAAATTCCAGGTAACACTCTAATCAATTTAAAAGTTGAAAAAACAATCACATAAAGCCTCAATAAAACTTTTGACCTCAAAACACGTGAATACAGAAAAGTAAAAAATTACATTTCACGATAACTGCATCAACTGTTCCATAACCCTACACCTGAATTTGTAGGAAAGATTGGCCAAATATATTTAAATAAAACTCGAAACTCTTAAACACTATGCTTTTTACTTGCAACCGAACCAACAGTGCCCACCGTCAGTGTTGCCCTGAGGTGGGATATTTGAATATACACTATAATCTACTACATGATTTTCATTTGTGTATCCACAAAGTAATACATATTGTTTCTAATTATTATTCTTATTGTTTGATACTGACCTCAATAACAATATTTGCACTTGATCTTGCGGAACATTTGACAACCACTAGCTGCTTTGGCCCATGCTGTGTTTAGAAGTTTTCCGAACTGAAGACGGTTAATCTTCCTACTGGGATTGTTAACCATGAATGTTTTACAAGCATTAAAAAAGCTACTCTTCAACGACTTGAAAAATGACCGGTCAAGAGGCTGCAACCAATGGGAAGTATGTGGTGGCAGGCTCAATAAAATAATGGCATGTACTTGCGAACTCTAATGTTTTCAAACAGCTAGTGTGTGACGTGTGACCATCCAGTATAATCAACACTTTACCAGCTGGTTTCCTAGGCGTGAAGTGTGTTTTCAGCCAGTCGAGAAAAATCTCGCTATTTACATATGCAGGCTACTGTGACATTCTCATAGCTGATCCTGGTGGCATTTCATCCATAAATTCTTGCTTCAGGTTTTTTCCTTCCATTATAGTGTAAGGGGGAAGAAATGTACCCTCACCATTCACACATATCAGCACGGAGATCGTTTCCCCTTTCTCACCTGATGTAATTGAGGTGACATGTTTTGAGCCTTTAGTAGTTAATGCACTGCTCGGTTTGTTGTTGAGTTGCAACCCTGTTTCGTCCATGTTGTATACATGTCCTGTTTTTCCAATCAGATTATTTTCTTCCATTACGTTCTTTAGAAGTGCAAAATAGTCTTCAACAGTTTTCCTGTTCATCCCCTTAGCTAGAGCAGCAGATACTCCTTCTGCCTTCCTTATCACAACGTTAGGGTAGCGAGCTTGAAAGGAATACAGCCAGTCACAACCAGCTTGTTTTGATTCTTTGTTAAAGGTGTCTGAAATGTTTAGCTTTTCTGCTAATTCAAAGGCTGTATACCTTACTGAGTCTCTACAAGGTCCAAACCCCGATCTTGTAATTTTTTAATATGTGTAACAATCTTTTTTTCATTTTCAAATCGCAAAAGTGGTTGAGGTCCCAAACTACCCTTAGAATACTTTTGAGATTTAATCCTCCGTTTTAGTATAGTTTTAGGTATATTAAAAGCTTTAGCGGACGCATTAACTCCCATTAGATTGTTTTTTACCGCATTCACTGCTTTTGTCAACGCATCTTCATCCCACTCCCCTCGACCACTTGTACCAGTCCTCTTGTAGACAGTTGGCATTTTTCTGTTCCAGAAAAATACCAACTATAACTGACAGAAATTAAAATCGTTAGTAAATTAATTACTGGTCCGTCTCTCCCTTATGAAAACAGTGGTCCATCTCTCCCAAAAAATATTGGTCCATCTCACCCGATCAACTGGGTGAGATGGACCACCACACCGGTGGTCTACGCTTATTGTACACGGCGACCATTACACGTTAGTTTCATACCTACATACATATAGAGCTCACAGTAAAAACACTAGCACGATTCCACTAAAACTAAGTCTTACAGCGAAATATGTGTGTCTACAACTAAAAATTTTTCTACTTACCAAAACACAAAATGTTTTCTTTCTTCAAAACGACTGCAAGAAACACAACGAAACTTGGAAAGCGCGTTCATTACATTGAGACACATTACTCTGAGCAGAATTTCAGCGCTCGCGTTGCGCATTCCTAAACTACGACGCTGGTCCGTCTCACCCGGTGGTCCGTCTCTCTTGGATTTACTCTACTACTAATGTAAAAATTATTAAAATTGTTAGATATTTTGTAAGTCATTACTCGATTTCTCTAAAATCTTTATTTGATCTATTACCAACAATATTTTTTAAGGTTCTCCACATTAATTTTTGTTCCCCTCTATTAGCATCAATATTTTCCTCGTAATACCTTATTTTTACTCTTTTAATTTGTTTCATAACATCATTTCTACTTTGTTTATATTCCACCCAATCTGCTTCTATTTTTTGAAATTCTTATCCCTTAGTTTGATTAAAGATAGTATTGCTTGATCAATCCATGGATTAGATTTTCCCTTACAGACTGCGAGTTATGGGCATCATTTCATTGATTACCTCCATTACTTTAGCATAATAATTGTCATATCATTTGCGTTTATAGTTTTGTAATCTAACTCCAGATCACGAATTTTCCTTTCGAAGAGATCGATATATGTTAATTTTTTGCGAAACATATGTGAATGTGTTTCACTCCTATTAGCACTCATCAAATTAATATTTTCATTCATGATGTTTACCGTGGAAAATACTTTCGCATGTCTAGACATCGCTTTTTTATTTGTTTCATAGACTTTTGCTTACACAAGGTGTTCCCGTGGGGATTAAATTTAAAAGCATAATGAGATAATTTGTCGTTAATGTACCGGTGCATCAAGGACTCCACATCAGCTTAATAACATGCATAAAAGATTACGTAATTTAGCATTTCTCTCTCTGAAAACAAACATGCATAAAGCTTTCACTCTTTATTTGAACTTCTGCGAATTATGTAGATCAACTAAATAATTTTGTTGTTTTATTTACAAGATGAACAGTCACTTAAAAACTGATAATTTTCAAAATTTGAACGGTTTTTACACAAAACTTATGAGAATATATTTATTAGGAACTTAAGTTTTTAAAAATTGATAGTACCTTACGTTAACTGTATAAGATAGTGGAAAGGAAATGTACACTTTAACAATAGGTTTTATATACACTGAAGGAGGCCGTGAGCACAAAAGATAATGATAAAAAATTATGCAACTTTGTCAATTGTCTTCTTTTATTGTTGTGGTCGTTATTGTAATGAATAATTTTACATTTCCCGAATTATCTGGCATACATTTTAGTGTATGTTGTAGCAAGAGCTTGCTAGTAGAAAGGGGGCACTTGCGCCGCCATCTTGGATTTTTTGGGACACCTTCCCACCACTTTTTTACTTGTTCACGTGGGGGGCGTATTTTTCGTCGGTTGTTTTATGTCGGCTTTTTTTTGTACACGCCTACTTGAGGGGCGTATTTAGGCCTTGAGATTGTGCTTGGGTTTGGTCTTGGCGTTGGTCTTGGACTTGGTCTTGGGGCAGGGGCTAGGGGTGACGGTAATTTTTGGTAATTATAGACCATTTTGTTTTCTTGATCGTGTGCTCTGATTTGAGGGCTAGCATTCTGATTGATTAAGCATGCCTTGTTATTTTTCAATGACTTAATTTGCTAGCTTTATAAGAAGGCCTTCGTCGCTGCCATAACAATTTTATTCTAATCAAGAAGAATTAATAGATAAGATGATAAGTGTTTTTTCATAATAAAATTATTTTATTTAATTTAATTTAACCTGTTAATGTGTATCAAGGTTATTGATTCTATGCAGTTTGAATTTAAGCGTTAGCTCTAATTTTCAATATCCGAGGTTAACATGTATTAATTAATTTCTATCTAACATGAAGGTTAAATGCAATTCTGATATACATAACCGTTTTTACAATGTGATTTTTCGTAATAGGATTTATTATAAAAGCGGCTGCACAATTGTTATTATTACATTTTCTTTTAATTTCCATTTTGTAGATTGTGACCTATCTATATACGAATTTTATAACAACATCATGCAATTAAGACGACTTTCACCTTGTATTGCATACAAATTACAGACGACCCCCAATAGTAGATAACACTATTGAACTTTTGCGCATATATATTAATAGTTAGAAACATAAATTGTTCACGTTTCATTTTAATAGGGCTATCAACTATTGAAAGGTCGACTATTAAAGTATGTTTCTAATCACATTTTGCATTAACTGCAAGGTTGTTAAAAAGAGTCCTTGTACTATTCATGTACAGGTGATGATTCGAAAATATTTTGTTTCAGAAAACTCTGTAAATACACCAAAATACGAAACTGTTGGGACTTCATTTTAGAAACAGAAGAGGTCTTGATAAAGCATTTTTTAAATGCTGAATTAAAAGAAGAAAACAATGGTTATTTGGTATTACAGGACTGATTAAAACAATTAAAGTACTAAAATCTCTTTATTTATCAGAGTAAATGTTGAAACAAATTCATAACTGATTATCTCATTTAGAATTAAGCGTACAGTAAAAACTTATTTACAAGAAATCAAGCATTGGTAAATTATTATTTAATTTAAAATATAGAAATATTAACATATAAAGTTCACATACATCCGAATAGTAACCCTACAGTATTGTAATGGTCCAATGCCGATCAGGTTTGTTTGCAGGATCCGAGCTTACAATAATTGTGCACGGTCTAGGTGCGTGCCTGGCCATATGATTAGAAGCACATACAAGTCTGATCACTTATTGCGGCTAGGGATCGATTTTAATCATCTCAACACTTGTGCCGCATACATCTTTGGAATTGGTATGTGTCCAGTTTTGCAGTAGTAATGCCTTGTCCAATACATACATAGGTTCAACGATGTTATGGTTTAAACAGCTATATGCTTTTGCTCCCTTTTTCAATTTTTTAAGCGATGGGCAGCCAGTCCCGTCCAGATTTACAATTGGTTTGTTAAGAAACCTTAAAACTCTTATTTCTCACCGCCCATAACGTGAATTTTGTTAAAGGGCTGCAGCACTCTTATCAGATCATCACGAAAATCGTTATAGTGTACACACCCCGACTATCGTCTCAGACCGCGAAATTTTTTCCACAAAAATCGTATCTGACTTGACATAAAATAATTACGAGGTGGTTTCATCAGTATCAGTAATAAAGCTGCATGATCTGTAGCCAATGCAATCTCTTTGGGTATGAATATGCGTCCATCCTCTTTCTCTTGCTACTCGATACTGAAGTTTGAGCAATTTCTATATGACAGATAAACTGATGTAAAAACATCTGTAACTGAGAGATTTAATAATAAAACATTGAAACAAGAATGTAACGCTACTTTACAATGATAATGATAAGGCAATTCTTCATGAGCGAATCCATTTTCTGGTCATTATTTTCAGGTTGATCAATTTACAAAACAGTGACCTTTGCGTTAAAGACTAATTGATTAGCTGTAGAGTAACTTTCGAGGAATGGTATGCGCTTTCTATCTATTATTTACAGATTGGAAAAATTAGACAGGTGTAGGATTGCGCAACTTGCTCTCGGGGCTTTACCCCTTGTCGAGGCCCCATTGACGGAAAATTTGAATTTGTATTTAAGTCTCTACAGGTTATGGCTGGAAATATGAATTTGTATTGTAATAAGGGGTTTAATGCTAACTTGTTACACAGATGTAGGGCTTAGCAACTTACGCTCTGGCCAACGCCACTCGACCAAAGATTTCAATTTGTCTGCGTTACCATCTATGAGGGGATTTTTTTTTTATGAGTGTGGACCTGAACAGGCTAAATTTGGCCTATCGTGCTAAAGCACTCAGGAACACCTAGGCTATAAGTAATTATTGCCACATGCTTAAATTTTCTCATATCATAAGTGAGAGGAAAACAGGAACAGAGAAATCATTCAAAGTTTTGGAGGGCGTGGGTAAGTAGTTGCGCCCATCTTGTATTATAAGTTAGCATTATACCCCTGATTACAATACAAATTCATAATTCTCGCCATAACCTGCAGAGACTTAAATACAAATTGAAGTTTTCCGTCAATGGAGCCCCGACAAGGGATAAAGCCCCGAGAGCAAGTTGCGCATCCCTACACCTGTCTAATTTTTCCAATCTGTAAATAATAGATAGAAACCGCATACTATTCCTCGAAAGTTACTCTACAGCTAATCAATTAGTTTTTAACGCAAAAGTCACTGTTTTGGAAATTGATCAACCTGGAAATAATGACTAGAAAATGCATTCCGCTCATGAGGAATTACCTTATCATTATCATCGTAAAGTAGCGTCGCATTCTTTCAATGTTTTATTATTAAATCTCTCAGCTGCAGATGTTTTTACATCAGTTTATCCGTCATACAGAAATTGCCTAGCTTCAGTATACAGTAGCAAGAGAAAGAGGATGGACGCATACTGGAACGTACAAGGACTTAGAAGTGTTAATAAGGAATTCGTACCCAGATCATGGAGCTTTATTACTGATACTGATAAAACCACCTCGTAATTATTTTATGACAAGTCAGATACGATTTTTGTGGAAAAAATTTCGCGGTCGCGGAATAAATATTTAAGAAAATCCTTACAAGACTTAATGGATATTCACTTACAGATATTAATTTAATGTTTTACAACCATGTAACTAGGACGGTTAACCAATTAAAGAAAAACCAGTTCTTAACGTTGGTACTGCTTTTCTTCCTTTTATAGCTAATGTTACAAATAGAATTGAAAAATCCTAATTAAATATGGCATTAGGACTATTTTTAAATCTACAAGAAAAATTAAAGAGCATTTAAGATCACCTAAAGATGCGTCAAACTCTTTATCATCTTCTGGAGTGTATAAGTTATCTTGTTCATGTGGAAAAGTCTACATCGGAACCACAAAACGTAGCTTTGATACAGACGCAAAGAACATATGAGATTTTGTAGATTAGGTCAACCAGAGGTCTGATGTGGCTGACCATCCCTGAATAATCTAAATCATGATATTCAATTTGACAATATGGAAATATTGTCAAGACAAACTCATTATTATGTTCGTTTGCAACGTGAAGCTATTGAAATATATAAACACCCTAATAATTTTAATAGACAAGAAGAAAATCTCCGTTTAAATAGGTTTTGGCATCTTATAATTAAAAAAGCATAATGATACGTCTTAATTTTGATTTTAATTTTAGCTTTTGGTATGTCTAGGTTTTTGCTGTTTTTCTAGACCTTGAAGTAAATGCTTTACCAATTATATGTTAAATTACCACAGCACTATAATTTAACATAAGTAGTTGAAATTAAATTAAAATTAAAAATTACAAAAAAAAAACGTTTTACATTGTGCTTTTCATTGTTAGTAACACTTCCAATTATTGATAAAGATATCTCTTTGTTAGATTTAACTAGGTTATTTTATTTGATGTGATGTTTGGATTTGTGAATGCTTTCATCATTTTAAAATTGAAGTTTTTCACAACTTTACACTTACATCATAACTCGATTAAATTTTGTTAAATGTGTTTTGGCTGACAAATTCATTGTTAGCTTTCGTCGTAGAGTGTTCTGGTTTGTCATCTTTAAGGCAGTTTAACAATATTTAATTTTTAATGACCTAGTTATTCTTTACTAAATTTTGAAATTTAATTTTAGAGTTGGCTTTTACGTGTCTCAAACTGTTGTATTAATAGCAGGCTGATGTTTATGTTTTAATTTTTCAACTTTGACAAAATTGTTTACAACATCTTTAACAATTCTTACAAATATTACTACTGACGAAGATAACTGTAAGTGTTATCGAAACGTTTAGATTGTATAATTTAAATACACCATTAAAAATCCCAAAAAGATAATTATTTTATTATGAGTGTTAATGGTGAAAGTTTACATTTTCATATAAATTAAATTAAATCTTTTTATTATGAAAAAACACTTGTCATCATCTTCTGTATTAATTTTTCTGTATTAGAATAAAATTTTTATGGCAGCGACGAAGGCCTTCTTATAAAGCTAGCAAATTAAGTCATTGAAAAATAACCAAGGCCTGCTTAACCAATCAGAATGCTAGCCCTTAAATCAGAGCACAGGGTCAAGAAAACAAAATGGTCTATAATTACCAAAAATAACCGTCACCCTAACCCCTGTCCCAAGACCAAGTCCAAGATCAACGCCAAGACCAAACCCAAGCTCAATCTGAAGGCCTAAATACGTCCCTCAAGTAGGCGTGTGCAATAAAAAAGCCTACAAAAAATACACCCTCCACGTGGACAAGTAAAAAAGTGGTAGGGAAGGTGCCCCACAACATCCAAGATGGCGACGCAAGTGCTCCCTTTCTACTGCTGCTTAACGATTGTATCAGGATCGGTTTCCAAATAGAGCTTTAAAATGTATATAAGCAACTCATTGTCTAGTAATGGTGTGAATTCATGATAGTTACAAAAACATCTTAATTAATGTTTACCTTATTTTTAATTTTATGTTCAAATTCATTAACATATTTGAAATATTTATTATGTACATATCTCGCGTGTACTACTACTTTTATAATTTTTGTAAATAAAAAGTTATTTACTCTTTTTCAACAACATGATTATTCTTGAAATGTAAACTTTCTATTCAATTTATTTCTGGAAATGACCACCATTCCGTTCAATACAGATCAACTTTGTTCGGAACCACATTAAAATTTAATTTTTTCAATGATTGAATTTTTTTTAGAAAAAAATACTTTACAAGGAATCGCAGACAGTCCCTCTAAACGTACACGTCAGATTGCTTCTGTTATTGGGGTAAACCACCAGATAGTATTGAAAGTCTTCCATGAAAAATTTACTATACCCATATAAACGACAAAAAGTGCAGCAGTGCTGAGGATTATCTACAGCGCCGTGCATTAGCTCAGTGGTACCTAGGGCATGCTGACAATAATTCGGACTTTCAAACACATATATTGTACACAGATGAAGTCACCTTTTCTAGTGAAGGCGTTTACAATATAAGAGAAACAATCATGTGTGGGTTCAAGAAAATCCTCATGCGATACATGAATATAGTTATCAGAACAATTTTTCTATCAACGTGTGATCTGGTTTAGTTGGAAATACCTTAATAGGAGCCTACCTGCTACCTAGGTGTTTAAATGGGCTAACTTACTTAAATTTATTTTCCAAATTTTCTTCCCGAACTTTTAGAAGATGTCTCCCTCAGGGGTAGGAAATGTATTTTATGCACGATGGAACACTCCCTCATGCTGCTATTGCAGTACACCTACACTTCGATACGGAGTATCCTAACCGTTGGATAGGCCGATTCAGACCGCAACTATGGGCAGCCCAGGTCACCTGATATGAATCCAATTGATTTGTTTTTGGGGTATCATGCTTAATTTGTTCCACACATGTTAATAGTGTTGAAGGTTTGAAAGCAAGAGTGCTGGTGGCAGATAATAAAATTAAATAAAACCTGATCACCTGATTACGTATTATTTTCCCACATGCAGGATCCAGTGTCCTATTGATAAAAGTTCCTGCAAAATGTTTCCATGGTCTTCAGCAGTCAGCTAGGATGAATGAGTTACTTTGACATGTTTGCTCTAGGAAGCGGCTACAAAATTTTCCTTTTTCATAAATTGGTTATTTTCATAGTAAATTTTAAAAATTTTAAAGATTTGCCAACAATTTTCAAATTAAAAATTAAAAGTCAATGTATTAAAACCAGTTTAAAACTGCCAATCAAAAATTAAATTTCTTTTGTAAAATAATGGGTTAAAATTAAATTTTTAAACTTTAATTACAACCGAAATTAGACAAACAACAATTTTGTAATTTAAAACTTTAATTTATTCATTATGTTAAATGTAAAGTTGTGAAAATTTAATTAATGTGAAATTACAAAACAAAAAATAACATAAAATAACTTTAAATTACAAAAGAATATC
This sequence comes from Vesta saturnalis, assembly GCA_036346205.1. Taxonomy (NCBI): domain Eukaryota; kingdom Metazoa; phylum Arthropoda; class Insecta; order Coleoptera; family Lampyridae; genus Vesta; species Vesta saturnalis. The sequence continues at coordinate 328,666 of JARFJB010002103.1, read as the reverse complement.
TTTATAAATTTAAATGAAAACCATATAAAATTTTTTGTTTTTAATTTTAATTATTAATTATTTAAATCTATCTTGAATAATATATAATTTAAAATTTCTTGATGGAATACAAAATTAGAATATCAAGCTATTAAACCTAAAAACAATTATGTTTTTTATTTAAATGCAAAATTATTAAGATTTTTCTTTTTAAAATATAGGTGTTATATTTTAAACTCAGTGAAAGAACATTAGATTTTTGACAATTTATCCATATTTCATTGAAATTTTTATTTTAGTGTCAACCAAACTATCTTTGACCAATTCAAAATTCATAAATTTGGATTACAAAAATTGGTTTTGACTTCCCTGAAAAGATAACTATCCTGAAGATGTAAAGGTTTGAATTTTAGGTTTAAATTTCTTTAATTCTTGTAATTTAAAATACTATGCAATTTTTTAAGATTTTTTAATTCTATTTAAAAGCTATAAAAAATTTACATCATTAAACTTTTTAACCTAAAGTAATGAATTATTAATATTTAAGTAAATTTAAATTTTGATTTCTTTAATTTAATTATCTTAAATTATACAATTTAAAAAACAAAACTTAATTACATGTTTTTCTTTTAAGTAATAATGTTGATAATATTGAAGATTTACAGGTTTAGTTTTGTAAACCTTAAAGATGTATTATTTAATTTTCACATATTAAAATTAGAATTTACAACTATTGGTCTTACTTCAACTGAAATTAAATGGATGTAAATTTTTAGGACAGACTATTTTCAGTGTTAGCTGTTAGAGTGTTCCAAATTGTGTCATCTTGACATTTATACAATATTTAATTTTAGTGACTAGTTATTTTACTAAAATTTAATTTTATATTTGCTTTATACGGATCTAAACTGTATTAATAGAGGATTTTATTTTAATTTAATTTAGAACAAATAGTTTACAAATCTTTATAATTTTACAAATATTTAACAATTAATAATTTATAAACTTAGATTTATAATTTAAATACCATTAAAAATCCCAAAAGATAAGTATTTTATTATGAGTGTTAATGGTAAAGTTTACATTTTCATATAAATTAAATTAAATCTTTTATTATGAAAAACACTTGTCATCATCTTCTGTATTAATTTTCTGTATTAGAATAAAATTTTTATGGCGACAAGGCCTTCTTATAAAGCTACAAATTAAGTCATTGAAAAATAACCAAGGCCTGCTTAACCAATCAGAATGCTAGCCCTTAAATCAAAACACAAGGTCAAGAAAACAAAATGGTCTATAATTACCAAAAATAACCGTCATTAACCCTGTCCCAAGACCATGTCCAGATCAACGCCAAGACCAAACCCAAGCTCAATCTGAAGGCCTAAATACGTCCCTCAAGTAGGCGTGTACAATAAAAAGCCGACAAAAATACACACGTGGACAAGTAAAAAGTGGTAGGAAGGTGCAACATCAAGATGGCGACGCAAGTGCTCCTTTCAACTGCTGCTTAACGATTGTATCAGGATCGGTTTCCAAATAGAGCTTTAAAATGTATATAAGCAATTCATTGTCTAGTAATGGTGTGAATTCATGATAGTTACAAAAACATCTTAATTAATATTTACCTTATTTTTAATTTTATGTTCAAATTCATTAACATATTTGAAATATTTATTATGTACATATCTCGTGTGTACTACTACTTTTATAATTTTTGTAAATAAAAAGTTATTTACTCTTTTTCAACAAACAACATGATTATTCTTGAAATATAAACTTTCTATTCAATTTATTTCTGGAAATGACCACCATTCCGTTCAATACAGATCAAATTTGTTCGGAACTACATTAAAATTTAATTTTTTCAATGATTTTTTAGAAAAAAATACTTTACAAGGAATCTCAGACAGTCCCTCTAAAAGTACACGTCAGATTGCTTCTGTTATTGGGGTAAGCCACCAGATAGTATGGAAGGTCTTCCATGAAAAATTTACTATATCCATATAAACGACAAAAAGTGCAGCAGTGCTGAGGATTATCTACAGCGCCGTGCATTAGCTCAGTGGTACCTAGGGCATGCTGACAATGATTCGAACTTTCAAACACATATATTGTACACAGATGAAGTCACCTTTTCTAGTGAAGGCGTTTACAATATAATAGAAACAATCATGTGTGGGTTCAAGAAAATCCTCATGCGATACATGAATATAGTTATCAGAACAATTTTTTTATCAACGCGTGATCTGGTTTAGTTGGAAATACCTTAATAGGAGCCTACCTGCTACCTAGGTGTTTAAATGGGCTAACTTACTTAAATTTATTTTCCAAATTTTCTTCGAACTTTTAGAAGATGTCTCCCTCAGGGGTAGGAAATGTATTTTATGCACGATGGAACACTTCATGCTGCTATTGCAGTACACCTACACTTCGATACAGTATCCTAACCGTTGGATAGGCCGATTCAGACCGCAACTATGGGCAGCCCAGGTCACCTGATATGAATCCAATTGATTTGTTTTTGGGGTATCATGCTTAATTTGTTCCACACATGTTAATAGTGTTGAAGGTTTGAAAGCAAGAGTGCTGGTGGCAGATAATAAAATTAAATAAAACCTGATCACCTGATTACGTATTATTTTCCCACATGCAGGATCCAGTGTCCTATTGATAAAAGTTCCTGCAAAATGTTTCCATGGTCTTCAGCAGTCAGCTAGGATGAATGAGTTACTTTGACATGTTTGCTCTAGGAAGCGGCTACCTGTGTTGGGAAAGAGATTCCCGTTTTTGGTCTGTTTTGAGTTGCTTATGAGCTTAACAATAACTTAGCTGTGGGATGGTAGCTTAAAATCGTCCAACCAACTCAGTCATGGCATGGGTAATACTCTTACTGACAAGATGTAAGAGACGATAATGCTTAATCGTATTTATTTAGTAAGCGCCAGGTCCTTCGGAGCCACAAGACTATGTTTTCCTGGAAAGGGTCAAACCAGGAATCTAATTGCCACAACGAATGAAACGAAAAGAACCTTCGATTAATTTAAAAATGTATAATGTTTGAATATTTCAAAATAATTATTAATTAAAAAAAGGAGTTGTCAAGAATCTTCATTAATTACAATACGTAAATGCTACGTAACCTAACCGGAAGCCATGTACTTAAACTAAGCCGATTACGTCGTACCGGTCCCGTTGCAAGCGCCTGCAGCACACCATGTACCTACGATCTCGCAAAGCATAGATCTTAACGATTGAACTAAACAGTAGTAGGCCCTGTGACAGTCGAATTCATTCTTACAGAACAGAACAAATTCGTCACGGTGAACAGAGATGGTTAGGGTAAGTAAATTGATTACTAACAAAATTGATATTAAACTACAGCATTAAAAACCCTAATAATTATTATAGGTAATCACGAATAACCGTTTACAGTAACTTTCAATATCATGCCGAAACATGAATAAGTTCAGTTGTGAATAGCTCAACCTAATACTAATTATTAACTAATGATTAATACTATTTACAGAAAAGCAAGACTACATACTACTATTTACATTAGTAATTGACGTCCCTGATAGATAAATAAACTTCAAGCCGAGCATACACAGATTACCAGGTTAGTATAAATAAGATATATCTCAAATCTTTAGTTGACGTATTCTCCATTTAAGTCCCTACTACGACCCGAACAATACCTATACGCTCAGTGTAAAGGATTGAACGATTCCAACCGTTCTTAAATGAAAGGTTCTACGATGTACAGATCTTCAGATGGTACGGGCGATGTGTACTCCAAACTAATTGTCACGCTAATTATGATTACTTTATACAGAGAAATTGTCCAAACCAAGGTTAAAATAACAGACTGGTGAACGGTTAAAACGGTGACGCTACGATAAGGGAAGTTATTAACTTAGGTCTTTTTCTCAACACATAAAACAATGCAATTAATTTTAGATTGCGACAAATGAAGGAATAAAAGAATTCTTACCCAGATGTTATGGCTTTTGGATAAGAGACCCAATTAACGGAAGAATGCTATTCAACAAATTACTTTCAAACTTAATAGCAATCTAAACAGCTAAAGAATGTGAACCCCATATACAATGGTTTAATATATAATTAATTGAGAACCACTCTAAAGATTTTTAGCCACTTCTCTCTTTTAATTCTAACAACAAAATGGCCATTAGATAGTGAACACTTATCAAGCGCCTTCAAGATAGGCAACTCAAATTGACATAATGTAATTTAGCAAAGTATAATTATATAAATTATTAAGTAAGTTTTATTCAATATAAAATATTTAATTATTTGTTACAACATTTACACTACTTTGAGGTGCATTAACTATAAAGGTTTGGAATTTTAAGTGCATTATAAACAGCTGTACCATTCTGTACATGCTTTACTTTTCAGTCATTCCTATGATTACTTTCAAATTTTTTTTGTTGTTTGAGAAAAATGCAATGGTAGACATCTGGCTGATATATTTAAGTTATGTTATGTTTCGGTTAAGTTAAAACCAATATGCAAGTTGTAAGGAGAGCTCTTCCTAGAACTATGGTCTTATTATTTATTTTGCTTTTGTTTATTTCATTTTTAGGGTCAACGCTGGATGTTGAACAGTGCATAAAGGGTTTTGTTCATCGTACGGTAATTTGCGATTCAATTTTTTTTATACATTTTATTTAGAGGAAGTACTAGAAAGAAAGGTGACTGTGATGCTATTGCAAGGATTAGTCAAATCATTGTGGGCATTTAAAAATTCTCGCGTTGTTTGCTAAATAGTAGCTATCCCCATTTACGGCACCAGTTGTTTTAGTAGAACAATTTCTTGTGGCTAGTACAATTCCGTACCTATACTAGTGTGACTTTATAGAGATTGTGTATATTCAAGGTTTGGAGTTTATTATTATTAATTTTATATACAAGCATTAAACCGATTTGTGTTAAACTACCGATAGTTGTCTTCTTTATTACTGCGGTTTAGGAGTTGAGTCATAACCGTGCCTATTTTTTTCTTGGACCGTATCCAGCATTATTTTTTTAACTGCAGGGCCCTCTTACTGTGTCATAGCGCTTTTCATGGTCTAAGGGCGGTATAAATATAAATCAATTGGGGTCCTCTTAAAATTTTATGTGTATCTACGCCAGCCACATGCCCGCGCATCCAAGTGTCTAACCGACCGATTTAGTTCCTGGCCATATCCCTACTAGCTGTTACGGCATACCTTTTACTTTTGTTACCACCATACCTTTGTGCATATAACCAAATTTAAAATTTACCATTCATATTGCGTCATGTATGCGCCCTTATATTCCCTTAGCATCATTTTAGCCTTAAAGTAACGTCCATTCTACCTAGCTATAAATATTACGATCTTCCCTATGCTCTAAAGATGATTTTCGACACAATCTTAAACTCGATAATATCGATCCAATACTTAAATGAATAAAACGCTGAAGGTCACCATTTTACTATAAGAATAAATACGGAATGTATCCCCGAGACATCGTTTTGAATTGTAGAATTCACTCGACGTTATAATGAACACCTAATCACTCATTGCATACTGTTTTCACGAATGGTCGATCACTGCCTATAAAAACCTAATGGAACGAAACCCATGTTACGACGTAAATATATTCACTCCCTTTAACTTAAATAATTTTTTAAACTGTCGAATACTGCTAATATGCGCTCAAATGTAATTATTAATGACACGTGAAAAATATCAGTGGCGTAACAAAAAAACACGTTCCAAAGAATATACTAAAAAACTGCACTGTACCACGCTAACGGGGGGTATAACTAAATACCAGATGAATCAAGTTTTACGTTGCTTGTTGTGTAACAAACCATTTTGAGTTGTATTAAAATATACTATAATTTGGGCAACTTCGTTCATTTTTGTGTCATGTAAATTCCATACCTTAGTGGCTGAAAAGTATACGTTTAGATATTTTAAAGTGGGGTAGTACGCGCATTTCGTCTTGCACATTGACTATTTTTATTAAAGTGTCGTAAAATATACGGTAAGAGTTATTTACGCCTATTTTTCTTTATCTATTATATTTGTCCTTTTTAGGCACCTTTATTTTACGTTTATTTTACTTTTATTACGTTACATTTTCCTATTACGTAATTTCATTGTATTATTACGTTTCAATTTAACGAGGATGACGCAATAGATGTTTGTTGCTATGAAAAAAATTATAAATAAATGGTACATTAACCCATTTAAATCAATCAAGATTGGTTTTTTGTAAAAGAATTTATTCATTTGGGATCAACGAATATCCAACTCTCATTATATTTCCATTTCAAGATTAATTGCACTACCAAAAATTGAAAGCGTGGCTTCGTCAGTACATCTTATCAGTACCAGTACACCAGTGGCAACAAACATTTTAAAGTAAAACAGGTATTTCATTTCTAATTATCAGTATAAGGTATTTTTAAGTTATTAACCTTAGTATTAAGATTTTCTAATTTATAACTTGTCTTAAAGATTTTATAATGAACTTTGTTATTGTTTTCAATTTCACATTTATTACATTTACGGTTTACTTGTTTTCCATAAAATAAGTTGGCGTCCGAGGCATTTTAACATTTATTTACAGGTTGAAGTTAAATTTTTTTGTAAAGCGAACATATCTAACCACACGCACATTTTCTAATTAAAGCAAATGAAATTTTAAGAACATGGCCCGTTAATCACTGGCTGGGCTGAAGGCACAAAATCTTCTATTTATTATTAGGAGTATAAGTAATATTAGGGGAATTATTATTAACAACAACCGAAATGCAACCTAATAATTTTTTATTACAGGTGCCACATTGTGATATCTTCCGAGTTATTACTTAGCATAAATGGTAAATATGCAAGACTATAATAACTAAAGGTCAACAGTCAATTTAATATATGGGGTTATCATAAGGTAAGGGATATATTTTAACTTATTATATATTTTTAACAAATCAAATTAATAACAAAAAGTAAATGAAATCTAGTAGCTTACATAATGGTATTTAGTGTGTCTATGGAAAACAAAAGAATTGTCGTGACAACTATTGATACAAGAGTCAAACGAAAGTATCGTAATTTAGATAATTGATCTGAAAATAAAACTCGCGTAAACGTAAATTGTAACGATTTGAACATGGATCTGCAAATAAGAATTGGTTTAGTGCAACGTTATTATGAATGCGGTAAAAATTACACTGCTGGATTTCGAAGATTTCGTACAAAAATGGGTTTGAAAGCAGGGCTGTACCAAATGAAGGCATACAGTAATTTAATTAGCAAATTTGGAAGAACCGGGTCTTGAGCTGATCTTCCGGATCAGGATGAGTGATGTCCAAGTTTCAGAAGTTATTCAGGAAAATCAAAACGTAGCCAATACTAATCTGCGATACGAAAATTTTTCGAAAAATCCTAAAAATGTGTCCTTATAAGCTGCAATTGCTGTTTGAATTAAAGGAAGAAGATTTGGCTCTTAGCTGCGATTTTTTTTTACAAACACTGGCTGAGATGGAAATTGAACCTGAATGGGTATTTTATGGAGAGATGAGGCACATTTCTCTCTTAATGGTAGAGCGAATCCTCAAAACTGTCGAATATGGTCAATAGAAAATCCACATGAAATTGTTCAGTAAGGTCTTCATGAGAAAAAAGTCACTGTTTGGTGCAGGGTCACAGCTAATTTTATCATTGGTCCATACTTTTTCGGGGAAACACAGAATGGAGAAGCCGTATCTGTAACTGTTACTGGTGAACAATACCTGCAAATGTTAACGGATTATGCAATTCCACAGTTGCAGAACGAGTACGAAGGAATTGAAAACATTATTTTTATGCAGGTTGGAGCACCTCCACATATTTACCGACCAGTTAAAGAATTGTTAACTGGGGTTTTTCAAGATCGTGTTATGAGCAGACATTTTGCAAATTTATGGCCACCAAGGTCGCCTGATATTAACCCAGCGGATTACTGGCTGTGGGATTATTTAAAAGATTTGGTGTTTAAACCACGTATAACAACGCTGGAGGAATTAAAAGACAGTATCAGGGAGCAAATTCGTGCAATTCAACCAGAAATTTTGCATAGTGCTGTATACAATTTGGAGGAATGGTTGGTAATTTTACAACAAAATGGAGGTCATATCGAACAATTGCGGTAACCAGTGTTTGACATCAGAAGTCCCATTATTTAAGCAGCTACATTCCATTTACTTTTTGTTAAAAATATATAAGTTGAAATATGACTCTTACTTTATGATAACCCGTTACATGTAAATAGAAAAATGTTAACTTAATGTTTATTGGGTGTAAGTCCAATGTTTATTACCGGTTTATTAATTAGTACACAATCTACGTAGGAACACACTACCTTGTGATGTTACTCTTTATTGAAATAGATTTATTACTAATAACTTATAATTATGCAAAACTGTATTAACTGGCATTTCGAATAAATGAATATACAAAAATGTTACTTATAATATATTTCAAGGTGTTGTTAAAGGGAGGCCACTTGAATTTGAAATGAAATTCGTTTCAATTAATTTCGATTTGAAATTGATTTTCGATTTGGATTAATAACATTCTTTGATTCACCTGTATAAATTTTAATTGAAATGGTGGCTTAAGTTTATTTTATTTGTGCATAGGCTTCTACCACCGTTCTTCTTTATTATCTTTACTAAGCTTTACACTTAGAGCTCACAGTTTACGTTTTCAGTAAACGTTAACTTTGTCTTAAGCTATACGTTACGTAAGCGCTATAATATATTACATTTCGTGCATAATTGTACCTACGCACTACGTACATACAGAGAGGACATAAAGTAAATCCCCCTCCTTATTTCTTGAAACATTGGAGATAAAAATAAAATTTTGAGAACATAGTAAACAATAGGTTTTGCGACGACATTCCGTGTACTGCCGCTGTGACGCCAAGTGCAGCCATTCCTTTAAACGGGGGGTTGAAATTAGGCTCATTCAAAATTTAGAATACTCCCCTAGAATTCTTTTGAATTATTCTCCATTTCAGCGTTAACCACGATAATCCTCTATAAGTACCTGCCTGTAAATATCTTTTTCTCAGCGGTTATCAACTTTGTTGTCGTTTGTACTATATATCTGTTTAATCATTTATTTTTACTGTCTTGCTAAACAAGAAAGTATTGCGGTCGAAAAAAAACTAAAAAAATAATTTGCGTTATTTTGATGTTTTACGACTCCTTGAACCCGAAAAAATAAATTTTAGAAAAATTTTCAAAATGTCTGAGTGAGTGAGTGTGTGTGTGTGTGTGTGTGTGTGTGTGTGTGTGTGTGTGTGTGTGTGTGTGTGTGTGTGGTGTGGTGTGGTGTGTGTGTGTGTGTGTGTGTGTGTGTGTGTGTGTGTGTGGTGTGTGTGTGTGTGTGTGGTGTGTGGTGCGTGGTGCGTGCTGTGCGTGTCGTGTCGTGCGTGCGTGTGTCGTGCGTGGCGTGGTCGTGGTGGTGTCGTGCGTGCGTGCGTGCGTGCGTGTGCGTGTGCGTGGTGCGTGGTGTGTGTGCGTGTGTGTGTGTGTTGTGTGTGTTGTGTGTGTGTGTCGTGCGTGTGGTGTGGTGTGTGTGTGTGTGTGTGTGTGTGTGTGTGTGTGTGTGTGTGTGGTCGCTCGGTAGCCGAAACTATACGGACGATTTTGATGAAATTTGAAATGATGACCTACGAGACAATTATGTCCACAAAATAAACTTTTAAACGCAATAGGTCTACAGAGGGTGAAAATAAGGGTATTATTTTGGGGGCAAATTTTCAAATTTTAACATAAAAGATTGAAATTCAGGTCATCAATAACTCGCATGAAATGTAATTTTTTGCAATTTTTTAAAACTTTCAAAATTGAATATGACCGCAGTTACAGTCACACATACATTTTTTTTGTAGAAATTTATTTTTCCGGTATCGTTCAAGATATAATAGAATTGGAAATAGAAATACGTAGTTAAATAAAGGTTCTTTAAAGAGATTTTTTTACGTAATAAATTATGATATAAATTTGCCTATATTTAAGGGGTCAAACATAAGCAATTATTCGAAATTGATTTATTCAAAAATCTCTCCAAGAATGTTTGTTATTTTTTTTATATTTTGTAGGCAACCATCCACTCTTATGAATGCAACTAACTTGCTTCTGCTAAAGCTATTAGTATAGGAGATATGAATTTTCAAATATTTAATATTGATATTGTTATAACTTTATAACTATTTGGGTACAAACTTGAGATTTTAGAAATAAACTTTGTTCATATGCGCTAATGAAATGATATTATCCTGATGAAAACATTAGTTCCGGTCTTTCCGGAAATTGAAAACATTCCTCGTATTGCTGGTTAACATACACATATTCTTACTTTATTTGAAAGGCAGTGAAATTTGCTTTAAAATGATATAAAACAGTCGATAGTTACCTTGAAAGGTAAGCGAGATATCTATTTTTAACTTTCAATCTACATATACATATGTAGGTATAAAGGGTAATGCAAGCTACTTTTTTTTTCATTATCGCTAAATCGACTTATTAGCTCATTTTACTTTTGGAAAAGTTTCGTCAATATAGGCCATGATGTCTGAATGTCTTTGAGAGGGAGGGGGGGGGATTATTAGGGTCAGTGTTTGGTTTTCATTAAATATTTCAAAGATACAAAAATACCCCATACATTTTTAGTATTTTGCAAGAAAGTCCTGTAATACACTAGCATTCATCTAGTTTATTCAGTTATTATTCTCCGTTTAACGAACAGATTCAGTAAGTGGTCCTCCCACGAGCGCCAAATTTAAATGGCACATTTCTATTGGTTAGCCAGGTTCACACAACCACGAAAAATTTTGTATTATATTAACCTACAAATGTCAAAGTAATTTCATTCTTTATTTCGGTTAAAGCTTTTGCTTTAGTACTTTTCATTTTCAAAAACAGTATTTTTCAATACTAGCAACAATTTTGTAGCCTATTAGCAAATAATTACATTTATTATGGATCAACGAAATCTTTCGCCCCCGAAAAAACGCCCGGCCAGGCATTTTTCCGTTGACGAAAAGGAGCAAATCTTAAGCATTTTTAAAATTTGTGTTAAAAAAACCCGAACAACAACAAGACTGAAAATGTTGCATTTACAGCAAAAGCAGCAGATAACATAATAAATTTATAAAAACATATTTTATTCGTTACTTTATCGCTTTAGGTATTACAGATAAAAGTGTGTACAGCATTCTACGTGAGTACAAGCAAACATGTATTACATCCTCCGACTGTGTACCACTGACAACGAGCAATTTTGGACAACATTGGCGACGAAAGTAAGAGTAATCTTAGGCGTGTAGTCCATTCCTTCTTTGAACAAAACGATACACCTACTCCAAATAAAATTGTGGCCGCTATTGGTGAGCACGATGAGACGCCTCAATTAAAAAGGAGTACATTAAGAACCTTGTTGAATTAAATTGGCTTTAAGTGAGTAAATGAATAAATTATCTCTAATATAAATTATACCTTTATTTTGAAATATAGGTATTCCAAGAGGTCAAGAAATAGTTTCCTTAAAGAAAAATCCGAGATAGTTGCGTGGAGGCGACGTTATCTACGACAAATTAGAAAATACAGAGAAGAAGGAAAAAAGGTATATTTCTTAGACGGGACTTGGGTTAATGCTGACAATGCAGTAAGCAAGGTATGGAAAGATACAATCATCTTGACTCCGAGGCAAGCGTTTGTTAATGGATTAACAACGGGGTTACGGGATCCATCGGGAAAAGGAAAACGCCTTATCGTTCTCCACATTGTTTCCGATGACGGTTTTCTTGATGATGGTTTGCTGCTGTTCGAGTCCAAGAAATCTGGAGATTATCATGAAGAAATGACAGCTGCTGTTTTTGAAAAATGGTTTCGCAACGTTCTTGGACGTTGCTACATGTCTAACCAGCATGTAAACATTTTTTTGAAAGTGCACTCGACTAGCCTCAGGCGTACGGTCGTGTGACCGCAGAGCACTTGGATGCGTGGGGTTTTGGAGGTTTGCTACGCTGTTGTGGACGTGGTTAGATAGCCACTAAAGGATAGGCGCCACAGGTTTTATTCAGGAAAAAGGGGATAAAAGGAAGGAAGAAGGGAAAAGAGGAGTAGAGTAGGGCAGGCCCTGTAAAACCTGAAACAGGTAGTGTCCCAAAAAAAGGAAGGAACAATTTAAAAGAGAGAAAACTTTAACCAAACACCCAAAAAGTAAACGTATATTTAACGATCTTAATTAACAAAATAATTATAATTCAGCCCTGACGATGGCAAGTGGTGAGCCGTCGCAGATGCCCACAAAGAATAAAAACTAAATATATTCAGTTCAGTAATTGAACCATAAACACAAAAAAGGTTTCGTTAATTGTGCCGCTCCCGACGGTTGTAAGTACTTACAAATCGCAGCCGAAAGGACGAAAGTAACACATACAGTGCGATCTAAAATAGATCCACCCTGAAAATAGTAGTGCTTAAATATTTTGAAACAGCTTGCCTACGTTTCACAAAATAGAATTTAAATCCCCAATGATTTTGATTTCCGTTTCTTTAAGTTATATTAAAAACATTAAGAAGTGGTATTAAATAGAAATATCTGGATAGTCTGTTCAGTGCAAGGCATAGAATTGAAGCAAGACATTCAATAGTACAGAAATTTTTATTACAGCAAAACCTGCTCTGAACAAAATTATCCGTAATGACAAATAATTAATATTAATCAAAGACAAAATACAGAAAAGCTACAGAAATTCTACATTTGACTATAAATATATATACGGTTTCATACAATGACTGTAATTCATTTGACCTCGATATCTGTTCCACCCTGTATAATGTATTTTAAAACAGGAGCTTCAACGCGCAGCTACCGTGAAACAAAGTAGGTCAACGTCCCAGTGAATATAGGTGTGGTTTTTCTTTCTTTTGTATGTAGAAATTAATTACAAATTGAACAAATCAAACTCTATATTAATCAACCCCTTTAGCCTCCAGCAAAAGAGTGTTATTACAGGGATTGTAAATGATAAATTTTGTTGCAAGTAAGTAAAAAAACGAAGGTAACCTAAGTATGTTGTACGGATTTTAGAAATACCCTGTTCATTACACAAGTCCTGTGTATATTGAATAATAAAGAATTCTGACCTTTGATGTAGAATTACCAAAGTGTAAGTGCCCTTCGTGTTTCGCAGGTGATAGTTACTTTGTGAAACCAAAACCACCAATCAGTAGCTAAGAGCCAGAATTCCAGTAGGAATGTGTACGAAGGTGATCGGTAGTGGATTCCAATCTGATAGTTACTTATAGGAGTAAAGGAATAGCTGTTTATTTCGCCGGTATCAAGGCGCTGAAAGTGATACAAGTAAATACGTTGCTAATTACCTTATACAAGCATACCTCTTTTTAGATGTTTAGAGCCGATAGCGATGATTTCGCTTCAACAGACTTATGTTATTAATTTAATTAATCTTGCGAAAGTACCTAAATGAAAGAAACGATTTACTAGAGGTTGTCGAACATGGGTTACACTTACCCGAGGATATGAAGATTGAAAATTGCAATAAGATCCGCTTGTAAAGCGCCAGTAAAGTTTTATACCAAAAAACATTACATTATATGAAAAATTTTCCAAAGAAACGATGCTTAAACATCTTATAAACGGAAGGAAAAATTTTTCTTGCAGATCAACCTTCTCATCGGAAAATGGCGTGTTAAGAAAAGAAAGATTAGGAACAACGCCCTAACAAAAGCAATATTGCCAAACTATTAAAATTATTCAAACTAGATAAGAATGTTAAAACCAAATTTTGATAAATAAATATTTACAGATATCTAATAGTTGTCTTTTAAAAACAAGATTTCTTTTCAAACTCTAGTAAATGACCATAAATTTTAGAGATGGCGCAACTTATATCTATAAAGGAATAAAAGATGTGTACGTTAAATAAATTAGTTTAAACTGTAGAGGTGCGAACAATAACTTTTTGAGGTACGAAATTAAAACATTCCATCAACGAATAAAGAAATATTAATATTTAGATGTAACCAATTAGTTCATTAACTACAGTAACAGAAGTTATCGAAAATACACGTTATTCACGATAAACACGTAACAACGTTTAGACAAAAACGCTGTTTTAGTGTTAGATAACGCTTCCTATCATAGCAGAAAGATCGACAAAAATCCAAATTCAGGAAAAAAATCTGACATTCAGGCATGGCTAACCAGCAAATCCATTGATTACGAACCAGATATGATCAAAACAAACTTCTCGACCTTGTCAGAAAACCTGCTATTGCTCCTAAATTAGTTGTCGGTGAGGTAGCAAAAACACAGAATCATACGGGATTGCGTTTACCTCCATATGATTGAGAATTAAACCCAATCGAACTTATATGGGCACAAATCAAGGGTGACGTTATGAGGAAGAATACAACATTTAAAATCGCAGATGTGCACCAATTATTTTGCACCGCTGTTGCAAACGCAAAGTCAGATAATTGGAAAAATGCCATTAGACACGTGCAAAGTGTGGAAGAAAATATGTGGCAATTGGATATCACTATAGAAGTTTAAGTGGGGTCGTTGATCATCCATTTAGACGATGACTCTTTTTCATCAGACTCCGAACAAGACTGACCTGTTGTGCTTTATTTACAGACTTGTGACATCAACAAGGAGTTGACTTGTAAATTTCCATAAAAACAAAATGTAAGCTTAAAGTTCTATTCATTTACTAATTACCTGCCCGACTTATGGCCTTTTACAAACAAATAAATTAATGTTATTTTTCGATTTCCAAAATACGTGCCCTGACAATTTGACTTGACTTCATATGATATTTGACAGATTGGTAAACATTAACGAGTTATGTACAGCATGTCAACATTCCCATAGACTGAAGATGCTTGTTTTCAAACCGTATTAAAACCGATTCATTGGTGACAGAGAATTTTGATTCGTAAAAATGTGTGATTTTAAAATATTTATATTTCTAAATATGTTTATTATTTTATTACTCTTAAAAGTACATAATTATACATCTTAGGGACTACAATAGTTCATATGCATACATTAAAGAACCGTTGAATGTAATTCAACCATTGTATTACCCAGAAAGTAATTTTGTGATGGTTGTAAACAAGGCCTATGCGCAGTTAGTAGCACGCACCTACAAATTTATAGGAGAAGCATTTACTGAATCTGTTCGTTAAACGTAGTATACTTACATTTATTTTATAACGTAATGGAGAAATAGTAACTCTTTTTAATAAATAATAGTAAAGGGCAAATAAGATATTTACAAGTTACACATGATAGAATAATTGGTTGAATAATAGGCAATTATTGATTATTATGGCAGTCATTAATAAACAATAAACTCCATATCGAGTTACCTAGCTGTGTGTTGTTTTGACAAAAGCGTACATTTCAATCACACCAGCGCCATCTACATGTGCGACACAGCATAAAGTCCGTAATCAAAATAAAAAATCGACGTGTCGCAGGATTTTGACCACAAATTAACGATTTCGAAAATAATGAATTTAGCCGTTACTTTCTGAGCGCACTGTATATTAAAATAATCGGGTCATTAGGTTCACGCAGATTGCGAGACAACTGCTTGATGGATTTCCATGTTTTTTTTTTTGTATGAAAGTAATTTTATGTAGAAGGAAATAAGGAAGCCAGAATTTTAAATAAATGTAAAAATAAAAATTAAATAAATATGATTGAAAACGCTTAAGCTGTATTATCGATATTTTTATAGAAGCGAGCGGCATTGGAATTTTTTTTACGTTAACATATATTAATAATCTATCTGACATGAAGTTTTAACGTCATTCTGGCGTAGATTATTGTTTTGTTTCTACAATGTTGTAAATTTAATCGTATCCGCAAAATTTTTCGGGAGAAAAACTCGTTTGTATAAAAACAATAATAAGGAATCATTTAGCTACGTTTTATATATTAGTTTTTATGCATGATAAGTTAAATATTTTAAAGAACTACATTCAAATATTTTCTATTACTGAAACCTACAAAAATTACCATCTAATCTTGTTACGAAATTGTTGAGAAGCGGCAACGTCGTAAAGAAAATCCTCGTTTAGTTTGCACTACCCTATCCTTCCTACGCTGAATTTAATGTTTGAAACGGTCTATAGACGTTATTAACATTTTAATATTAACAACTATTTGTTTTAAATAACAACAATTTAGTTTCTAAGTTTTTTGACATTAAAAGTAGTTGCTCAATGTGATCACCTTGCACCTTGTGACATAAAAAAAGCCTTCGCATCATTTAATTTCTCATATTTCTAAATGTTTCCGGTGGAATACTTTGGAACACTAATAAAATTGTTCTTTGTCTTAAGTCTTCTAAATTGTTTGGCTTGGTAGCAAAGACTACCCACCTGTTTCGAAAAACTTCGGACAAATAATTCCGCACCGGTCGAAAGTAGTGGTAAGGAGCGCCATCTTGTTGAAACCATACTTCCCCAATGCTTTCATAAAACTTTTCTGGATTGTCCTGAGCTTCTATTTAAAAAAAAATTATGATTGCCAGTCATGTACTGATAAGAACTAAAATTTAGATTCATTGCTGTGTATGGGTAATATTCCAAATTCAGATGTACTTTAAAGTTCGAGATGCTAAACTAGTCAAAACTTTCAACTCTGACTGACTTTGTACACCTTTTACCCTGCTGGAATGCAACGATCACTGATCGTGGCTTTTATTCACCATATATTCGAAGTTGCTTGTCTTAAAGTATATTGTATACGTCTCATTGGCGAAATTAATGATGGCGTTCTTATTGATTCCCTCGAACATATCACGTTTTACAAAATCACTGTTATATGCAACTATTTCCAGTCATTTTATTTATGGCTATTAATCCATCAGATTCACCACAGTAGCAGTTTGTATCGCTTACATATCAAATTAAAATCAACGTTTGACTCATGTTGGCAATTACTTGACGATAAATTCTCGATTATTCCAAATATGTGGTTTAACTGTATGCAGACTGCAAATGATTTTTCTTCAACGTTTTCATCAAATTCCACCTGGAGCGGTTTCTGATTTTTTGGTAAGCATCCTAAATGAGTTAATGCTTTGCCCATGCTTGTTGTGTAGGAAACGTGTATTTTAAGTTATGTTATACCAAACTATTAGCATACATCCACTCTTGGACCACCCAACTCAACGATTTTTTCGAAAAGGAAGCTGGGTAAATTATTGGTTAAATTGAAACATTGTTTTTCATCTTCCTTTTTAAATTTAAGCTTATATTCTATGTACAGAGCGCTACCATTGGTAGCTGTAACTAGATCTTAACCTTGAATTAATGTTCGTATTTCTTTGGAAGATTCATACTTTGAAGATCCATGCGGAGGGTAAGTGTGAATACCCGATTTAATTAGGTATCATCAAAATTTGTGTTTTGAAACATGTTTAGCAATTCTGCCGCCTCCTTTATCCCTGAGCACCTTTTGACCAATTGACGTTAAAAAATATTTCTCTCTGGATGTTGACTTACTGTACAGATGATGTCTTTTATATGAATTTTGAAAGATGGTCCTTTGTTAATTTTTTCGACTCTTTTAGCTCTAAATGTATCGTGTATGGCTCGTTTTCACCAAAATCTCTTAGTATGCCCTTCTGACTGGTTACTTATAAATACTGGATATTGCTTGGAGTTGATTCCATAGAAGAAGAATTTTAGCCGACTTTCCATTAGAAGAAAAATTCCCTCGAAAATTTCGTTGGCCCACGTTGTATATTTAGATTTCTAGAAATTGATCAACCTCCGGTTTGCTGGATCAGTAACCCTAAAGAGGGCAAGAAACGTTGAGTTTTACAAGAACTGGATATTTGATTTCTCGGTGCAATTTACCAAACGCCAGGTAGGTTATTTAACCGACTGCGACACACTCCTCGATCGTCAAAGCTTCCGCTCATTTTTTATTAGAGATGCACTGTTGTAACAAATAACTTTCTTCTAGCCATCCACGTTCTGGTTAACATAGTCTTTTCATAATCTAGCACTGCTATCAGTCAGGATCACAAATGATATGGAAAAATCTAACTACGATGAAATGGGTAGAGTAACCAAACAATTCTTAATAATCTCAAAAGTTTATTTGCAAGCTTTGTCGCATTTAAAATCTACGTTTCTTTAATAACTTAGTTAACGGTAATCTAATAATCACAAAATTGCTGATACATTTGCGATACAGGACGCCACTCCTACACTAACAGTTCCGTTACTATCGCGCTTTGTCGAGATTTAAGGACAACACGTCTGTACTAACCTTCATCGTCGGTCAACTGTACACCTATCTTCATCTCTCCTAGGACTCTTCTTTATAATTTCCTTTAGGGGAATATTTGAAGACTTACTCTTTTCATTTCACTTTCCCACCTGTTATTTTGATTTAAATATACTCTAGCTTCCTGTTTCTTTCTACTGAGTAAATGATAGTTACGACTGGATCTAAGAGGAACCGAATGGGTTTACCTTCTTTGTGCGAGTTTCGGAAACCAATGTATCTCGGGAATCAGAGTCAATGCGGTTATGTTTCCGCCGAAAATAATTTTTTTCTCTGGCTATCTCTTAACAGCACCTAAGTTATTTCATCAGCGCTTGTTCATTGTATCATAGAATTGAGTTGGGGTCTGTAATGGAGTCCTTTTTACACTATTTTGGAAACGGGGTCAAAATAATAGGCCTTTTTTCGTGTGGGTTGGGATGAGCTTTCTTCTGGGCTTTTATTATTAGTCCGCCGTCCTTTAAGTTCGACTGAGGGTGAGATAATTTTCTTGGAGTTGAGTTTACTTTTTATTGCTCTCTAACTGTACTTTGGATATCTTTAAGGTTTGTACTATACCACAGTATGAATTGTGTTAGTTAGTTTGAACGAGACACAGTCACACATACCCGAATCATCCCATTCCCATCCGCTTCGCTTCTGTAGTAATAAACTATTTATTGTCTCCTGTTTTTTTTAGTTTTGTAAGCAGTCACTTCACGGTGTGCATATGTCCATATTATTTTTTTCTTTCAGCACTGGCTAATTTAATTTAAGAATTCATGTTGGAGTTGGGTTGTTCTATCGTTTGTTACTTAAGTTGTTTGCTGTAATGTCTGTAGCTGCCGGTATATACGTGTTTCGCTCCGCTCTCAAAGTAATCCTTCCCTTCCTTTTTTTTTGTTTGTGAATGGGATGGGTTTCTTGATTTACTTCTTCGAAGTTTTTAGAAAATGGCAGATTATTTTTAGAATAGGATCTCCGAAATGGGAAGTGTGAGCTAGAATGGCGCGTTTCGTAATGTCAAATGTATTTCATTTCCGTTTCGCTTTATGTTACATATGGTTTTCGTGAATGAAAGGAAATTTTAATTTTCTTAGTTTTATAAATTTAATCACTCACTGTGAGATCTCTCCAAGCTAAATTTATTGACGAATTTTACTTTATCTTTATGAATTCTCTTCTATTAATACTTTTCCACGGATACATTTTTACTCATTTTTAGCTTGCCATCAGTAGGAAAACTATACCTAGTAACTATAATTATCTATAATTGATAAAACGGTTTAGGAAATTAATATTTCCGTATTTCATCAATTACGAATACTAATTTCTACAGTCTCTGGTGCTGCATTAAAACCCGATATTTCTCGCTATATGCTTCTCCTATCTACGGAAGCTAAGTGTGCGATCATAAAGTATCGTACCACTACATTAACTTTCGTAACAGGAATTTTTTATTTAAATTGTGGTCCTAAATAGCCTAAGTTAGGTCAACCGCGCCAAAGCTATCAGGAACATAGGAGGGTATATAGGAGGATATTAAACTACCAAGAGATGCCTATGAACAGCTAACTTAAATTATTTGATATAATAAGTGAGAGGAAACTAGGAACTAGGGAGATCATTCCAGAGTTCGGAAGCCGTGTAGAGAAATGTGGATTGCCCCCGTTTGGTATGATAAGTTGAGATTTTCACTGAATCTTGGTGATGTAAATTGGCTTACCGAATATTCCTAGAAAAGATAACGCGAAATAATATCAATGAACGTTTAAATTTGTAAAAAATTAATAAAAAATACATGCTCACAAAGTTCTACGGACGGTATTACAAAACAATACTGTAGTAGACGTGTGACCTTAATCTCTCTTTAATAATCGCCTTAGTGAAATTCGAAACAAACTTAATCCGCACTCAAACATTCTAAATTCTTAGCATAAAGTCTTAACACAAACATGGATGTTTACCTTACACCAAAATCCGGGGAGTGACAATCTCACACTACTTTACTTTTTGGTAGTAGCTACAGACAGAACCTCATTCTGCCGGTACTTTAGGTGAATAGAATTCCAAAGGGTTACAACAAATTGAATTCGTTCAAAATTCATCGTAATGTACCCGTGAAAGTGCTAATCACGGCGTGCCAAAATGAACCTAAAGTCATTCCTTAGCACCCCTCATCACGGAAGCACTGTTTAACAGATAACTCTAATTTGTCTTACAATATTGGATAATAAAATTAACATTTACCTCCAGAAATCTATAACTGTCTTGAACGTTCAAATAGTTACCTATCGAAATCTGTTAAATTGTGTGGACATATTTATACTAGAATGTTGATTCACTAACCTCGTTATCGCGGTAACTAGACAACGAATGCGTCTAACTTTAAAATAACACCTGAAATTATACCATAAAATATTGTATACATATTTTCAATGTCTGCAAGGCTTTCAATATTCACACATTCCATTTCCAAAGCAGTTTCCTAAGGTAAATCACTAATGTGAAAAAAAGGCTAATAGAATATATTAATGAGAAAGTTTGCCAAAACTACTGGTTGCTGAAATTCATTTCATAAAAAATTGGATTACTTTGGACTCTCGCTAGTCTCACACCCAAGAAGTGTGTGATACAAATTAGTGTAATCAAGGTTTGGCCCTTTCTATGTGACGTACAATTCTCAGAATAAGCGAACATTGCCCATTCGGAACATTGAACTGATAAAACATGCCAAAATCCCCTAGCATTATTGAATCGTTAAAAGAACACTATACAAATTCAGATTTGATCAACAAACTACGTCACTACGTGCTGCTTTTTCACTGGATGTGCAATTTGGTAAGGTAAAATAGTAGTTCAAATTTCCCAAGTAATTGACAATTGTGAATTTCTGTTACATTTTAAGAAAGATTATTGGTAGAAATTTGAAAAATCTTTAATTATCCACATACCTTAACTTTATTCGCCTGCCCTGCTACTTATACAAAATTAAGTTAAAACTAATTTTTTAAAAAATCAATCAAAACCTAGTCTTTTAAATGATCCATCAATCCCAATTCCAAAATCTTTATCCATATATGACGATCTTCGATCACGTCTTGCTTCATCTGAAATAAGAGCTTCTTCTTCCACAAAGTAATCTGCATTTTTCAGAAACCGTTGTTTCACATGATCTAAAAATTTACTGTTGGTAAGGAAAGTATAATTTGTAAAAATTAGGTACCACAAAGTTCACTAATAGATGGTGAACTGCCCCCAAAATCTTTCGGGAAATAGTCCTTAGGGACAATTTGGAACATCTTTTCGTAGGAGTCCACAAAAACTAACTACAGAGAGAAATAAAATAATGCCATTTTATTTTGTGAAACGTGCTATAAACTTACGGAGTCTAAAAGTTCGGGTTTTATAAAAGGTTTTATCAATGGTATTAATAACTCGGCTACAGATTTTACATTAACATAGTATAAGGCTTTTAGCCTAACTGGTAAAGCATTCTACAGATAGAAGTGTGAGTAGTGAGTACATACGTTATACGTACCAATTTGTCTTACTTGTACATAAAGGAGAAGCTTTTTCAACTCCATGGGATTTGTTTTTAAGATATGCCCAATGGTAAATTTCTGGACATCCATTATTATAATTAACCCGTCTGATGTACCATTTTCCACTAATTCTGATGTTATGCACATATCAAAGACTTTTACTACATCTTTATATACATATTTGTTAACATCTGTATCCAATATCGTACAGAATAATATTCTGTAATTTTGGGGCATCATTTTCGGTAAAAATGTAAATAGTCTACAATATTCAAATCATAATGCATCAAAATATTTTTACATGGGTTTCTTACGATATATCCAACGCGTTTCTAATTTTCGGGTTGGCAGGATTTCTATTTCGAGAAATATCGGTCCAAGCACTTCGATATGTAAAAAATTTATCAATTGCAGATTTTGCATGTTCTACACTCCAGTAACAGCTTTGAAGGAAAAGTATAAAGTACAATTCTAAAACTCGCACAAATTACCACACTCGCAAACATACTACTCCAGATATATTACCTGAAATTTGTGGTAAATGAAGTTGCTTTTTAGCCCATTCTTGCAACGCATTTATGTCATCTTTACTTAATTCTTTATTTCTTTTGTACTCTTCTTCAACGTCAGCGATCTTCATCTTGAGCTGTAATGATTTTAGATGATATTGAGCTTATGTATATATTCAAATTAAATTAATAAGGTAGTTATATGTTGCTCTACTTTTTTCTTGCATAATTAATCCAGTTAGTACAAAGAGCAATAGAAATAATTGTGTGCAAGCAATTTCTTCTATTCTAGTAACAGAGATGTTTACAAAATCCGCAAAATAAACTTTGCATAATGTTCCTATTATTAAATTATTAAATATTTTTAACATTCTAAAATAGTGTAGAAATCTGCCAATACCTTAATTATTTATTTTAAAAATAAGAATGCAAATAATTTGTACAAATACCAATAGTTCTGGTGTCTGCACACATAGCACACAGTCGTTTTAAGGATACCTGCTTAAGAGGTTAGTAGCGTTCTAAAGACATCTGTTGACGCCTGACAAACGTTTAAGATACGTCTTATTTAGCGCTTTAGAATGGTGTTAAGCATACGTAGTAGCCATATAGGAACCGTTTTGGACCAGTTTAAGGTCACTCGCCTGTTGTCTATGCTAAAAAGTAGATCAAGGTCAAATGCTTCTTGTATTGACTAAATTGAGTTAATTAAAATTATTATTAATTTTATTAAACACATAAATATAAAGCTTACCTCGAGTAGGATTTGAACCTACTACCTGTACTTTGCTAGAGTACCGCGCTAATCAAACTGCGCTATCGAGATTCAAGCCCCAAACTTTGTGTTTATGTATGCAGAACTGATGTTAATTGTAAATATAATAATTATATTTAGAATTTACATCGGTTCTACATACACAAAGACAAAATTTACAATTTACAATATAATAATTATATTTAGAATTTACATCAGTTTTACATACATCAAGACAAAATTTACATCGATTGGGGCTCGAATCTCGATAGCGCAGTTGGTTAGCGCGGTACTCTAGCAAAGTACAGGCCGTAGGGTCAAATGCTGCTCGAGGTAAACTGTTTATTTATGTATTTAATAAAATTAATAATAATTTTTAATTACATATTTACCTCTGAACTTATTCGTTCATAACAGAACTTATAATAAATTGAGTTAACTTGTTGTCTAAAATAAAAGTATTGTCCTCGCCAGGAGTGTTTACCGCTAGGTCATTAATTTATGAATTTAGCTATCCAATTTGTTTGTACTGTCTTCTCATATAACACAGTGAATTAAATAAGGATGGTAAACATTCGTAGTGCATTTGACGAAATCGGCATGCGATATTGAATAAGCATATGTTGTAGAAAGAGTAAATCTATAAACACGAAATCCATTTTTTTTATATACATATAAATTTAATTCTCATTTGACTAATGCTACATAACATTTGTTTGTTTATCCCCTGACTGTTTCCTCATTTCCTACATTTACTTCTTTTAATCATCATTTATTACACACTTTAAATAAGTCCTTTTCAGAACTACTCCCTTTGTTATTCACTTGCGCCTTTCCCACTGTACCTTCACTTTGTTACGTGTTTAATTGGAAAACGTTTCTTTTTGATTACATTCGTCATTTTGTCAAGTTTACTTACTAAAAACAGCAATTTATTCTTAGGTTGAATGCTTCCAATTCACTATTTCGCAAATTTTTACGCATCGCTAATTGCATTTAAATTAACGTATGTAATTGTTGTACCCATCTCTTACTTAGTTTAATACCTTCAGCGACATCTCTGAGATTTCGGATCATTTAGTATAAAGCAGTTAAAAAGAAACCTGGGATCTATTAGAGTCAAATAATACATATACATATAATAAATACATATTTTCTACACATTTTAACTTTTGGCAACAATGATTGAATACAAATTTTCTCAAGTTTGTAAAATTGATTTTAAGGTGTTGGCCAATTTTTCTTTCTTCCTTTTTAAGAACGCCTTTGATGGTGGATGTGAATTTTTCGTTTCTGGTTCTGGATGCTGAAGCATAATTTTTTGGAAAATTCTCACATAAAGTAATACTTAGTTAAATAAAAGTATTACTAACGCTTTTAAAAGGCGGATATAATTGAAATTATTCATTCGTCCAAATCTTCGGTAAGTGGCACATGTTTTGATAACCTCATGGTAATTAAAATTGTTTTCAGGTTTTCGAGTATAAAAGAATTCAATACTAATTATTCACATATAAAGACACTTCAATCGAAATTACGTTGAATGTTCACTACAGGCTCGTTTGTCACCTGTAAGAGGTATGAACGGTCATAATTAATTAAACATCGTACTTATATTTATCTTCTTTTAGCATCTCCGTACTACTTACATTTCTAACGGTATTCCTTCTTAAATTTTCTGCTCACATTTTACTGTTACGTTACATCCAAAGTTCATGATTATCGCTGGAAGGCGTAAGAGCCTTGCTGACATCCACGACCATATACGTGAGGGCTACTAGATCATTGGAATAGTACCCGAAATTTGCAAAATTAAATAAGTAAAAGTTTCAACAATAAAGGTCAGATCTTTTTTTTTCTTTATCACCTGGTTACACGATTGTGTTTCTAAATTTCCAATACACCTAGAAGGTTCTCAGTGAATTTCTACAACGAAAATAAATGTACGGATATTAATTTTGTAATTAAATAATAGACACTTGTTACCTCTTAATTAAGTTTATATATTTAAGGTGCTTCCAGCAGTTCACTTTCACAAAATTTGAATATTTTTGCCCTCAATCACCAGTAAAACTTTAATTGAATCATTAAAATAGATAGACCACACCCAGACAGGTTTGGCTTCCATTTTGACTTAATTAATTATAGCTTCTGTGGCTACATTCACCCAACGATCTAACTCCTGTTTGATTGAAATATACCGGGTGTAACGATTATTTGTATTACCGTGAACTACTACAAAAGTTAGACCTTTAATTTCAGACAAAATTTTGTAATTTTGTCTCGTAATCTTTATGTGTTATGTACATTACTTTTTTCTGTGGATAAGATTGTTCGGGCCAATTTATTTCCTATAAATTTCTTGATTACTTTGTTTGTTACGGTAGTTATTTACTGTGGACCGAACAAGCTTTCCAATTTACTGTATACTGTGTGAAGCGTAAGGCAAGCAAGTTCATTAATTAAATATTTTTTTGTTTTTTTATTCTACTAAACATCCCAATGGGATTATGTGTTAAATTAGCCAGTTCCGAATACGAACAGTAAGATCTTACAGCGACCGGAAGGGGGCATATAATGATTTTTTTTTTTAATTGAATTTAAATTGTAATTGCCGTGGGCACAAGCTGAGGCTCACTGCTTGCCATCGTGGGCTTTGGTGAATGTAAATTTATTTTTTTATTCTGTTGCCAGGATATCTACAATAAAATTACTTTATCGGGGGAATTGTTAACTGATTTCTATTTCTTCCTTTCATTTCTATTTCTTTTTTTTTTGCGAATCCTGTTTCAGGCTTTACAGGGTCTACTCTCTTTTCAACACTTGTTAAGTATTTCCTTATTAAAGCCTGCGACGCCTACTCATATGATGGTTAGACATGTGGCAATTTTTAGAACTATTCCCTTTGTTATTCATTTGCGCCTTTCTTACTATTCATTTTAGTGTCTACCATCCTGTCTACACAGGGTAAAACCTTGCACACGCAACCAGTATTTCGAGAGGGAGAAAGAAAACGGGGGTCTCCTGATATCAATATCTGCTGTCCAAGAAGTAAGTATAACAATAAGTGTTTACATCTTAATTCATTACAATCACGAAATTATAGCGTGTGGTAAGTGCGTTGGGTATATATGAGAAGACGGTGGGAAATATCAAGTCTCGAGCTGTATCTAACCCTGTTTTAACAAGTCCGGGCGAAAAACCACCACGCAAGAAAACAAAATTTGGCGATCTACCTGAAACATCCAAAATGGGCATGAGGAATACGTTATACAATATGTATGCGCAAAGTGAGTAATATTACATCACAATCTTTTACACATGTTTGACATACTAATTTATCTACAGAAACATATGTCACAGTTGCAAGTTTAAATGCAGAAATTCATAACAGTCACATATTAATAAGTGATAGAAGTCTTCATCGTGCAATGCAGTGGCTAGGATTCAAAGTAGGCAGTGACTATAGGCACGTGAAATTGACAATTATAACCTCAATGTGTCAAAAATGAAATAAAAGGAAAATTCAAATCTACGGTAACCTAGGTGGATTGTAGGGAAACGTAGCTTGGATCCTAGGTTACCGTAGATTTTAATTTTCCTTTTTATTCCCATTTTTTTTAGACACATTGAGGTTATAATTCGTCAATTTTCACGTGCCTATAGTCACTGCCTTAAAAAAAACTCTAACCGTAGAGCTTTATTGGAAAGAAGTTATATCGCAGAAATGCGAATTAAATTTCTTAAACAATACATTAAAGAGACCAATTCACCTAATCGTCGGCAAGCAGTATTGATGGATGAAGCGTGGGTCTACTTCAAAGGGAATCCAGGAAAATCATGGCAGGATGAAGACATTAGGAGTGTACGAAAACCTCAAGGCTATGATGGCTAGAGATTTATTGTTAATTACGCCGGATCCGCCAGAGGATTTGTACAAAGTGCTGCTCTGTTATTTGCATCAAGATCGTTAAAGGAAGATTATCATGGTGAAATGAATGGGGACTTTTTTAAAAATTGGCTTATTTGACATCTGTTAACAAATTTGGAAGAGCCTGCGCTAATTATAATTGATAATGCACTATACCATTCAACGTTAGTTGAAAAGCTACCAACTTCATCCTGGACAAAAGGCAATATGGTTTCCTGATTAACACAGAATCGCATCAGTAACGATCCCACACTCTTCAAAACCGAGCTGTATGGTCTAATTAAGTCACTTCAAATACAAAAAGGGTATAAAATAGATGAAGTAATAAGAAGCTACGGGCACGAAGTATTAAGATTACCACCATATCACTGTGAGTTTAATGCGATAGAATTAGTATAGGAACATGTAAAGGAATATTATGACAAGCTAATTGGACGAGATGGCTATAAAGATGAGAACGTAATTGCTATGTGGAACGAAGCTTTACAGCAATGTGATGAAACCGTATGGGATAATTATGTACGACATACTTAAGAAACAATAAATCAATGGTATAAACGGGAAGAAATGTTGGACACCACAGTTGACGAACTGGTTATTAACATCAGAAGCTATTTTGAAAGCTCGGATGTAGACAGTGACTCCGATTAGAGAGTTTTACACTTTAAAGGCATGTTTCTACAACGTACAATTAGCAATACAAGTGTGTTAGTTCATATTTAATACAATTTCTATCAGTAATGTATTTCAATAATGTAAGTACAATATATTTTGTGGTAAAATGCTTCTCAATATGTTAATTCACACATTTCCCATAAAATATATGTTCCACATTAAATGTCATCTTCATATGAATAATATTCTATTCAGAGCCGGTTTCACCAAGCCTTGTTTAATATTCATTAATCAAATCACTTGTTAATATTTAACAATTCATTAAAGTGTATAATGTTTCACCGACCAATTTTATCGAAGCGTTAGTTAATCACAGAAAATATTTGGCAACATGGTAGGATCACGCCTACTTTCTCTCCTGATCTGATAAATTTAAGTTATCTGCAATCTTTTTGTCCGTTGGTCTATTGTTGTGTTCCTCTCTTCTCGAAATAGAAGAGAAAAGAAAGCGGGAAAGAACCAACAATTTCTCCACAAATAATTTTTAGGTTATGTTACATTTGAAATTGAAACATATCAATCCTTACACTCATTAATCACCCAAATTTGGTCCCTTAACTTAACGATGCTTTAACGGCTCGTTATGTGTTGAAATTGTTTTATTCTTAATCATCCGTTAAATGTATTTTAAGAGTTCGTTAAATTTTAATGGAGATTGGTGAAACCGGCTCTAAGATACGTAACTTAACATCCATTTTGTGTATCAATGTTACCATCTTATTATGGGCCATCATTGCTATTGAATTGGTATCAACAATAAGAAATTATGATTATGAAACGTAGTAGACTTGCGAGATGAAAATAGTGCAGCTAGACAGTTGTTCCATGCAAATTATTTACCCTATAAATTGAATGTCTAATCAATTGTATGAGTGTTTATCAGCAACTTACAACACAACCATTCTCATGTTTTTATAATTCCGCTGCAATGATTAAATTTCATTGTTTGTAGGTTATAACCTACATAACCTTCAGGCTGTAAAAATAACGTACCAAACATCTGTTAGATTTCAAGGATATTGTTTTTCAACCGTTATCATTACCGGAATCAACGTTCTCTAATTTTTACACAATAAATCACAATAAATAAATAATTATGTTTTGGAATACTTCAGCTTTAAATGCTGATATCTCGGGTATATTTTCTAGTTAGAATTTATTACAACGAAAATAATTTTGACCCATGTTTTTTATATTACACCATATGATTCTATATGATGACGTAGTGGTAAACATTCCTGCAGAGGGCAATAGGTGAAGATGAGTATTTGACAAGTTGTACAGCTTCAGTTAGTTACTCAAGCAGGGACACATTTTTCTAATATAAATCGCAGTGTGTTGTGTTGAGATCAATCAGTTAGCAACTTGTAATTATTAAACATTGGATTAGCAGTGTTAAACCTAAGCACCTATTGCAAACCCTTCAAAAATGCTTGCAAAGGGCCGAACGTACACGTTGCCAGCATCAAAGTATTTTCTTCAAGATCAAGCTCTAATACACATTCGCTGCATGATTTTCAAGGTCAAGGTCGCTCACATTGCCTTCAAGGTCAAGGTAGGGGCCTTTTTCAAGGTCACAAGCAATTATTGGCTAAGTAGGAGCGTGGGATTCTTAGATGCTCTTCAAGGTCACGAGTGTTCGCAGTTAACAATTGGTATATAGGAAGAGGAGGGTATTCTTTTTCACTTAAGTTAAAGAGACGTAGATTTTACCAGCCACCTCCACCACTATCCAATCTTATCCGTATTTTAACCTTGAATGCAACTGATGCATCTACATAAGGAGAGTGCTATCATGATGAATAATTTTACGATAAACCTAAAGTGCTGTGAAGAGCAATGAGACATTAGTTATATTTGTTAGAGTTATAAATAGATGTCTGACATTTGCATCAAAGGGAAACTTATTCTTCGAATTGTACTTAATTAAAGTACACATGCATTCTTGTGCATTTAAAATTCTGAAATTGTGACCTATTTCCAAGCGATTTTGAAAATTGTGAGTATGTTTTGCGAGTACTCATAAGTAGTTAAAAGTTAGGTACGGGGTCACGCTACAGAGACGATGATTGTAATAGTTGATGTACAGGGATTTAACACGGCAAAACATGTATTCACACCCAAAGAGCTAGAAATATGTAATGGAAATCAAGCTGCCCATTTTGTGTTCAAACCACCATTTTCGTGGCACGTCTTAGATGTGGAATTTCAACGACAAGCCACCTGGTTAATCAATAATCATCACTGAATCAAATGGAGATCTGGATATACTTCTACATATCTCTTTCTACATATACTTCGTGAAGGGTGAGAGAAATCCGATTACATTCGACAAATATTGAGACAGTCAGTTATAGAAATTGAAGAGCAACCAGCTTTACCCAAAATGAAAACAACTTGTTTTTTCATACACAAACCAATTGTATTTGTGCCTTAACTAATGTACACTTTTTGTACAATAATTATGTAAGACAATAGCAGTAAAGGTTTTATAAAATTGAGCGCTGATAAGGGTTGCCAGTAAAGGGGAAAAGTTTGTAAGATTTACAATAAAATGCAATTATATATTCTTTTAAGTATCTTATTTTATGTTGATACAAGCTATTCCTATGGTTATACCCCACCTTATCCACCAAGGGAAACAATGTCAGGGAATCAAGTCAAATTTTAACAGTCCTTGGAGGTTAAATTCTTGGAAATAGCAAATAAGCGTTTCTATTGTTCAATTCTAATAATAGAATCAGTTCGTAGAAACAAGAGGAACGATGGGATTGTTGTCTATGCTAATATCAAGGTTCTTGTATTGACTAAATTGTTTGTAATAATAATTAGATTATGCTTACGTGGGTTCATACAGATGGCCGTTTTCCAAAACAAGGGAGACGTTTCCCAGAACAGGGATCTGTTACCCAACACAGGTTTCTCCCCAGAAAATAAGTCAAATAGCTCAATCATCGTAGCTGAAGCTAAATTAAACTAGGCTGTGCAAGGCCACAACCACTTCTTAGAAATCCATTTTCAAAGTTTATCTTAGAAATCTAAACATAGAATCAGCTCGTGAGGGGCATCATATTACATTTCTACGAAATACATGTTCAAGGTTATTGCTTAGAAGGGCGTCGTATTCTTAGAAATCTAAACATAGAATCAGTTCGTGGGAATATGAAGGTCGTTGTTGTTTATGCTAAAAAGTAGGTTGAGGTTAAGTGGTTCTTGTATTGACGAAATTGACTCAAGGTCAACGTTTGTTGGTATCTTAGTATAATCCTTAGAAATCTGAAAGTATGTTAAGGTACTGATAGGGGTAGTTTTTATACTATAGGGAAAGCTGGATAATCCGCTTAAATCACCTACTTTAGGGGGTGTCTTTTATAGGCCAAGATACTGATAGGGAGTGGTTTTTATATTTTGAAAAAAGCTGTATAATCCCCTTAAATCATTTACGTTTAGGGGCAAAGGGTATCTTTTCCAATAATGATAGATACTGGAATAAGTCGACGGTGGTTATCATCCAGGGGTGCTTTTGACAAATTCTGACCCGTTTTCGAGAAAAATGACGTTTTGTGTTTGAAAAAGCTGAACTTAGAATGGTAAATTCTGCTCCGCTTTTGAGAAGACGAATGATTTTTTGTGTTTGAAAAAAGCTAGACTTAGAATAAAAAGTAGTGTTGGAAACCATGATTTGAGTGTTAAGGTTAGAATGAGAATTTTTAGTATAAAAGTCTTCATTGTGTGTGCAATAATCACTATACTCTTGATTAGCAGAAATGACAAAAGTAGTACGTATGGTAGAAAGAGAAAGTAAAGAAAAAGCAGTAAGTGTGGAGCGAAAAAAGCGATTTGGAGACGTTAATAAAGCAAGTAAAACTTGATTTGGAGTGTTATACAGTGAAAAGAAAAATGATGAAGCTGTGTATTAACAATATGTTGAGGTTGAAAAGTATGGTGAACGTATAGTGTTAGAAACAGAGGAGTTTAAATGTGCATTACCTCAGCGCTTTTACGAGTCTTTCTAGGACATTTTAGGTAAGGATTGTCAGGATGTGTACCTTTTTTATCTGAAAAACATCAAGGTTTCGTATGAATTTAGCACATTGGCGGGATTAAAAGGTTGTTCTGCCCCCGTTAAAACAACTAATCCCCCATAAGGAAATAGAACCCCTTTCTCAAGCTGAAGTACGTTGGAACTGGCTTTAAAGAGGCGAAATTGGACTATATACAACGTATAAAAGAAGAGTATACAGATTTATTGGAAAAGAACAGACAATGACAAAGTTTAATAAATTGCGTTATATATTAGAAAATATGAACTCGTTATCTTTCGCTAGAAGGGAGAAGGGAGGAAGAATGTATAGATTTAAATTAGACGTACTAAAACATAAAGAAAGAATTGTATGTATGTGTAATGTTTCCGTTAATTAAACAACATTTATAAAAAATGTAGTTACCCATTTGTTTGTGTAAAAGTGTTGTAAACCTAAATGACCCCTAAATTATCAAAAAATTCGATTGATGTAATTTTAAGAAATGTACCTTAACAATTAAGCCTTTTAAATTGACATTCCCCATTAGCATTTTGATAACGTGCTAGTTATCATACACAATGTATAGGTTTAAAATAGAAATAAAGAATTGTAGTGTTTCGTAAAATAACATTTGGAAACTTAAAATATGTACTCTTTTAATGTAAATAAAAAAACTTTCTGTAAGCTTTAATTAAAAGAAAATTATCATCGTCTTTATGAAAGCAAACCTTTTATATTACTTTAAACAATGAAAAACCAGTATAATGCTTTACTAATAAAGAAATTTTAGTTAACATATGGATAAATGCCATTTATTGATATAAAAACCATCAAGTTTCTTTGTCTACGCGATCTGTATACATTAAAACCAATAAATCTATTACTAAATCGATTTTTATTGATTTAGGGATCATTTAGATTTACATTGTATATAAATGTTATTTAATTGATACAAACATTAAGCGTAGTACATTAAATTTAAATCTATACATTGTTAACTCCTTTTCTATACTGCAATTTATATAGCTGTCATTATTTGTTCTTTTATACCTTGTACATAGTCCAAGGCTGGTCAATTTAGGTATGAAAAGTGCACTTAGTGGAAATTTAAGGTGCAGTCCTAATCACATTTATGTTTTTCGGGACGCTGAACATGAATCTGAGTTTGAAACGTCCAAATTTGGTCAATGTTTTAAGTTTTAGGTTAAATCTCGATAATTATGAATTTTTTTCGAAAAGATCATGCTTTGCAAAAAAAAATTAATTTAAATCTCCTACAATTCCCTTTATACAAAGCAAAGTCTTATATTTTTTCATTATAACACTTCAATAATAAAATAATTTTTAGAGAGTTAGCATAAATGCCATTTATTGATAGAAAATCAATCACGTTTCTTTCATTTACAGGTAAATTAGATCCTTTCAGGGTCTAGTGATCTACGTACATCAAAAACCCACAAATCTGTAACTAAATCGAATTTTTTGTTAATTTAGATTTACAACACTTTTACACAAACAAATAGGTAACTACATTTTTTATAAATGTTATTTAATTAACGGAAACATTACACACATACACACAATTCTTTCTTTATGTTTTGGTACATCTAATGTAAATCTATAAATTGTTCTTCCCTTCTCCCTTGTAGCCAAAGATAACGAGTCTATATTTTCTAATATATAACGCAATTTATTAAACTCTGTTATTGTTTATTCTTTTCCAATAGATCTGTATACTCTTCTTTTATACATTGTATGTAGTCCAATTTCGCCTCTTTAAAGCCAGTTCCAACGTAGTCAGCTTGGAAAAGGGGTTCTATTTCCTTATGGGAGATTAGTCGTTTTAACGAGACCATGCATTGGTTTTAGCTTAAGAATGCAGGAGGGTGGGGAGCATAACGCCCTTTTAATACCGCGAATGTACTAAATTCATACGAAACCTTGATGTTTTTCAGATAAAAAAGGTACACATCCTGAAAATCCTTACCTAAAATGACCTAGAAATACTCGTAAAAGTGCTCAGGTAATGCACATTTAAACTCCTTCGTTTATACCACTATACGTTCACCTTTCTTCTCAACTTTTATGCTTATACTTTACTACACTATTTTTACATATTTCTCATTACACATTTCTAATGCACAGCTTCATCATTTTTTTTTGAATTATATAACACTCCAAATCAAGTTTTACTTGCTTTATAAACGTCTCCAAATCGCTTCTTTCGTTCCACACTTACTGCTTTTTCTTTACTTTCTCTTTCTACCTTACGTACTACTTTCGTCATTTCTGCTAATCAAGAGTATAGTGATTATTGCACACACAATGAAGACTTTTACACTAAAAATTCACATTCTAACCTTGACACTCAATCATGGTTTCCAAGACTACTTTTAGTTCTAAGTCCAGCTTTTTTCAACCACAAAACGTCATTTTTCTCAAAAAACGGGTCAGAATTGATCAAAAGCAACCCTGGATGATAACCACCGTCGACTTATTCCAGTATCTATCACTATTAGAAAAGCTACCCTTTACCCCTAAAAGTAGATGATTTAAGGGAATTATCCGAGTTTTTCCATGATATAGAAACTACCCCCTATCAGTAGCTTGATCCACAAGAAATATCTCCTAAAGTAGGTGGTTTAAGTGGATTATGCAGCTTTTTCTGTAATATAAAAACTACCGCTATCAATACCTTGACTTACTTTCAGATTTCTAATAATTATACTAGGATACCAACAAACGTTGACCTTGACTCAATTTAGTCAATACAAGAACAACTTAACCTCAACCTATTTTTTAGCATAAACAACAACAACCTTTATATTTCCACGAACTGATTCTATGTTTAGATTTCTAAGAATACGACGCCCTTCTAAGCAATAAACTTTTACATGTATTTCGTAGAAATGTAATATGATACCCCTCACGAGCTGATTCTATGCTTAGATTTTTAAGATAAACTTTGAAAATGGATTTCTAAGAAATGATTGTGACCTTGCACAGTGTAGTTCAATTTAGCCTCAGCTACGGTGATTGAGCTATTTGACTGCTTTCTGGGGAGAAACGGTTACCTATGTTGGGTAACAGATCCCTGTTTTGGGAAAGGGCTCCCCTGTTTTGGGACACGGCTATCTGTATTTGGGAACCGGATCCGGTTTTCGGGAAAACTACCTCATCCTGGCGACCAGGACAGTAGTATGAACCCACGTAAGCATGTAAAGACCCAGCAGCCTTTACGAATTTTTTTCAGTTAATTATTTGCTGACCATCGTGTATTAAAACAAATTGCAAAAGATTGCGCGATATTACACCACAAATAACCATTTTATCCCCTCCGACGTAGATTTCAGAAAAATAGTAAATGCTTTTACGTCAGAGTAATCTCCACCAATCTCGACATGAGGATCCTCTGCACAGAAGCCGTCCCTGCCTACCTCGCATCATCTATAAAATCGCAGGACGCGCTACCGGAAAAAATGCTTGTGCGTCGGGCCGTTGCCCAGACCGCTTGCTTCTCGTGCGCGATCCGGTCCATAGTCTACCTCCTGCTTGTACGTTGGGATGTTGCAACGACCGCTTGCTTGTAGATCTGTTCCGCCGCCGCTACCTAACCTGTGCGTCGATCTGTTCTGTCGACGCTACCAAATAAAGAATGTTCTGACCGCGCGCCTGCTTCTCTTAATCGCGTTATTTAAGAGAGTCCTGAATCCTGACCAGCAACCTGATCGCTTACTGCGATAAATCCTGAAAATCCTGACCAGAATCCTGATCGCTTTTTGCGAAAACCCAGACTCGAAAAGAGCACCGGAAATAATAATTTCGAAACCGACGACTATTATTATTGCCATAATAATTATCGTGATTAGTATTGTCAATACGTCCCGTTTGAATCCGGCCCGATTCAGTCAGTTCCAGTTTCCCTAAGCTTGACCGTACGTCTCCGCCGCTTTAGTCAAGTTATCCTCCGTCTACCTAGTGAGCGCCGCGTCGAGTTGCAAATCCGCCGCGTATAGTCGTGCATTATTCTATACAACCGCCCTTTCCCTTCAAGGTCGCGGACACTTAAGTTTATTACACAACCTTACACTAAATTACACAACACGCAGCCAGACGACGGGTTTAGATACCCAGAAGTCAGATTGCGAGTACAGTACACTATCGCATAACATACACACACATTAAGGTGTTACGATGGGCTAGACCTGGCGTCACCGACCACAAACACTACCTACGTACACCAATCGGACGTTGTACAATCCAGCGTCAATCTCCACTTACCCAGGTGGAAAGAAAAGCCATCGCCTCAGTTCTAGCACTCTACAGCTTAACGGGTTCGTTCCAGAATCTTGCAAAGAGCCCTTCGAAACATTAATTACACCAACACACTCACACGCCTACACATAGGCTAAGTAAATAGATAAGGACGAAAAGTGCCGTTATCCGAAGAGGGAATGTTATCATCCACCGTCATCTAGACGAAGACGTCGCGAGTCCGTGTCCGAGAGTTTGCATTCAACCACGCTCACTCCTCGTAAACGCTCCAGTCGCCGTGGTCAACCTACTGTAGATCCGCGTAACCGTAATTGTGTTTAATCAGACCTCTTCTTGATAACCCGGAAGTTATCCGTCCTTACAAAAGGAAAACGATAGGTAACCAGTATCTATGAACCTGTAAAGTAAAATCGCCGTCGAACGCCTTATAGACATTCAAGTAGCCTAACTCCAACGTGATACGTTTTAGATTCGTGTCTGACTTAATTTCAGTATTTCCGCATTAAAATAGACACTTTAAGTAAGACTAAATTTATATTATTTTAAACAATTCAGATAGGTGGTGTGCCAAAACTCAATCCTGTAGTGTTAAATCATGCGCTTAATCATTTCCATGATTATCCCTAATAAACCAAAGTACATAAACACGTATTAAAATCCGTATTTCCTGCATTTCATAATTACAGAACCCTTTGTATATACGAAAGTTGCACGCGTTTGCATTGAAAACTGGCGCACAGAATAAAAGCTTCAGTTTCTTTTAAGCGAAGGAAATAATTAAAGTATTTAATACCAATACGTTAGTAATTAATTAAGTCCATACAATTGCGACGATTCACCAGTATAAATAATAAATCTGGCAAGGACAAATTGCTTCCAAAAGCGCGTGTATAATAAACTCTTCCCTTACGAACCACTCTGAGTAATGTGGTTAAGACCGACAATCGCCTAACCTCGTAATGTGTCTTGCGCTCTAACGCGACATTATAATATCGATTTTCCATAACTGACCTGCGCTTTACCCCGGAAGAGAGAGTATTGGCCTACATAATCTCCCGTTATAAATATTTTAAACGTTACTACCGTTTACCGGCACGGCTCCAGCCTTCTCATAATAAATGTAATTAGCGCTTATTTCTATTTCCTGTTCTAAAAGCGCTTAGGCGTGTATATTAAGCTACCATTAATCTATTTTTCCCCAGAAATGAATCAGGATCCAATAAGGTACGGCCCCGACCACTTCTAGAAGCCAGTGACGCCAGAGAAGATTTCATTTTATTTTGTACATAATTACATCTATATATCTTTTATTTAGTGTTATAAACTATAGGCTAATATACGTTTGAAACATTTTATTGTAATTATTGAAGGTGGACAGTGTTAAGCACCAAAATACGTCCTCCCCCCGTCTTGCTAAGATAAGACCCGACTTGAGCTAATCGAGGCACTTTAAAATAAACAATTTTAATTATCGTAAACCAGTGGCTTACAAGCATAATCTTTTTATTATTACAAACAACGATTTAGTCAATACAAGAACCTTGATATTAGCATAGACAACAACCCCATCATCCTTCTTGTTTCCACGAACTGATTCTATTATTAGAATTGAGCAATAAGAACGCTTATTTGCTATTTTCAAGAATTTAACCTTCAAGGAATGTTAAAATTTCATTTGATTCCCTGACATTGTTTCGCTTGATGGATAGGGTGGGTTGTACCATAGAAATAGCTTGCATCAAAGGTTGTAGCTTTGACATGAAATAAAACACTATATAATTGCATTTTATTGTAAATCTTACAAAGTTTTTCCCTTTATTTGTAACCACTATCAGCACACAATTTTATAAAACCTTACTGCTATTGCCTTACATAATTATTGTACAAAAAGTGTACATTAGTTAAAGCACAATTACAAGTGGTTTGTGTATGAAAGAAACAAGTTGTTTTCATTTTGGGGAAAGCTGGTTGCTCATCAATTTCTATAACTGACTGTCTCAATATTTGTCGAATGTAATCTGCTTTTTCTCACCCTTCAACGTACACATCATCTGTTACCGATATTAGTTCACGAAGTATAAGTGGAAAGAGATGTGTATAGGTATATCCAGATCTCCATTTGATTCAGTGATGATTATTGATTAACCAGGTGGCTTGTCGTTGAAATTTCACATCTAAGACATGCCGCGTAAATGGTGGTTTGAACACAAAATGGGCAGCTTGATTGCTAGCTCTTTAGGTGTGAATATATGTTTTGCCGTTTTGAATCCCTGTACATCAACTATTACAATAATTACGTCTCTGTAGCGTGACCCCGTACCTAACTTTTAACTACTTATGGGTGCTCGCAAAACATATGCACATTTTTCAAAATCGCTTGGAAATAGGACACAATTTCAGAATTTTAAGCGCACAAGAACGCATGTGTACCTTAATTAAACCGCACAATTACGCAGCATAAGTTTCCCTTTAACGCAAATGTCTTACTTTAGAGGGATATAATTGCGAGATAAATTACCTACACGAATCCATACGAATGAATGTGGTATCGTGAATCTGGCTGATCAAAATAACAGGGGAACACACTGGACGGCTTAGATCAAGCGTAATGGGCATATTACATATTTTGATAGCATAGGACACATTAAACCACCATTAGAATTAATTTAATATTTTAAAAGTGATGGTAGCAGAAACACAATTGATTATAAATACATACTTAAAAGCGAACGAAAAAGATAAAAACTCAGCCGTGCACTTGCCTATATAGAATACGAAATATTAACAGTGTGGTGGTTGGAAATTCCCAGATTTGCTATGATGAGGCCGCAACGTCACAAGTTGTTTTAATTAATATTAAATCAGTTAATGATTTAATACTTATTTTTACATTCCCAAATTATTGGTTATTAAATAACCGATCGGTTGATATACAATTTTGCCACTTTCTACTAACAAAAAATACTTATTCTAAAGGATGTCTTAATTAATAATTACGGAGACTTTTGTCTAGTTATAACTCAAATTTTACATAAGTCGGTTGCTTCCGCCACATATGTTAGCGGTTGGAATGTATTATTAAAAATAGTTTCTTTTACACAATGGAAACGAGATTACAATTTTTATTCTAGTTGTTTATCTGGTTAGTGCGATAGAAATTATTGCTGGTTTAACTTTAACTATTTATACCGAAAGTGTTATTTAACAATGCAATTTTCCAAGAAATACCTCAATTAATTTATAACAACGATGTTAATTATTCATTATTTTATTAATTTGAGACTCTCTTAGTTATATCTGGGGGTTTGAATTCTATTTTTGAATAATTACATTTTGAATTTTAAGTAAAGATAGATTATAAGCTTGTATATTTGTGCTGAATTTAGTAATTATTTAACATCGTAAAGCTTTAGGAGAAATATCGTTTTAGCTATTTTATACTAAAGTTAATCAGACACTTTGATTTCTCAAATATACATATAAATATAGTTGTTTAGTGTTATTCAGATTGCCTATGGTATTATTGTACAACTTTCTCAATTTTTGTGGTATTTTAATTGAGTGGCGTCCAACAATAAAAAACAAACAAATGCTTTACTGATTATACCTATGGACATATCTCTGCCTCCCTCACACCTGAAAATAAATAAGTTCTCAACCTACAGTAAGTTTCGTAAGAATTGTACCTTGCTGAGATAGACCGTGGTGCAATTTGACTTTTAATACACCAATCTTAACACCCAAATTTTTTTATTGGTTATAATATTTATTTGACATTCATTACGAATCATGATAATTATTTGTACTACTTAATTCCATTCTTATAAATATTTAACGGTGAATACTTAATTACTGGACGGATCTCATTACGGTTCTTGTTAGCGGAGTAAAAGAAAAAAGAAAAGTAATCTTCATACCTCCCGCTTACTTTAAAAAAAATAATAAAAAAAATGGATTACTTCCCATAAAAACGGTCATAATTCTAAAAAATAATTGAGACTAAAATTCTTTCTGGAAAAAAAATAAAATTAATTATCCTACCACTAACGGTGCTAATTTTCTAAAACAAAGTAAACTAAAATTCTTTGAAGAAGAAAAATAATTCGCTAAATCTAGCTTTAACCATTTCCCTGTGACGGAATTGTAAGCTTTGGTACTTATTCTAAGAAACATAAAATTTCTGTCACAAAACTATTCTTAAAATTACGATTTGAATGACTATAAATGAATATAACTGTCGGTGACGTTATTTTTTTTTCGGACGCACTTCTGTTTGATTTTACGATAGATGAATAGGGATGTTAGATGATTTGAATTTTACAAAAAAATGGAAATAACTTACAGCCTGATCCAGAACAGGAATTAAGGGCGGTTATCTGGTATCATTTTGCTGCGGATCCTTCTGGATTTTCCATTCTAGTACGGTTAACATCTAAAACTCATATTTGATTTATAACTAGACTAAACTAACGGTGGGTTTGGCGGACGGTAAGGATAAGGATAGGTTAAAGGGACATGAGTCGCCCATAACGATGATCTCAAGGCTCGCTAAGTGCAAGGGCGCATCCTTGAGGTTGTTACGTGTTTAATTGGAAAACGTTCGTCATTTGGTCAAATTTACTTACTAAAATCAGTAATTTTACGTGGATTCTGTTGATATTTTGATTTGTTGTGGGATCCTTTAGGTTAAATACCACGGGTGATACTACTTTTGTTATTACATACGGACCTACAAATTTGCGGCAATGCCTAACGGTGCATTTGAGAGCGGATGTTTGTGCAGCACCAGGCTACATACGGTTGGTTTTCACTCTCACCTTTTTAGGTTGTAATGTTTTGCCTGTGAACGAAATGATTTAGATAAATTCTTACGGATTAATTTAAACATTTCTTGCAGATGTTCTAAACGGGCATTATAATTAATTATATCGATGCGGTTTATATCCGCGTTTTCATTCGGGGTGGTTTCATTTTCACGGATCTATGTGTTAGGAAATCCAGGAGAAAATTCTGTACTCTCCTGAACGGCGTTGTCTACTCCAAATGTAAACTCATTAATATGTTTATCCCAAAGTCGGTGTTTATTCTCATAAAATTGAGCAATCGTGGTTTTTAATGTTCGATTCATGCACAGATCCGCTTTGTGAATCTGTCTTGAAATACAACTAAATATTGGTGAACTTTTATTGAACGGGGTAATGGGCCTAGTAAATTGGTGCTTATGATGTCTCATCGTGCAAGCTTCGCTATCTAACTCCTCTTTAAAACTGTTATGAAAATGAGGGTAGTGTGCCTTCTCTAATACAATCAGGGAAAGCCTCCGGGTGGTTTTCTACTTCACAAAATTTATTAACATACCAGTGGTAATCTGGTAGTTCAACGGCTAGTACCTCACCTCCGCCGGCAGTGGATTTCGAGATAATGCATCAGCTACTTTACTAAGCGCTATTTTCGGTACTTAATTTCATACTCATATTGCTATAAATACAGCCCCTAACTGGCAAAACGACTATAAGGTGATTTTATTGAGTTCAACCACTTAAGTGACTGATGATCGGTTAGAATTGTAAAACGGTAGTCCTGTAAATAAGATTTAAATTTTTCAATAGACCATGCAATACTAAGGCACTCTTTTTCGGCAACGGAATAATTTTTTTCCGCTGGATTTAACGTTCTGCTAGCATAAGTTATTACTCTTTCGCTATTGTTAATTATTTGAATTAATACGGCTCAAAGCCCTATTTCAGAGGCGTCGGTTTGTAAAATAAAAGGATAATTGAAGTCGGGATAGTTTTTAATTGGTTAAAAGCGGTTACTTGTTCGTCTTTCCAGTGACATCGTACAGTTTTATGTAATAATTTAGTTAACGGTGCTATTATTTTTGAGAAATTTTCGACAAAGCGTCGAAACCACGAACAGACACCTAAGTACTGTCACAGCGTTGTTCTATTGTGCGAACGTGCTATTTGCCGTATAGCATTTATCGGGGTCGGTTTGTATTCCCCCATTGCTAACTGCACGTCCTAAATATTTTAGAGACTTTCGGCAGAACTCGCACTTTTCGGCGTTAATTTTTAGATGGAAAACTTCTTTATGTTATTTAGAGGCTCAGATAAAGTTTCGCCTATAATGATTACATCGTCTAGGTATACAAAAGCATGCGAATCGAGCTCAGGTCTGATTATACGATCTAGAAATCGTTGAAAGGTAGCAGGGGTAGAGTGTAAACCAAAAGGCATAACTCTGAAATGAGATAGTCCCCTTGTCGGTACGGTAAAAGCAGTATTGCTTTTGACAGTTCGGTCAACGGTATTTACCAGTATCCATCTATCGATACTGGTTATGTACTTGGCTCGACGTAACTTATCTAGGACACGGTTTATAAACGCAAGAGGGTGCGTATTTTAACGGAAAATTCATTAATTTTATCTGAAATAAATACAAAATCTCGGTTTTCCGTTTCTTTTCTTTACTAAAACTATCTGACGGTTCCAAAATACTTTGTGCTAGCATACGATCCAATTCACCGTTCATTAAACTTTACATTTTCGGATTTGACGGTCGGTATCTTTGTTTTATCGATGTGTAATCCGTTAAGCGGATTTTATGTTCAATTAAATTGGTAGTACCTTGTACTGTTTGGAATTAGTCTAATTCGGTCTCTAAAAATGAATTTAATTTGGTAAGTTCGATTTCCGCTAAAGAGCTTAAGGCAGAGCGCTGAATGAAAGAAGCTGATGTGGTTTCAAGTTCCACTCTAGGTACAATTTCATTTTCTAAAAACAAGTTTACTCACTTCATATTAAAGTGCAAATTAAATTTGGATAAAATATCCATTCCTAATAAAACTTGATATCCCAAAGTTGAAACATGATGAGCTAGATGATGAACTTTGGTATCTAA
Organism: Vesta saturnalis; assembly: GCA_036346205.1. NCBI lineage: Eukaryota > Metazoa > Arthropoda > Insecta > Coleoptera > Lampyridae > Vesta > Vesta saturnalis. Next base: position 285,693 of record JARFJB010002103.1, on the reverse strand, counting down.
AATTTTAAATTCGGTATAAAAAGTTTGCCTAATTTCCATGGTTTGGCTATTTACTCCGGTAGCCTTCACAAATTTTGGTAACTGTGCTCCTTGGGATAACATATTAGCTACTAGTGGAGTTGATCGGCCTATTTCCACAGTTTATGTTTATAATACAATATTAGCTACTGTATCACTTATGAATGTAATTGTTGAATCGGTGTCAACTAATGCAATATACTTTTTATTTTCCAATTCAACACTTATGAAAGGAGGGAGATCAAAGTTGGTTTGTTGTTTAGTTTTTGAATTACTTTTTGAAGTTTCACCCGTTTTTATTAAAAACTCGGAAAGCGTTACTTTTTAATTCAGACACGGACAATTTCTGGACATGACACCTAGTTTCTCTCATCGTGAACAAAAAACAGGTTTATTACGGCAATGTGATCGGAGATGACTAAAATTGTTGCATCTCCAACACTTTATTTCGTTATTTTGAGCTATATTATTTCGAGACAAATAAGTAGTGTTATAATTATGGGAACGGTTTTCATTTATTGTATTTGATGGTGGACAAGATTTTGAAATTTTCTGTTGGCATTGTTGATTTGTGGGCTGTTATCATTGTTTATTACGGCTTGTTTATTTAAATTTTGTTTTCATGTTTGTTTACTTTGCGAGTTTACATATTATGATTTTTGGTTGAACCTTGCTTGACAGCGCTAGTGTAATTCTAATGTGCAGATGGACTAAGATTGTAATTTTCTCGTCTTGTAGCTCTATTATTAAAACTTACTTTCTTTATATTCGATTGAAAATTATTGTCAGCAGTACGGTTCCTAAAGTGTGAATTTTGCGGCTGATTACTTACAGTAAAATTTTGGTTATTATTATGATTTATTTTTGAATTACCATAATCCCGGTTTTAACTTCTGTAATTATTATTAATGAATACGGGTACATGACAAGTGGCCGGCGCCGACGGACATCTCGCCGACGATAATCTGGCCGATGGGTAAGTTGCCGAAGGCAATGTCGCCGAAGGCCGAGTGGCCGACAACCACAATAATAATCAACATTGTATTAAGTAATATATCTAATATATAATGTGCATCTTGCAAAGTAGTACCATAACACTAACTTCATAAATACATGTGATTCCAAAAAAGAGGAAACTTAAAAGTATTGCGAGGACAAAGTTACGGGTGAGAGCTAGGTTAATGAAGTAATTGAAATTTAATTATAGACTTGTTTTGGTATGATAAAAAATTATAAAAACATTATTCCTGGTTTATTTATGAAGATGTCTATTGTTATTTTTTAAAAATACACAAAAAAACTTTTTTGATGTACTTATTTTGTTTTGTATCTATAGCTATTTATTTAATTTATAATTTGTTAAAATTTGAATATTCCTTTTTTATATTTCAATTAAACTAGTGTTGAAGAATATATATATATATATATATATATATATATATATATATATATATATATATATATATATAATATATATGTGTATATGTATAGTTCAAACTGAGTGAGTCTGTGTATGAATCGAACATTAAAAACCACGATTGCTCAATTTTGTGAGAATAAACACCGACTTTGGGATAAACATATTAATGAGTTTACATTTGGAGTAGACAGCGCCGTTCAAGAGAGTACAGAATTTTCTCCTGCATTTCTAAACACAGATCCGTAAAAATGAAACCACCCCGAATAAAAACGCGGTATAGAACATCTGCAAGAAATGTTTAAATTAATCCATAAGAATTTATCTAAATCATAGCTATTTATTTAATTTATAATTTGTTAAAATTTGAATATTCCTTTTATATTTCAATTAAGCTAGTGTTGAAGAAATATATATATATATATATATATATATATATATATATATATATATATATATATATATATAGCTTAATTGAAATATAAAAGGAATATTCAAATTTTATTTTACATTCATAAAATATAAAAATTTACATGGATGTGCTAAACCTCTTAGATATCCTAAAATAGAGTTACGATTGTAATTTACAACCTTGCCCAAGATTCTTGTCAACTTGTTCATATTTATTTAGTTTTCTAACTGGTTCATAACCTGCCACATATTTTTCGTAATCATCGTCATAATATTTTTGAAGTCTTTTCAATGTTGTTAGAAACATATAAATTGTTGGATGATTGATCGAAGAACCAAAATGTTGCTGAGGTTTTCTATGGCACGCCTCTTTGGTAAACGGACCATTTGTGTAGGGAAATCTCGCCGCTGCCCTTGTCCCATTTTGACGAAATCTTCCGATATACGTAGAATGAAAACTAATCCAATAGTACTTCCAGCTCGTTTGGAAGATACTCTTACAGGCAAGCAAACCCGTAGGCCATATCATCTTCAGGAACAATAACGCTAAGGAAATCACCATACGTTTTATTACCTGAATCTGATAACAGAAATAGGTCGAAATGTCCAGGTCGGTCTTCGTATGTGCGTAATTCTTCTGAAATCGTTATATCTCCTCTTCTCCCAGGATTTCGTACCTCTTGATTTTCCTGTTTCTTATTCTTTGCATCATTTTCCTTACATAATCGGTATTGGGTAGAATGCCCTGGGTTGGAGGATGGGATTTTTCCAACATTCTGCCTCTTAATTGTGATGGATTTTCTCTTGCTACCCTGGCGTACGTTTTCAATTCTGTTTTTAAGCGAGCAACTTCAAACCTTGAAGTTTCTCCGGCTTCTCGACAAGTATGTAAAGTTTTTTCTGAATGAAAGGATCTGTCCGAAGCATTCGTCTAAACGTTTCCCTTACACTTGTCCAGCGCCATAAATCCATAGTGCCTTCTTTATTTCCTTTATCTATGACATAAAGAAAACCGTTCCATGCAAACTTTGCGAAATTTCACTGAGATTTGATTTCACTCATTTCGTTCATTTATATATGTGAAATTTACAATATAAAATTTATTTGATTTATATTATTCTAAAATAACACACTTTTACGTTTATGCGCTCTCCCCTATAGAAAATCAGGAATTATATTTTTAATTGTTTACCATAATATAGCAGACAAATCATCCTGTAATTGTCAGCTAGATAAATGTTAACAGATTTAATCCTTTTTAGTAATGAATTTCCATGTTCGGTTATGAGAAAATAAGAAAAATAGTCTCGTAATTGTTGGGCTAGACAACTGTTAATAATTTATAATTAAGTTTCCATTATGACATTAACTAGCTTTCAACCGTGATTTCCTCCATGCAGCACTATTTTAATTTTCCCCATTTCTGGAAATAGATATATATTTATGAAGTTATAGTTATTATATGCTATATTGCAAGATAAATTACTGAAATAAATAATACACCGTTGATTATTATTGTGGTTGTCGGCCACTCGGCCGTCGGCCACTTGCCCATTGGCCACATTACCGTCGGCGAGATGTCCGTCGGCGTGCGGCGTCGGCCACTGCTTCCCTGAATATATTTGCAATTGTTTTGGGATTATTAAATGGCCCACTAAAATTGTCATTGTAATTTACGGTAGTACTAAACGGATTATTTGCTTTAAAATGATTTCTATTTTTTTTTAATTTTCAGTGACATACGTAGAATGACTTGTATAAAATGGTGTACTAAAATATAAGGCCAGTCAAATAGTACACCAGAAATCTCTAAAATCGCAACCTAACGGCTAGTTCTGATTTTTTAATATATTGTTAGGACCACTACCAGTAGTATATATCCAAGTTTGCAGAGACAATAGTTACCAAGATACAGTCCTCAGAAGATTTTTTCCAAAAAAGTGAAATGTTAAGAGTTGGTCAACTTTTGACCCCGAAATCGGGGGAAATACTCATATTACCGGTAAAGTCATAGGAAGAGATGTTGTTGCAGCGAATGTAATTAACTTTAATTTCAGCAAAGAACGATGTCTGTAGGCCCCATAGTTTCGTCAGAATGCTAATAAATAAAAAAAATGGGAAAACTGCATTTCTCGCAAATTTGCTATTTTGCTCAGGGCGGTTTCAGGGTTATTTGACTAATAGTGTACATAATAGTGTATATTGATTCATACTTCCGGAATAACATACTAAAAGTCGTCGAAAGGAAACTTGTGCTATGGATATTTTCGGTGAATGTTTGAAAGTTACACTGCTGATGCTTTAGTGGCATTTCGCTGCCAAGCTAGGCTACTATAATAAACTCCTACTGAGCGTAGTATCCATTATTGTATCGATTTTCTCCACGCCTTCACTGAGTGTGACACCACCACTGCCCTTTTCGGGTACGTGAAGATTAAACTGTGGAGCGCCATCCAGAAATATCCTTAACCCGTAACCACAGATGAAGTGTTCCTCCAACCTACTTCAATCCACCAAGACACCTCAAATGCCGGAGCGAAGTATCTAGTAGCTCTGCATGGAGGGGACTACACTAAGGATACGTTCCAGAGCCTGCGCTACAAATTTTTTGTGGAAACAGCCGCCTCGGCTAAGGTTGACCTCGCCCGTTGACCTCCAACGGAAGATGGTGCAACATTCTACGCCTACCGAACCTACCATCAAGTTCAGATGTGATTGGGGGTGAAAAAAGATGCCACTCAATGAAGAACCATAACAGGGGCTTAACTTAACTTAACCTTCACTCCATTCCCTTGCGGGTTAGGCAAAACAATGCCTACCTATTATTTATTTTTCATTCACAACATTTCTCCATGCTTTCCTATCTCCGCATACTTCCCTAGCTTCCGCAAGATTCATACATTGTTTCTGATATGCCGTTTTATTTTTAAAACACCTTATGTTTCTTTCCTTTATCATACATTCTACTACATTTAGCCAAGCTTTAGGTGGCCTACCAGATCCAGCCTTCCTTCTAACCTCACCCGCATATATTTGCTTCGTTAATCTTGAGTTGTTCATTCTCTCAATGTGACCAAATCAACGTAATGTACTACTTTTATATCTATCCATCATCATCTTTTCCTCGCCACACTCCGTCATTATGCATTCATTCTTTTTCTTGTTCTTTCTCGTTTTACCATATGCGCATCTCAGGAATCTCATACCCACAGCGTTTAATTTTCTTTCGTGCTTTTTTTGACAGACCCATATCTCACTTCCATACACCACTGACGGGACAAACACGACATTATAGATTGCTCGTTTCACAGCTAGACTTATGCTTTCGCTTCTCATTATCGTCCACATATTTCCAATCACTTTCCTTCCAGCATTGACTCTTCGTCCAATCTCGCCCTCTATTGTACTATCTGCAGTAAACATTCTAACCAGCTCATCCACTTGCTCCACAATTTCATCTAGCAAAGTAAATACTCTACTCTCCTTTCCACCTTCCCGATTGAACACCACAGTATTAGTTTTTTCACGTTTATTTTTAGGTCCATGCTCTCACAGACTGTATCAAACTTCCTCAGAGCAACCATCTGATCAACATATCCTCTCCCTGGCAAGAAGCCACCCAGCACATCCCAAATCTTAGTTTTTGTAGTTTGTCGTACTCTATCAATTAGAATTCTTCCAAATACTTTACCAGGCACACTGAGCAAACTTATTCCTTTGCAGTTTTTACAATCACTCTTGTTACCCTTACCCTTATACTGTGGTACAATGATCCCGCTCTTCCAATCCTGGGAACTTTTCCACTCATAAGGCATACATTGAATAATTCACGCAATCTTCGTATAAGCTTTGCACCTCCATACTTTTGCATTTCACCAGTGATTTCATCTACGGCTGCTCCCTTGCTGCTTTTCAACCTTCCTACCGTTTTCTCTACCTCATTTATCCCAAAATCCTTCTCAGTTTCATTCATAATTCCTTCTACATTGTCCTTATTTAACCGTTCAGTATTACTTTCCTCACTACTGTACAGCTTTCTGAAGTATTCTTTCCAGCATTTCCTAACTTTACAATCCTCCCATACTATTTCGTTGCTTATGTTCATCACTCCTGCACCGTTCTGTTTAGAGCCACGTTGTGTATTTTTGACCCATTTTCAGAAGAGTTTTTTGTTTCCATCAAAATCATTCTGCATTTTCTCTCCTTCCACAGCCTTCACTTCCTCTTTATTTATTCTCACTGCCTCCTTTGCTTCTTTGTTTCTTAATCTGTACACCTCATACAATCGATTTTTCTCAGTCTCATTTTTTGCAACGATCATTGCCATGTACGCATCTTTTTCCTTACATACTGCTTTTGTTACCGACTCATTCCACTAAGCACCTTTTTTTCTGTCTGCCTACAGTCGCTTTTCCACATACCCGCACGGCACAATTGACAACACAGTTTTTCAAACTTATCCATGCGTCGGTGTCTTTTATTTGTTCGTTTCACACGATTTCATACACATTCAACTCTTTACTCACAGCATCTGCGTATTTTATTCTCGTACCATTATCCACTACTTTGTTTACCCTAATTCTGGAAGTCCGCACTATGTTTGCTTTCCTTCTCAAGACCCACTTTTGCCCTAAACACACTCTAGATATATCCAAAAAGTGGTCCGATCCACACTCCGATGCGCGCATTACTTTTGTGCCTTTCACCAGGTTTCTAAGCCGTTCATCATACACTATCAAGTCTATCATACTTTTAGATTCATGTTTTTGCCATGTATACATATGTACATTTTTTGTTTAAACCGCGTATTGGATACAAACAGGCTTCTCCCCACACAGATGTTCGCCAGCCGTTCACTATTCTCATCGACTCCGAACTTTCCTAGAACGCATTCGGTATGTTCTCTCTGTACACCCACCCATCCGTTCATATCCCCCACCATCATCACTCTTTCGTTTGGCTTACATACGTTCAATACGTTCTCTACTTTATTCCAGAAGTTGTCACGCTTCTGGTCTCTTTCTCCATTCAGCATAGCATGCAATAAGAAAAATTCTTCGAAATTCCACTTTCATTCTAACCCATATTACCCGGGGAGATACCAATTGGTACTGTTTAACACATCTTTTCACTCTTTCACTTACAATCACCCTAAGTCTGTTTGCTTCATGCACTTCAGTCTCAACTCCTGACCATAGTGCTAGACTGCCATCCATCTCACAGTATCCTTTCCTTTGTGCTTTGTCTCCGATACTCACAGAATATCAAGGTGTCTTTCGTATATTACATTCGCAATTTCAAATTCGTTACCATGCAAACCTCTAACATTCTACGTACCGACTCTCCATGCATTCCTTACACAGTCGTCAGCAACGGGACCTGTCTGTTTCGACCTTGACCGCCCATTGTAGCCACGTCGATCCGAGGTAATTACTCTTGAGTATTACCATAGCGAGCCGATCGGTTACTGGCCAAATCGTGCCCAGGACGATGTAGCATTCCATACTAACGGTCCTATTACCGGACAGTTATTTGTCTACTGCCTCGACATGTAAGGAAGGAAGAAGTAGATAGATATAAATAATAGATCGTATACTTACTGTATGAATATCTAAGTGTACATATATACATATGCAATTTTCACTTACATACCCTTTAATCATATCACGTTTCAACCAGATTGCTCCCTACGCGATTCCTGGCTTCGCGTCGGTCACCGGACTGTTATTTATTTGCGGCCAAATCCTTCAATTATTTTTAATTTAACTTTCCGAGTTATAGTTATTTCTTTGTTATTTAATTTAATATTTATTTATCAAATTTATATTATTATTGTGGTGAACCGTGACAACTTACGTTTTCATCCGGTAAGTTTTTTTTATTCAATTGCAGGGTAACAATAAATAACGATAATGGCCCTGTTATCTCTCAACATTAATTGTTTACTTTTAGAATTAATTACAATTAAGGCCAAACATAGTAACGAAGGTTACTATGTTACTACTAAATTAGCTTAAATTTTGAATTTGCAGTCAAGAAAAAATATACTATAAGGCAATATGCACACAATGCTATAATTAAACTTAAAGTCACATATAGTACCAAAATAAAAGTTGGATCAACCTTCAAACTTGAAAATAAAGAAAAAAATGTTCTAAAACTTACCACTTACTACGGACCTGCCCTACACATCCTTTGTAGTTTTTATATTTGTGTCAGTACGACTTTATGAGTTTCAACAATCATCCGGCATGGGAATTTTAGAGGAACCTTTTTCAAGTTGGATTCCATAGCAATCATAAATATTATTTACTCACCTTCTTTCTTTAAAGAGGCTTTTACACGTTACAAACTTCTACTGTTTAGATTATTATTATTTGTTATTAGTAATATTCAAACCGTTAAAAATCTGTTCAGTAACTTGCTACTTGTTTTAGAATTAGATAACGCGACTTGCTGTTACTTATTCTCGAAAAGAAAATTATTGAATTACTTTCATTTATATAAATGTTGTTACATAATAAAGGTTGGTACAAGATGAAGGGGATAGAGCTGACAGTAGGACGAAGAGATCAATGTCATCGCCAACCATAACAACATACTCTGTACTATTTGCAATCTCAATGGTACTGCGACGTTCAAATAACAATGACACACGAAGTGGCACCCCCTCCCTTCCGAAATTTCTATCATGCGGGTGCAAGGAAGGCGTTTCCGTTTAAACTACCCTAAAACCGTCGTGAGAGCTTAACAGAGCAAATTTGCGAAAAATGCAGTTTCCCCATTTTTTTGATTTATTAGCTTTGTGAGGAAACTATCGGGCCTACAGACGTCGTTTTGTGCTGAAATTAAAACTAATTGTGTTCGATGCATCTCTATGACTATACCCGTAAAATGAGTATTTTCCCCGATTGCGGGGTCGAAAGTTGACCAACTCCTAATATTTCACTTTTTTGGAAAAAATTGCTAACGTTTGGAGGGCTGTATCTTGGTAACTATTATACCTACAGAGCTGGTTCTGATTTCAAATTTTAGCTAATGTAATCTACTTTAAAGTTTAATTAAAAACGCATAGTTTATGAGTTATAGGGAAAAACAAAAAAAAGTGAAAACTACGCGGTTTTTCGAGTGCTACGAAGTTAGCACAAGTCTTTCGAAGTTGCAAACTTGGATATACATTACTGGTAGTGGTCCTAACAACATATTAAATAATCAGAACTAGCTGTTAGTTTGTGACTTTATTGTACTATATGACTGGCCTATATTCTATATTTGCATTATTTGTATCAAAATTTCTATTTCTATTTTACATATGTATGAGGACTCGTTTGGAAAATTTTAAAGTAAGTTATAATTTACGGTATTTATTTTATGGTTTGGTGTGACAACTCCTGGACGATTTTCAGGCAGCGGTCCAGGGGTTGGAAACGGATTCGGGCGCCACCCAAAGATAAGATAATACCCAGGCGGTCTTTGGGTACAATCCTGAACGTGTACGGTTTTCAAACGGATGCTCCAGGTGCTACAGCGGAGGAAAAATACAGGGCCTTATCCTGTGGTAGAAGATGTACCTAAAACAGCGTTAATTTGTACGGACAGCGTATAAGGAATTTTGCAAAAGTCACTGGTTCCTTTGACAAACAAAATCCTTCATCAATGGTTTGTGATGAATGAATGATTCTTGATAAGTACGAGCTCTATTAATTTATTTAGATTTCAACGGTGACGGTTTAAATGTGAGCGGTTATCAGTAGCAAAGCAACTTGTACTACCAGTATTAAAACAAGTTAAATACGCACTTTTAGAGCTATTATCTATTAACATTAATTATATTAATCAGCTTAAGTTGCGCTTCACCTCATACTCATTAACGAAAGCAGCAAGAACGAAAAGATAAAAATTCGGCCGTGTCACTTGCCAGGTTTCTTATGATGAGGCAGCAGCGTCACAAGTTGTTTTAATTAATTTTAAATCATTTACTGATTTAATACTTATTTTGACATTCCTAAATTATTGATTTTAAATAACGGATCGGTTGATTTTGTCAGTTGCTTCTGGCACATATGTTAGTTGTTGGAATGTATTATTAAAAATAGTTTCTTTTACACAATGGAAACGAGATTGCAATTTCTATTGTAGTTGTTTACCTGGTTAGCGCGATAGAAATTATTTTAGGTTTAACTTAAATTATGTATATTGAAAGTGTTATTTAACAATGTAATTTTCCAACAAATAAATCAATTAATTTATAGGAACGGTGTTAATTATTAATTATTTTATTAATTTGAGACTCTCTTAATTATATTAATAATTAATAATAATAATTAATAATTATGTTTTTGAATAATTTGTTGTATTTATCTCTAACTAATATTAGGGTAATTTTTCCATTCACAAGATGCATTTTAATAGAAACTAAATTATTATTTCTCAAGTTTTAATTTCGGAATCAAAAGAAAATTTGCATTCATAGCTAACGGCAATGTTATAAACCTTTTTAATTTTGCTTATAATAAACAATTTTATTTTGAATATCAAAATATTAACATTATATTTACTCGACATTCATTACGAATCACGGTAATTAATTGTACCATTTAATTCCATTCTTATCCATATTTAACGGTGAATACTTAATTACTTGACGGACTTAATTAACGTTTTTGTTAGTGGAGTAAAAGAGAGTTAAAAAAGTAATTTTCACAATTAGAATACTATTTCCGCCATGGGGGCCACTGCAAGGGTGGCGAAGGCCCAAGAACAAGTTCCTATACTTCTACTACGAGATAGCATTAGGGCGCCCTTACTAAAATACTATTTCCAGCCATGGGGGCCACGGCAAGGGCCGAATGCTCGAGAACAAGTTCCTATACCTGTCTTACAAGTTAGCATTAGGGCCCCCTTATAAGAGTACTATTTACCGTTAAGGGGGCCACGACAATCGGGCACAGACCCTAACACAAGTTCTTATACCTGTCTTGCAAGTTAGCATTAGACCTCGTTATCCAAATTCAAATTTCCCGGTGAACAGATTTGTGTCTGACCTCGGTTAGCCTAAGGTTAACTCCAATGACCCGTCCTTAACTTCTCACATACAGTCCCTTGAGCATAGAAGGATGATTTCAGTTCTTTCTTTGTATTATCGTTATTACAACGGCTATTGTGCTGCTGAATCATATTCTTTGATACCATCTCGGGCTATCTTTGCGAGAAATATTCGTTTCGCTCATTCACATCATCAGTATGCAGTACAAATCTCCACTTGTCGTACCAAACGGGCGCAATCCACATTTTTCTACACGGCTTCTAAACTCTGGAATGATCCCCATAGTTCCTGTTTTCCACTCACTTATGATATGAGAAAATTTAAGATAGCTGTTCATAGGCATCTATTGGCAATTCATTATCCGTCTATCCATCCTCCTAAGTGTTCCTGAGCGCTTTAGCACGATAGGGCTAATTTAGCCTGTTCAGGTCCACAATCATAAAAAAGAGCAGTTCTAAGGCCAACTCTAATGCCAGGTCCCAAGGTCAAACTCAAGGTCAAATTACGTCATATGAAATTCTCAAGGTCAAACCCTACGTTAGCCACGTGGGCGTCCTTGTGACGTTACGAAAAGTGGGAAGGGCTTGTAACGTCACAAAAAACTACTAATACTAACACTCTACTCCAAAAATATTTTGGCAAAGTTCACCCAAACTTAATCCTTAAGCTTTATATAAAAGCCGTAAAATTGCGATAATAGAGATAAAACTTTTAAATATTTCGATAATCTTCCACGCCAAAATTATTGGCTCAAATAACCAAAGAAAAACGGATCAATACGGTAATTAATTATTCAATTCAAAACAAAACTAAACAAACACAATCAAACATCAATAAGGTCCTACAATTTAATAAACGACAAAATCGTGGTTGAAATGCCTAATTACGAAGCTTCACAACTCATTAAATACCCAAATAACTCGCTTACCTTTGGACGTAATCACATGCTGGTCCTGGGACCTATAGATCTTCGCTATAACTGTAAAGCTACAAATAATATCGCACGCTTATCCTAAATAAATACGTGCTGCAAAATCGATCACTGATCTGATTAAAAAACCAATAACTGTGCGGTTACGTTGCTTCACTTATTATTTCTGAGTTTCAATGAAATTATAATTCAAAGAAAACAAAACACTTCAACTCAATTTACAACCATTTGAAGTTATATCAAGCAATTCGCTGCAAAATATGCTCAAATTCATGAAAATAATGCATTAACGCATCTTTCCTTAAGTGCTATGTTACAATTAATAATAATCACCTGTTAACCTTTCGAACGTAATTACCTCTACTCAAAACAAACAGAAAAGGTATTGCCGTTAATTCTATTATCTCATGCAAAGAAAAGAACAAAAAACTGAAATGCACGTAATTAATGCGCTGTATAAGAAATTGGATTCACAGCTGAATTCACATTCCAAAAAAACGCAGAAGTTGATTAACCTACAAATGTGTATTATAAATACACCAACACAGAAATATCAAAAAAACCTGGTGTTGTGACATAGTTTTCCACAATAATTAAATAAACCTCACAATACGAAAGTATTAATTTAAAGTTTTTCTACGTCAGCGTCACCTCTGGACTTTCCGCCAATCCTGACCTGAAGACCCCTGCAAAGAAACCGTCCCTGCCTACCCCGAATTCTCTATACAGCAACCACTTACTCGTCGATCCATTCCGTTGACGTCTGCTGGTACGGCGCCTCACCGCGCACCAGACGCCTTTAATCGCGTTACCTTGCTCCGCCAACCTGTCGATCGTCGCGTTTGCCAGATTATTCAGCTTTTGCTGTCGTACATCATTTGTCAAGGTACCTCGACAACGCCACCTGAAAATCAACTCCATATAACCGAGCTGCTGATCAATGTACTCTGAGGTTAAAGGCACATAAGTTTTTATTGCACAATATTACACAATACGCAGATTGAACGGTGTTCCGCCGGGCTAAGACGTCCGTAGTCATCTTACTACGGTGGGAAGAAACGTTATCGCACCCAGAAGACCCATTTACGTAGCACAACGGGTTACTCCCACATTCTTGTAAATGTTACTTCATCAAACAACTATTACACTAGCTAACACTCATACCCCGCCCACAAGGCAAAATAAGTGATAAAAACAAGAATCGCCAGCAACCTGCAGATAACATTCCTGCCAGACGCCGCTTGTAGATCACATTGTGATCCCCCCAGTTCTATGAAGATGCTCCGCGTTTACGTCCGGGAGTTTAGATTTAATATCGCCAAACGTGAGTAACCGCTGCTATATCCGATCGCTATTCGCGATAACTCCGTTGTTAAAGGAGTAATGCTGTTTTAAGAAAACCGCACCCGCTCAGATAGCTTATTACGATAACCCAGAATTGAGGGTGAAACCCTTATGCAAGTCTACCGTACCTAAAAAACAAGTTAGTTTATCCCGTACCTAAAAATCCGTAAACTGAATCGTTCCAGAAAGTTTAAACACCTTATAAGTGTCATTATTGAACACAGCCTTGAACTAGCGCCACCCCGGTAGCTACTCGTGACGCAATCGAACTTAGAAGCACAAGGAGTTACTAAGAGTGCCCGCTATCCGCACCCAGAATATAATACGAAAGTATTAATTTCATCCCAAAGAGTTTAATAACTCGCAAAACCACTATTTCTGGTTTTAATACCATTTCCGCTAATTACAAAATATAATTAGAGTAGATCTTAAAGCATCATAATTAAGATTCTCCTGTATATAATTTTAGGATAGTCGTTTAAGTGGGTCACCAAAGTTAGAGATCCCGTGTAAGTGATAACTTTAGTTTTTTCCGTTTGTAAATAATTAGAATAGTTACGTTACCGCAGTGATATTAGACCGTGCGAATTAGAAGATTTGTACAAGGTAAATTACAGACGAAATCGATTTAATTTAGTAAAAGCGTTTTGCATTTTGAAAAAATCTAAATACTTTAAGTGGTTAAAATACACATTTCGTATTGAAGATTACCATTCCTTAACGATTAGAGTATCAGTGGTTAATCATCCAAAACCCGGTACAAATTAATTAATTATTTAATACTTCCTTTGTAAATAATAAACAGGACAAGTTATATTTTATATTGTATGAAATATAAAAATCCAGTTCATAGAAATTCGAGGTGGACGAGTGCATTCATTCTGTATAAAGCAAACTGAAACGTGAATATAAAACTCGCATGCGCATAAGCGTTACTACAAGTATTGATTTTCTGATTGACCTTATGGCAAGCAGCGCGGACGTGACCTCCGATACAAGGTCACGTAATGGTATGATCCCATTACAACTATAAACTGTACCTAGATATCCGAGCCTCCTTCTGTTTACAGGGCTGACCTAAGAAGTAGATACATAATTGTAAAAAGTCATTTTAGTTAAGAATTTTGTCATAATACACCACATGAGTACCAAATAGAAAGGTAATATTCAATTCTAGTAATGATTTTCACAGAAACCGCCGAGAATCCAGTGCCCAGAACCAACCCAGGACATGCGTCCCGCCGAAAATTTATTTAATTGATACTTTTCTTATGTACACATATCGTTACCTTAAGTTGAAGTATTTAGCGATGTAAAATTATAGGAAAATATACGTTCAAACCATTATAAGTTTATGGTTCAGTGTGGGCTAAATTTACAAAGCGAGCAAACCGACATAATCAGAACGAACCACCACTTTTTTTTACAAGTACAAGAACCGGTTCAGCTAGTTCCGAGTTAAAATAAAGTAATCTCCATTTCTTCCAAAGAAAGTGTGTTTCAATGTAACGGTTCAAGTAAGAACGATAAAAATTTGGAAAGTGTATCATAGAATCGTTTCAATAATACTAATGGAAACACACACACACACATATATATATATATATATATATATATATATATATATATATATATATATATATATATATATATGTATATTAGTCGCAGACTGTTCAGGAGTCCTTCTCTTCTTCAGCCATGGTCAATCCTTGCTTGTTGGTGTTGCGATGTTTTGTGTTATTGGTTATGTTTGGTGTAAAAAAGAAAAAAAAGATTTATATTTATTCGAATATTTAATAATGCGTTAATTGGATTAAGTGTGTGTGTGTGTGTGTGTGTGTGTGTGTTTGTTGTTTAGTGAGGTGTGGCATGCTTAGTGTGGTTTATCCGATTTGTTGTCCGCTTTGATGCTAGGTCATCATCCAATAGACGGGGGATGCAGAAGGCATATGGGTTGTTATCTATGGACCACCTCCTCGGGGAGGTCGTCAAGGTGTTGTGTAAGGATCGCGGGGTGCTTGAATTTTAATTTAGGTTTTCTTCGTGGGAATTGGGGAAAACGGTAGTTGTAGGGAGTAGTAAGGATTTCTTGGTTGGGATAGTATCGGCGAAAATTCTTTTATGTGCAAATTTTTTCTGAAGTGTTTGGATTCTGTGTGATTGGTGGTATGTTGGCGTACTGTGTTGTGAGGTCACTAGGGTACCTGAGGGGTAACCTATGTATGCGTCTAAAAATTCGGCGTTCACAGGAGGCAATAAAGGAAATGTGATTGGGGTTTATATTGGTGCATATGGGTGTTCGGAAATCCACAACAGGGCAGATGTACATTTTGTAGGTGAGTTGAAGTGTTTTAGGGTGGCAACCTCTGATTCTACCCCGGAGGGCGCCCAGTAGGTTTGCGTGGTTTATAATCCTATTGACTGTTCTTTTTACATCGGGGAGCCAATTGAGGGTTCTAGTAAAGAGGATTCTTAGGTAGGTGACTTCGTCTTGGAGTCTTTCTTGGTTTAGGGTGAGGGAAACATTTCTGTAGGCAAGTTTTGGAAACTTATCTTCGGTGTAATTAGGATGTCAGAAGAGGATTGTTTGGGTTTTGGTGGGATTGACGGAGACTCTTCACCAGTTCGCCCAGTTGGAGAAGTTCCGAAGGGTTTTGGATATGAGATAGGAGACCGTTTCGCTGTTCCGATTAACCGTCCAGAAGGCGGTGTCATCCACAAACTGCGCAACGACTACTCCGGTTTGGACAACTGCGGGAATATCGGATGCGAAGATAGTGTGGAGGATCGGGGCTAAGGCAGAACCTTGCGGTACGCCTGCTGTAGGTTGAAAAGGTTCTCCCTACTTTAATAATAATAATAAGTATTTATTGCCCAACAGATAAAGAAATCCAATTACAGAACAATACGCACAAAGTTAACATCTGTTCCAAGTGCTATCACAGTACAACTAAAATGTGTAATTATGTTTACTAAACTAAAATTGAAATTTTCTAAGCAAGAACTATTTTATAAAAAAATTAAGATAATAAAGAAAAAATTAAAAATTGGGGAAAAGGACAAAATGATACATATTTTAATACTCTGATACGTTGGAAATGCGAGAAATTAATTACTGTCATAATGTATATCAACGTCATTTTAAATGATATTAAAGGTGCTACTAATAATTTGCATAGGTGATCTAGGTAATATATTTGTGCGTGCGGTAGGGTTGTAAAATGTAAATGAATTACGTGAAACATACTGAGGTACATGAAAATATAAATGGGATAGCAGAAAAGGACAATCTATATCATTGAAACAGATTATAACTGTAGTTTTTCAGCCCCGCACTAACACACTCAGCTATATAACTTCCTCCAACTCGTCGGTCATTTGACCAGTCGTCGGGTTTCATCACAAATATGATACTGTCTGTATAATAATACTGAACGCGACGATCCAGCTTATCCAGATAACTATATAGCTCTAAACCTGCATGAGCTGTCGTGTACGCTGCTATGGACTCTGTAATAGTTTTTAGTCTCACTTTCACTCACAGCTCTATCCCAATTTACAACACCCACATTATCATTAATGAGAATAACAGATTGTACCTGCACCAAAGGATCCGTAAACAATTTGAGAAGGTCCTTTGGCTCGGAGACAATACTGCTCTGGGTTAAATTTTCACGTTGGCCAAACATCCCAAAAGAAATTTAACATTAGTTTGGCCAGGTATATTAAACCTGTATTTTTCTTAATGTTCTTTTCTTCTAGCTGAATCCCCACTTTATTGTAATATTTTGTTATGTAGCTCAACTTCTCGGCTTCCGACGTACTATGGCTAGGCCACCCGGAACATTCTTGCTGGAGTTTCAGGAAATTATCGATGTAACCACTAAACAACCCACCCCGTTGCGTGGTTTTCTCATATGCTGTTACCTCATACTCCCAAATCTAAAAAACATCCAGAACTTTACAGTTTTTAGCAATATACGACAGAAACGATTCAACAGGGTCTTCCCTGAAAATGTGCACTCTTTCAATGCACATCGGACATCGCATTGTCAGTGTATTGGATACAAACAGAGCAAACATTGGCGGCTCCGCATAGATTGGGCTCATCAGAAATCTATCATTCGTCCCCTCATACACCTTCTCTTACATGTACTCCAAATCATAAAAGATGAACATAGATGCTTTAGCTTCACCAGTGTCACCTCGAGTCTTGTTAGCGGACATATAGCAAAGATGGCCAATAAGTTTCTGTTTCTAGCACGTGGAACAACAGCTGTAACCGTATCTATGTTTACCCTTTACTTTAGTGGTTTTGAGGCACTTTAAACATCTACGTAATTTTTCACATAGCTCACTATCTTGGTGGTTTCTAAGACATTCCTTCCCGTAAAAATCTTTCGGATTTTGAATGGAACATGACAGCTTTCGATGGCAGCAAGGGCATTGATACAAACATTTCGAGTGGCGTTTTTTGTGATTACAATGTTTTTTGCAGAGTTCGCAGTAATAACTACAACTAAACGCAGAAGTTAAGCTGGTAATTACGTTACAGTGATCGTCCTCGAGTTCTAAAGTTAAAACTACTTTACCCGACTCCCTAGGGCCCTCAAAGTAAACCTAGTCACCTATTCACGAATTACAAATTACAATGGTACATGACGTTAACTACCACTCTGACTAAGGTGTACACCTCTGTTTCGGCAAAGTTGCACAGCTCCTGCAAGTAAAGGACATCCCGTTTCCATGCCGCTGCGCATGGTATCGCTATTTCTAAACGCTCTTGCTAAGACTAGTGCGCGAGCTAACCAATTGTTTTCATCAATGTTTGCTGGTACAACAATAATACACTGTTTTTTACATTTAGAAAAGTCTTCAAACTTTAAACCCATCAAGTTTTTACGTCCATAGCCAACAGGTACAGTCACTCTATTTACATTTAAAACTACCAAGTCACTCGAGAAAAAGCTAGCATTGTTCTGCATTACCGTTTCCAGTAGTAACACTATCACCCTCACCCCCAACTAGTCGGCTCTTCTAAATGACACGCCAATTAGTTTATCTGGGTAATTTGGGTTCCTTAATGTGATACTGACGCAATCTGACGGAACCGCATCATTCACAATGTATGTATACGAATGCACTCTGCAAAAAATAAATAAATAACATTTAGGAAATGGTATATTTTTTTTACCTGTAGCCAGGTTAAGGAATTATCTATCATTAAAGGTAAATCTCAACGATTTAGGTGTCGTGTTAAATTTTCTTATAAATTTACTGTTTGATTCTCCTATTACATTTATATGATTGAATCTCATTTGGGTAGAGGAAGGTCTGGCCTGAGCCCGATTGGCCTTGCTGGAGCCCCTGTAATATACTCATTAATGAAATGAAACAATAGAAAATTAAAAGACATACCGTTATCATATTCAAATCCTCCGCTAGGGAAGTTTTCAACATCTGTTCATAATCATCACAAACAAACACCTCCTCCATATTTACTTGAGCGGGGCTTAAAAAAAATATTCAAACTAAAAAAATACAACAAACATATACTTACACTCCACCAACTCTCCGTGCAGCCACCGCAAAATCATTATAAATCTCTATCGAATCGATAATGTCATTTTCACACAACACCTTATAAGTAATAATATTGTAGGCGTTTTCAACCCCTCTTCGGTTAACATACCACCACGGAACAAACCCAAAATTTGATTAGTTGTTAAAAATTCGATAACGATGATAACGTAATACTCTTCAGAACAGAACTAAATTAACTAAACTCACATGTATGTATTTATAGTATTTTTGAAGGATCAGATTAAGTCATTGATAATTCACAAGGTAAAATCGTTTTATAAAAAAAATGCCAAGGCCAAATTACATTTAAAGCAAACTAATTAGATAATTTGATTACTCATTTTATACGTATAATGATGAAGGTGACCTTTTTTCACGGTGACATCGTTTCGTTTTTAAAGTGTGTGTAAATAAAAATTCACATAAGCAAGGTCGTGCTAACGAAACCTATAGTTAACACAAAAGATAAGTAGAGAATTATAATAAGCGTGTAAATTCTACATGCAATTTACAATCAAATACTTTATTTTATTTTGCCACCATAATGTTCTTTATACGCCCCCAAATGCGGGCGTAATGTGGTCTTTACAGCACGGAAATGTCATTGTTGCTAAGCAGCATGATTGACAGCAAACACATGCCATGATATGTCACGTAAGTTGAAAGAATTATTGAAACAACAACCTTACTATACAACCTTTATTAATAAAAATAATAGTAATTAAACTTATTCTTTATAAAAATTGAAAATACAGTTGGATGGATTTGAAATTGTAACTCCAGATGAGCCAACACCAAAGCTCACAGTTCCTTCGCCGTTTTGTGGTATACTTATAGCTGCTGTACCAGTAATGTTCTGAGCAATTTTAATTTTATTTTGCAGAGAATTCTCTACATATGATTCGGCTACTTTATCCGATCGCCATCCACCAAGCTGCTTCAGTGCCCTTGTATCACCACCGCTTTCTGCAAAGATCGTCGCCGCACTACTGCGAAAGCAGTGCCCTGTGTACTTATGGGCATCCCGTAGATTGAGGAACTCTGCTATTATCCTCGGCATTTTGCCTAAGGTGTTTTTCCCAACAGTCTGGGCACTACATTTGCCATTATGATACGACAAAAACAAGCTGTCAATTTTAGTATGTTCCGGTCGTAATACTGCACATTTTCGGTACAAAGAGACGTAATCAACCAATCCATCGCTTGGTACAATTGTATATTGCCTCGAAGTATAAGTTTTGGTTTTTTTGATCTTCACTAATAGCACTGATCCCTCAGTTGTTACGTCCTGTACAGCCAAATCGTGCAGTTCTTCGCGACGACATGCTCCAAAAATACCAAATGCTGTGACAACCCATAAAACACAATAATTTTTATAATGAGAATTGGAAAAAAAAACTAAAATCGTTATACCTAAACTAACAAGTACGTATGATCAGGCGCCTTCAACAGGAATTCTTCAATTTGATGCCGTTGCAATACATAGGACTTTTTAGCTTGATCACCTACATAATTATTCTTCATGAATTCTGTGAGCATGGAAAAACGAGATATATCAACATCTTCCTTCAACTTGAACATCTTTTTCAATTTAGAATATAAACACCACAGTGATGACGGCTTATAGATCTTTGACTGCAAAAATAGACATTTATTGAATAGAGATAATTGACTAATGTATAAATACAATCCCTTACCATTTGAGACAAGTATGCTATCACAACTTTTTCATCACATTTTGTGGACACATTTTTTGCAAAACTTTTCGTACTCTTTTATGTATAAATATTTCGATTTACTTGGAATTATTTTTGCCTGGGCGGCCTCAAATTCATCTAAAATTTCTTGTGAATAAGTTTTTGTGTTTTCACCTTCCATTTTAGAATGCAAATTATTTACAAACAAACAGTACCTTAGCAACAATTTAGCAATATCACAGTATCTTAGTAACAACAAATTAGCCTACTGTCGACTTTATTTCACTGCATTTGCATTTAAAAACTTGCGCCGAAAATACTGAATCTTTTTGTTCCAGTTTCATGGTGCAAAATAAAATAAAACATTGTATGTACCACGGGCATAATCTTCTGATTATGCCCTTAATACACCAATATCTATTATGAATAATAGTTAATTTTATCCCTTATTCTAATTCTTATTCCACATTTTACAATTTTTTTTAGAGATATACATATTCTGCAATTATAAAAATTAATTCACTTTTGAAAAAGATGAACTATATCATATCTAAATTAATATTTATAAATTTTGAAATTATTTTCTAATAATTGTTTAGTAAATAATTTTTGTTTATCCATTAAATGTAATTATTAGTTTGCTGCTGTTTAATTATTGTTATTGGTATCATTTAAGTAATAATTTTTGTTAATTTAAATGTTCCCTATAAGACTAATAAGTTTTTTGTATTAAAAGATTTCACCTAGTCCTATTAATAGGTAATTATATGATAATGTAAGCTTTTACCATTATCACACATAATAAAATATTTATCCTTTTTGAGTTTTGTAATGGTGTATTTTAATTATTTACATCTTTAACAATTTTAATAGATTTCACTACTGACGAAGATAACTGTTAAGTGTTATCGAAACGTTTAGATTGTATAATTTAAAATACACCTTTAAAAACCCAAAAAAGATAAGTATTCAAATAAGCAGTTAATTGATTATACCTTTTAATGTTTGATATACAGGGTGTCCGGTGAGGAACTGTACAAACTGAAATGGTATTTTCCTTGGGTCAATTTAAGTAAAAAAAGTCCCATAAACATAGGTCTGATTCGCAATAGTTACCCAGATACAAGCGTTTAAAGTTTATCAATGATCACATATTTTTTCAAAAGTAATTATTATTAGTCAACTGGAAAAACAAAACCGAAACAATCTGTCATTTATTCGTTTGTGTTCTAATAATGACAAAGTGGATTGTAGTAAATTAAGTGTAATTTAAATTTAAAATGCCTTTTCAATTTTCTAATGAAGAGTATGCTGACATCATTTACATTTATGGATTTTGTGATGGAAATGCGAGAGCTGCCGTTAGGGAATATGAACGAAGATTTCCGAACAGGAGGATTCCAAATCACCAAACCTTTTCTTGTGTTTCAACACGTTCGAACTCATGGTTCATTTCCATCAGTTTCAATAAGATCTGATAGTCCTGTGGAGTTAAATGTGAATGAGCAAGAAAACATTCTACAGATGGTTGATCGGAGTCCAGGGTTGAGTGTTAGAAGAATTTCTTCTCGAACGGGAGTCCCCCGTATGTCAGTATGGCAAACATTACATGATGGGCTTTTGTATCCCTATCATACACAAAACGTTCAGCACCTTGAACCTAGAGATTTTGCTATGCGGTTGAATTTCTGCCAGTGGCTACAAGAAAATCCACAACTAGTTCCATTCATTTAAATTACACTTAATTTACTACAATCCACTTTGTCATTATTAGAACACAAACGAATAAATGACAGATTGTTTCGGTTTTGTTTTTCCAGTTGACTAATAATAATTACTTTTGAAAAAATATGTGATCATTTATAAACTTTAAACACTTGTATCTGGGTAACTATTGCGAATCAGACCTATGTTTATGGGACTTTTTTTACTTAAATTGACCCAAGGAACATACCATTTCAGTTTGTACAGTTCCTCACCGGACACCCTGTATAGCACGGACTATCTTTATCTAAATCGGAATGATTCCTATCTAAATTTAAGCTTTTATATTTGTTTGGGTTTACACAATTAATGCATTATAATTCCTAATTAGTGGCGGTGCAGTCCTTAATTCTATGAGGTCCACACCAAAGTGAACATGTCAATTCACTTGTACATGACTGTGCGCTGTGGTTAAACTTACTACTATTGAAACATTTTCTTATTGAAACATAATCTTCTATATAAATAACATACATTCCAAATTATTTTTAATTTTTTATTTAAAATAATTTGTCTTGTTTCTGATTCAGTTTCTATTTTTTGTGTCTTTTTTATCTTTAAAAACAAATTTTGGTGTAATACTTTCTAATTTCAAATTTAATCCTTCGTTTTGTACCATAATAATTTCATTGACATTTTCTAAATTAACTCCATCAGGTACATTATATATATAACCATACGTGGCTTAATTAGTGTAGGAGTATAAACTTCCAAATCATTGTTACATTTGTCGTTTATTGATTTTT
Organism: Vesta saturnalis; assembly: GCA_036346205.1. Lineage (NCBI taxonomy): Eukaryota > Metazoa > Arthropoda > Insecta > Coleoptera > Lampyridae > Vesta > Vesta saturnalis. The sequence goes on along the minus strand of JARFJB010002103.1, from coordinate 262,736 downwards.
TTAAATTTCTACATTCTCTTCAGTAACGGATTCTATTACAATTTTCCCATTTCTGGTAGCTATCAATCAATTTATCCCAACTTTCATATCTACCGGATTTACCTCACATAATTATAGCCTTCATTGCTTCTGTGCTTTGTTTAAATTTAGATTTTATAATCATTTTAAATTTTTGGCATTCGTCTTCCATTATATTATTGTTTACTACTTCCGCAAGAGATTTTCAGCTTCATAACAACTTTCCATTGAATGCTTTGATGACATTATCTGACGTTCTAAATTTAAATTTTCATTGATTTTTTCATTTCAGTTTATAGAATGAATTACCACTCTTTTCCGTACCTTCAACTAGAGTCTGTAAAGCACTTTGAAATGGCGCATCGACGTCACTCGACAATGTGTGTGAGTTAATGAATGTGTGTGTGATGTGCCATTGTGGTAGTGAAGTGTGAGTGTGAGTGTGATGAGGAGTGAGTGATGATTATGCTATGTTTGAATGTCGTTTAGTTAGTTTTGTGAGTTTAATTTGGATTGAGTGCATGTATTATGTTTTATTCGTGGTTGTCAGTTAATTTGCCTGTGTGTGTTGTGACTTATGAGTGGTAATGAGTAGTGATGTTTTATGTGTAGTGTGTGATGTGATTAGCTGTGGTTGTACTTAAGTGTTGAGTTGTAAGTGTTGGGTTGAAATGTGGATGATGTTCGATGTGTTTGTGAGTGTGAGTATGTGAGTGTGTGAGTATGTGAGTGTGAGTGTGAGGTGGGTGTGTGAGTGTGAGTTTGTGAGTATGTGAGTGTGAGTGTGTGAGTGGGTGAGTGTGTGTGTGAGTGTGTGTGAGTGTGGAGTGTGGTGTGTGAGCGTGTGAGCGTGTGAGCGTGTGAGCGTGTGAGCGTGTGAGCGTGTGAGCGGTGAGTGGTGTGTGTGTGTGTGTGTGGTGTGTGAGTGTGTGAGTGTGAGTGTGAGTGTGAGTGTGTGAGGTGTGAGTGTGAGGTGTGAGTGTGTGCGTGTGTAGTGTGTGTGTGTGGTGTGATGTGAGTGGTGACAGTGAGTAGTGAGTGAGTGGTGAGTGGTGAGTGAGTGAGTGGTGAGTGGGTGAGTGAGGAGTGAGTGTGTGAGTGTGGGTGTGGTGAGTGTGAGTGTGGAGTGTGGGTGTGGTGGTGTGTGAGTGTGTGGAGGTGAGTGAGTGTGTGAGTGATGTGTAGTGTGGAGGTGTGTGTGTGGATGTGTGAGTGGTGTGTGAGTGATGAGTGTGAGTGTGTGAGTGATGAGGTGTGTGAGGTGTGAGGTGTGAGGTGTGTGAGGTGTGAGTGTGAGTGTGTGAGTGTGTGAGGTGTGTGTGTGTGTGAGAGTAGTGTGAGTGTGAGTGAGTGTGAGTGTGGAGTGTGAGTGTGAGTGGGTGTGAAGTGTGAGTGTGGAGTGTGAGTGTGAGTGTGTGAGTGTGAGTGTGAGGTGTGTGTGTGTAGGGTGTGTGTGTGTGTGTGAGTGAGTGAGGTAAGTGAGTGAGTGAGTAAGGTGAGTGGAGTGGTGGGTATGAGGTGAGTGGTGTGAGTGTGTGAGTGTGTGTGTGGTGATGAGTGGTGGTGAGTGTGAGTGAGTGTGGGTGAGTGATGTGGAGTGTGTGAGTGTGTGAGTGTGTGAGTGTGTGAGTGTGTGAGTGTGTGTGAGTGTGTGAGTGTGTGAGTGTGTGAGTGTGTGAGTGTGTGAGTGTGTGAGTGTGTGAGTGTGTGAGTGTGTGTGAGTGTGTGAGTGTGAGTGTGAGCGTGTGTGTGGTGTGTGTGAGTGTGTGTGTGTGTGTGTGTGTGTGTGTGAGTGTGTGTGTGTGTGTGAGTGTGTGTGTGTGGGTGGGTGCGTGTGTGCTTGCGTGCGTGCGTACGTGCGTGGGTGCTTGCGTGCGTGCGTGCGTGTGTGTTATTATTATTATTATTACTTTATTTACAACGTTAAGTATTTTGTACATTTAGTTACATTCGTACTATTGATCAACAATATATATAAAACGTTCATATTAGGATACATTAAATTGTAATTCTCCAATTATCCCTGCACACAATACGTCCTTAACACCCCATATTTTCTGAAAAGATTCTAGGTCGTTTTTACCCACGTTCCAAGTATACTCATTGATAATTGGTTTTGTGATGTTAACATATACTTCCTTATAATTGTTGTTTGTGTTATGGCGCAATATATTGAGTATAGTTTTGTATATGGTGCTTTTTGTCATTGTTATTAAGAGATTTGCTAAATTGTAGGGAGCAGTTTTCTTCTGTAAACCACAAAGTATTTCGTCGCTTGTAATTTCAGCTGTTGTTAATTTTTCTATTAATATTTTAACGTACGTCCATAATTCGTCTGCTTTATCACAATTAATAATTATATGTAATGATGTTCCAATATGTGTCGTACAAAAGAGACAAAAAATTGTTATCCCTGAAGCCTGTTTTATGAAGAAAAATCATATCTGCCAGTCGATTCTTAGCAAATCGCCAGGCCACCTCACCGTCGCAACCTAGCGTTAGACGGTTATTAAATGACGTCGAGTCTATTTCATTATTTGTCCATCTTCCTCCTTTTTTGCAGTTTATTTCGTAGAAGTGTGCTGTAATGCCTTGCTGAATATATCGTATGTTCTTCCTACCAACTTCGTGAGTTTTGCCTTCTAAATTGTTGTAGCTTAGTTTTTCCGAATGTCGCATATTGATTCTTTGTAGTAACTGTATTTTGTAGTTTTTCTCAAAATATAATTTTATGTTTTGGTAGTGTACGATTAGTACTTTACTTTTTGTAGATGTTTGGGTATTCAGTTTTGACAGAACCTGCGTGTTATTCATCCAAGTATTGTTGCACATAGAACCCTTTATAGTTTTAAAACCAATAATTGACCAATAGCTTGCACACAAGGGCGTTCTGCATTCTTTTATTAATGTAGAGCTAGTCGTAGAGATGCTCTATATATTCTGAAGTGCTACTGGGAAATTATCCACCTTTATGTTTGTAACTTTAATTGCTTCTGCAGTGATACGGATATATATATATATATATATATATATATATATATATATATATATATATATATATACATAGTGTATACACGTACAAGGAGTTAATTAATGCAAACCTTCTAAGCTTTCTATTGAGGACGTGCGCTCTGAAGAAGACCTTTGTGTTGATACTAGCGGTGACGCGCTTATCCCTTCTTCACCTAAACATCTTTAAGGGCAGGCGGGCGTGCGTCATGTGCGTGTAACTGTGCGCGTGCGTGCGTGGACCGAGTGTCTGTACTGCTGTGTGTCTGTGTGCCTGTGTGGCTGGTGTCTACGTGTCTGTGTCTGTGTTATGTGTCTGTGTCTGTGTGTCTGTGTATCTGTGTTGTGTGTCTAAGTTGTGTGTCTGTGTGCCCTACTGTGTGTCTGTGGTCTGTGTGTCTGTGTGCCTGTGTGCCTGTGTGTCTGTGTGTCTGGTGTCTGTGTGTCTGTGTGTCTGTGTGTCTGTGTGTCTGTGTGTCTGTGTGTCTGTGTGTTCTGTGTGTCTGTGTGTCTGTGTGTCTGTGTGTCTGTGTGTCTGTGTGTCTGTGGTCTGTGTGTCTGTGTGTCTGTGTGCTGTGTGCTCTGTGTGTCTGTCTGTGTCTGTGTGTCTGTGTGTCTGTGTGTCTGTGTGTCTGTGTGCTGTGTGTCTGTGTGTTGTGTGGCTGTGTGTCTGTGTGTCTGTGTTGTGTGTGTCTGTGTGTCTGTGTGTCTGTGTGTCTGTGTGTCTGTGTGTCTGTGTGTCTGTGTGTCTGTGTGTCTGTGTGTCTGTGTGTCTGTGTGTCTGTGTGTCTGTGTGTCTGTGTGTCTATGTGTCTGTGTGTGTGTGGGCCTGTGCGTCTGTGCGTCTGTCTCCCTGTGCGCATGTGTGCATGTTTGTCTGTGCGTATGTGTGTATGTGTGTATGTATGTCTGTGTGTCTGTGTGTCTGTGTGTCTGTGTATCTGTGTGTCTGTGTGTCTGTGTGTCTGTGTGTCTGTGTCTGTGTGTCTGTGTGTCTGTGTGTCTGTGTGTCTGTGTGTCTTGTGTCTGTGCTGTGTGTGCCTGTGGTCTGTGTCTGTTCCCTGTGCGTGTGTGCTGTTTGCTGTGCGTGTGTGTGGTGTGTTGTGTGTCTGTGTGTCTGTGTGTCTGTGTGTCTGTGTGTCTGTGTGTGTCTGTGTCTGTGTGTCGTGTGTGTCTGTGTGTCTGTGTCGTCTGTTGTCTGTTGTCTGTGTGTCTGTGTGTCTGTGTGTCTGTGTGTTGTGTGTCTGTGTGTCTGTGTGTCTGTGTGTCTGTGTGTCTGTGTGTCTGTGTGTCTGTGTGTCTGTGTGTCTGTGTGTCTGTGTCTGTGTGTCTGTGTCTGTGTCTGTGTGTCTGTGTGTCTGTGTCTGTGTGTTGTGTGTGTGTGTGTGTGTGTGTGTTGTGTGTGTGTGCTGTGTGTTGTGTGTGTGTGCTGTGTGGCTGTGTGTGTGTGTGTGTGTGTGTCTGTGTCTGTGTGTCTGTGGTCTGTGTGTCTGTGTGTTGTGCCCGTGTCGCGTGTCCGCGTGTCCGGTGTCTGTGCGTGTCGTGTGTGCGTGTCTGCGTGTCTGTGTGTCTGGTGTCTGCGTGTCTGGTGTCTGCGTGTCTGGTGTCTGCGTGTCTGTGTGTCTGTGTCTGGTGTCTGTGTGTCTGTGTGTCTGTGTGTCTGTGTGTCTGTGTGTCTGTGTCTGTGTGTCTGTGTGTCTGTGTGTCTGTTCTGTGTGTCTGTGTGTCTGTGTGCCTGTGTGTCTGTGTGTCTGTGTGTTGTGTGTCTGTGTGTCTGTGTGTCTGTGTGTCTGTTGTCTGTTGTCTGTTGTCTGTGTCTGTGTGTCTGTGTGTGCTGTGTGTCTGTGCTGTCTGTGTGTCTGTGTGCTGTGTGTCTGTGTGTGCTGTGTGTCTGTGTGTGTGTCTGTGTGTCTGTGTGTCGTGTGTGTCTGTGTGTCTGTGTGTCTGTGTGTCTGTGTGTCTGTGTGTCTGTGTGTCTTGTGTCTGTGTCTGTGTGTCTGTCGTGTCTGTGTGTCTGTGTTGTGTGTGTCTGTGTGTCTGTGGTCTGTGTGTCTGTGTGTCTGTGTGTCTGTGTGTCTGTGTGTCTGTGTGTCTGTGTGTCTGGTGTCTGTGTGTCTGTGTGTCTGTGTGTCTGTGTGTCTGTGTGTCTGTGTGTCTGTGTTTGTGTGTTGTGTCTGTGTGTCTGTGTGCTGTGTGTCTGTGTGTCTGTGTGTCTGTGTGTCTGTGTCTGTGTGTCTGTGTGTGTGTGTGCTGTGTGTCTGTGTGTCTGTGTGTCTGTGTGTCTGTGTGCTGTGTGTCTGTGTGTCTGTGTCTGTGTGTCTGTGTGTCTGTGTGTCTGTGTTGTGTGTGTGTGTGTGTGTGTGTGTGTGTGTGTGTGTGTGTGTGTTGTGTGTGTGTGTGTGTGCTGTGTGTCTGTGTGTGTGTGTCTGTGTGTCTGTGTGTCTGTGTGTCTGTGTGTCTGTTGTGTCTGTGTGTTGTGTCTGTGTCTGTCGTGTCGTCTGTGTCGTCGTGTGTGTCTGTGTCGTCTGTGTGTCTGTGTGTCTGGTGTCTGTGTCTGGTGTCTGGTGTCTGTGTGTCTGTGTGTCTGTGTGTCTGTTGTCTGGTGTCTGTGTGTCTGTGTCTGTGTCTGTGTGTCTGTGTGTCTGTGTCTGTGTGTCTGTGTGTCTGTGTGTCTGTTGTCTGTCTGTGTGTCTGTGTTGTGTCTGTGTGTCTGTGTGTCTGTGTGTTGTGTGTCTGTGTGTCTGTGTGTCTGTGTGTCTGTTGTCTGTGTCTGTTGTCTGTTGTCTGTGTGTCTGTGTGTCTGTGTGTCTGTGTGTTGTGGTCTGTGTGTCTGTGGTGTCTCCGTGTGTCTGTTGTGTCTGTGTGTTGTGTGTCTGTGTGTCTGTGTGTCTGTGTGTCTGTGTGTCTGTGTGTCTGTGTGTGTGTGTCTGTGTGTCTGTTGTGTTGTTCTGTGTCTGTGTGTCTGTGTGTCTGTGTGTCTGTGTGTCTGTGTGTCTGTGTGTCTGTGTGTCTGTGTTTGTGTGTTTGTGTGTTGTGTTTGTGTGTCTGTGTGTTGTGTGTCTGTGTTCTGTGTGTCTGTGTGTCTGTGTGTCTGTGTGTCTGTGTCTGTTTGTCTGTTTGTTGTGTGTCTGTTGTCTGTTGTCTGTGTGTCTGTGTGTCTGTGTGTCTGTGTGTCTGTGTGTCTGTGTGTCTGTGTGTCTGTGTGTCTGTGTGTCTGTGTGTCTGTGTGTCTGTGTGTCTGTGTGTCTGTGTGTCTGTGGTCTGTGTAGCTGTGTGTCTGTGTGTCTGTGTGTGTGTGTGTGTGTGTGTGTGTGTGTGTGTGTTGTGTGTGTGTGTGTGTGTGTGTGTGTGTGTGTGTGTGTGTGTGTGTGTGTGTGTGTGTGTCTGTGTGTCTGTGTGTCTGTGAGTCTGTGTGTCTGTGTGTGTGCCCGCGTGTCCGCGTGTCCGCGTGTCCGCGTGTCCGCGTGTCCGCGTGTGCGTGTCTGCGTGTCTGCGTGTCTGCGTGTCTGCGTGTCTGCGTGTCTGCGTGTCTGCGTGTCTGCGTGTCTGCGTGTCTGTGTGTCTGTGTGTCTGTGTGTCTGTGTGTCTGTGTGTCTGTGTCTGTGTGTCTGTGTGTCTGTGTGTCTGTCTGTCTGTCTGTGTGTCTGTGTGCGAGTGTGCCTGTGTGTCTGTGTGTCTGTGTGTTTGTGTGTCTGTGTGTCTGTGTGTCTGTGTGTCTGTCTGTCTGTCTGTCTGTCTGTCTGTGTGTCTGTGTGTCTGTGTGTCTGTGTGTCTGTGTGTCTGTGTGTCTGTGTGTCTGTGTGTCTGTGTGTCTGTGTGTCTGTGTGTCTGTGTGTCTGTGTGTCTGTGTGTCTGTGTGTCTGTGTGTCTGTGTGTCTTTGTGTCTGTGTATCTGTGTGTCTGTGTGTATGTGTGTCTGTGTGTCTGTGTGTCTGTGTGTCTGTGTGTCTGTGTGTCTGTGTATCTGTGTGTCTTTGTGTCTGTGTATCTGTGTGTCTGTGTGTATGTGTGTCTGTGTGTCTGTGTGTCTGTGTGTCTGTGTGTCTGTGTATCTGTGTGTCTGTGTGTCTGTGTGTCTGTGTGTGTGTGAGTGTGTGTGTGTGTCTATGTGTCTGTGCGTCTGTGTGTCGGTGTGCCTGGGTATTGGTGGGTCGTGCGTGTGCGTGTGAGCGAGCGGGAGTGCACGCGCGTGCGTGCGTGTGTTCGTGTGCGCGTGCTTGCGTTCTTGCGTGTGTGCGTGTGCGTGAGCGTGTGCGAGGGGGTGCCGTGCGTGCGTGTGCTTGTGCGTACGCGCGATCGAGTGTATGCTAGTGTGTGCGTGTGCGTTCGTGTGTGTGTGGGTGTGTGGGTGTGTGGGTGTGTGGGTGTGTGTGGGTGCGCGTGTGTGCGTGCGTGAACGCGTGCTTGCGTGCGCGAGCGTGTTCATGTGAGCGTGCAGGCGTGTGTGTGGGTGCACGCGCGCGTGCGTGCTCGCGTGCTTGCGTGTGTGCGTATGTGCGTGTGTGCGTGTGAATTTGTGCGTGTGTCCGTGTGTGCGTGTGTGCGTGAGTGCGTGCGAGCGTGTGTGTGCGCGCGCGTGTGTTTGTCTGGGTAGGTGGGTGAGTGGGTGCGTGCGCGCGTGGATCCGCACATGCATGTGCGTATGTACGTGTATGTGTTGGTGCGTGCGTGGGTGTGCGCGTGCGTTTGCGTGAGCGTGTGTATGTGATAGAGATAATCAAGTGATCACGACAAGGGCGGGGCGCATACCTTGACACGGGTTCGGATACCTGCCTTACAGGTTAGCATTAGAAAATATCAAATTTTCCGCTGAACAGGTTTTGGTTCTGACCTTGGATTACCCAAGGTCAATTCCAAGTGCAGACCCACGGTTAAACTCAAGGTCTCCCTTCTAGTTCTTTCCACTAGTTTCTCCTCCTGTTACACTTGCGTTAGTTACGAGTTGCTCTCCGTCGTCTGAAAAGGGTACAATTTCAGTAAGATTTGCATAATGAATGAACTGTTTCTTATAATCGCAGACATTTGTTTGGTATGAGTAGGATTAAGTTGATTAACTATATTCTTACATAAGACAAATTTGCCACTCCTGTGATAGTGTTGTTCATTCAATGTTTTATTAGTGTCTAAAAAACGTACATTATTACTATAGCGTGCTTTAAAAGTGTTTTGATTTATTGAGCAGATGTATCGATTTAAAATAAATCTATCGGGCCAATATGGTACTGATAGAAGTACCAAGTTTGTCTTTCTGAGGTTTTCACATACCGAACTAACATAATCGCAACTAATTTTGTTGTTTACCTCAGCGAGAACATCTATAAAGTCTTTTTTTAATTTTACCTAACCCATTTACATGTTCCAGTGTCGCCTGCAGGGTTGCATTTGGTTTAAATACTGATTGAACACAAAACTTATCTGATAGAAGATCATTTAGTACGTCACAACAATTTCTTCATCGGCCGTCAGATACACTTCGGGTTTTGTTTCCCTACAGTGGTTTTGCTTGAGAATTTTTTCATTTCAGTCTTTTTCTGTCCAAATTTGGTAGTTTTATTAACATTAGCTAAACTCATATTCGTTGAAGTATAGTTTAATTTTTTTATGAGTAGAAGTGAGACACCATCCCTCCACTGTTTGTAACGTCATAAGCCACGCCCACTGCCCACCCACCTGGCCATGATGTCATAGGTCACGCCACCAAGGGGTGGGTGGGGATGGGGCGGCTCTTTTCGGCCATCTTGTTAGCCATCTTGTCGACCATCTTGTCGGTCATGTTGTCATTCTGGTACAGGTCTTCGGAACTTGTGTTAGGGTCTGCGCCCTCTTATCGTGGCCCTCTAGAATGAAAATAGTATTCTAATAAGGGGCTCTGATGCTAACTTGTAAGACATAGTAGGAACTTGTCTTCGCCCCATTGTCGTGGACCTCTTGGTGAGAAATTTGAATTTATTTATGGCGCCGTTTAGTTGTATATTTTTAGGTCTAAAAAATGTTTTCTGTTTGTGGCGCCATCTAGTGGTGTATTTCTAGGACTAATTAATGTTTCTGTAATAAAGGTAGCTTCATCTAGCGGTATATTTTGCGCGAAATTTGAATTTGTTTGTGACGCCATCTAGTGGTATATGGACTAATGAATGTTTTCTGTAACAGAGATTGATCGTAGCTCCACCGAGCGGTATACCTTTAAAAAGTACATTCAGGCCATGCGATCGTTAAGGCGGGTAATTTGATAATAGTGTTTCTGTAATAGCGTTCGATTATCGATAATAAAAAGATTTTTGTAGTAAGAATCAAAAATGATTTTATTTATTGTCAATCTCATCACTACATAACATAACAACTATAAAATCGTTTTTCTAAATGAATATTAAATTAGTATTTTACCCACTGGTCCTAAAGGTCGTATTGAAACATCTTTACACTTCAGTTGTTCATTAAATTTTTGTATACGTTGGTCCTCGGCTTTGAAATACTTGTGGAAAAGGTCGCATTTAAACTCCACCAGTTCCACAACGAGCTTTTATTCATACTTTGTCGATATGACTCTCAGATTGAGTACGCTGTATTCGACACCGGTCCCCAAATCCTTAACGTTTTTGAATGGTTTAAAGGATGTTGATGAATTTAGAGCAGATAAATACATATATGTAATTATAGCATAACATTAAAACCTGTATAGGCTATTAAACAAATAAAATAAGAGTTAAAGCCAGAAACAATCACCTATCAGTGCCGTATTGAACGAACTTCTCGGGAGGTTGTCACAGGAGTGAATAACTGTTGGTTTTCTGTTACCTATATACTCACAGTACATTCACTTCTGTGTTTTACTGATTCTAACGTATTGGGGGAAAACCCACAGATCACCTAATCGCGTAAAAAGGAAAACAAGTCGTCCTTTACTTTCAATATTTTCCTCCCCGCTTATGTAAACACAATAACAATCGTTCAAAAATCAAATTTTCTATTCTTGTTTTAAAGTATACAGTTATGACTTATAATTAAATTATACATTGCGTTTAAATGCATAATATAAAATACTTCACGACTTCCAACACTAATTAATATAAAGTAATTATTTTTTATTATAAGTTTTTGTTATGAACGAATAAGTTCAAAGGTAAATATGTAATTAAAAATTATTATTAATTTTATTAAATACATACATAAAAAGTTCACCTCGAGTAGGATTTGAACCTACGACCTGTACTTTGCTAGAGTACCGCACTAACCAACTGCGCTATCAAGGTTCAAGCCCCAATCGCTGTAAATTTTGTCTTTAAGTATGTAGACAAAATTTACATCGATTGGGGCTTGAACCTTGATACCGCAGTTAGTTAGCGCGGTACTCTAGCAAAGTACAGGTCGTAAGTTCATATCCTACTCGAGGTAAACTTTTTATTTATGTATTCAATAAAATTAATAATAATTTTTAATTAATTATTTTTTGGTTTTCTCAGTTATGTAACCACAATAACATTTTACTATTCAAATACATGTAATGGGGTTTTTGTATATATTAATTTGGATTAATACACGTGTTGAATTTTATAAACAACTTTTTCAATAACATCTCATTTCAATTTTAAATTTCTAAGTATTTGATCTGGCTTCCAGCTTGCAAAATTAATTTTTCGATTCAAAATACTGTTTTTGATTCAAGTTAAAGTTTACAAAAACTTCATCTGTAGTAAAACAATTTAAGATTTCTGTTTGATTGACCGTAAAAAAATGTAATTAAAAAATACTAGTTTGATTTTAGTTCAAGATAGTAAAGTCAACCTGCGACAGTATTTTACGTACATACAATTAGATTTTAAAAATTAACAAATAATTAATTAAGACCCATTATATATATATATATATATATATATATATATATATATATATATACACATATATATCAACATTTATATCTGTTACGATATTAATGTATGGTCATCTGATCAATTTCCATCCAGTAGTAAAATAATTTAAGATTTTTAATTAATTGAATTCAAATATTGATAATAAACAGTGCTAAATCGTATAAAATGAGATTGATAAGATTTACTGTACCTGAAATGTAGTTGTCTCGAAGTTGATTTGTAGCTTGTTTTTCTCACATAAACATGTTTTATGTAAAAACCAGCGTTATTAGATTGCAGCTATAAAAACTGATGAAGCATGCCCCTACATCATTTACAGTTCACAAGTCTCATCATCATGGAATGTTTAACTGCTAATCAAATTTTGGATTTGTTCCGTGGTGGTTTGTTAACCAACTAGGGGTTGATAAAGGCTTACGATATGATTAATTACAAGGTAGTGGTCGAAAACGATACTGTCGATTCGCTGGGAGTGTACGATGATAGTAGAATGGGCCCCGCACAGGAAAAAATGGAGTGGGGGTAAGCCACGTCCCCGGCCCGCACCGGAGAAAATGGGATGTGGGTCTGGGTGGGGCTAGGTGTGGGGACGGCACGGCACTTTTTCAACCCTTGGGTGGGGTTTAGCCGTTAAATAAAGTCCTTTTGGTCATATTAGGAGCCTTTTTGGCGGTTTAACCCCATGGCTAGGGGTGTTGGATGCCCTTAGTGTGTAGTCTAGCTCCCATTTTGGCTTCATTAAGGAGGGGTTAAGACTAGACCACACTCATTCCTTTTACCTTATTGGTTGTGCAAGCGTCCACCCCTTTGGCTTCTGATTGGTTCTAAGCCCCACCACTCAGCCGTTGTGCTCTGATTGGAGGACTAAACATCTGCGTTCTGCTTGGTTATGAAGGGAAAATTTGAATTTGTATTCTAGTAAGTGGGGCCCTACCGCTAACTTGTAAGACAGGTATTAGGCTTCACAACTAACTTTCGGGTCTTCGCCCCCTTGACGGGAAATTTGAATTTAAGTCTCTACATTCTGATTGATTATTGCGAGAAATTTGAACTTGTATTCTAATAAGGGGCCTAATGCTAACTTATAAGACAGGATAGGGCTTCGAGACTTGCTTTCGGGTGTTAGCCCTCTGGTACTCTTGGCGGGAAATTTGAATTCGTATTCTAATAAGGGGCCCTACTTCTAACTTGTAAGACAGGTCTTAAGTCTTTCGGGTCTTAGCCCATTGTCACGGCCCCATTATCCCAAAATTTGAATTTGTTTGTGACACCATCTACTTGTGTATAGACTAATGTCTGTTTTCTGTAATACAAGTGGCTCCACCTAGGGGTATATTTTAAAACTACATACAGATCACTGTAATGGTTATGGGGGAAATTTGAAATAAGAGGCCCTAGTTCCAACTTGTGAGGTAGTTATAAGACGTCTACATCAGCTTTCGGGGCTTAGTCCACTGTAACGCACCACTTATTATGGTTTTAATTATGAGTCATAATCAAACATAAATAAAAAAGATAAAGGGCTTTAATCATTTATTATAAGTAATACTATTTTGCGATTTAAAACTAATGAATGTTTTCTGTAATAGGAGCTGAATGTGTTTGTTCTATAGCGTAGCACATCCTGTTTATTCTGTTTTAAATCTGTACGGGTTTGAAGCAGCATCCTGATACGCAGCTTCTAAAAATTTCGGGTTGTCCGACGAAATCTGCCTTACTAAATGGTGTGTCTGTGTCCTGTCACGTGACTTCTTAAACAAAATTATGTAAAGAGCGTTGAGAGAGGTATATCGCTGTCCACGCCTTTGAACTATATTTTGCGTTAAGAAACACACAGTTAGATTTCTATGACAACAACCCTTTGTAAAAATATTAACCACCGAATCATTAGTTTCGCGCATTAGATCGTGAATTATTATTACGACCGGTTTTTCACCGTCATACTGTTCCATAGCAGGTAAACCCTTCTGAAGCTCCACTGAGAGATCTTTTTCAAAAACTGTATCGCAGACAGTTTCGGTATTTTTTAGAAAATTAACGAAAAAATACGATTTTCCACAACCCGATGGCCCCAATGCTATTGCTGATAAGGGATGCTTAAACTGACCCTCCACCTCGAAACGCTAAACGGTACTAAAGGGTACTCCGTCATCGTCACGACTTAAATACCAGATTAAAGAATCTGCGATCACAGGTATATTCTACTTTTTATCGTGATTATCTTTTAATTTCAAAATAATCCTATGGTTTTCCTTTAAATGTTTACTAAAGCCAACACGTGTTTTTAAATCGTACATTAACAATAATAGTTGATTTGATGTATATCTACGATAATATCAGCGAGCTCTTAATTATTCATTTTATTTTTTAAAAATAATTTGTGTATATACAATATAAAAAATACAGTTGAAGGTCGGCTTTTTATAAGCTCAAGGTGAAATTTATAAGTATGTATACGCAATATGAAAACACTGTTGAAGTCTGACGGCTGACTTTACACGATCAAGTTGAAAATCATTTTAAATGCATGTTGTAAATAATCAACATCGTTTTACGTAAATTCGTATAAGTAAGATCGCTCTAACGAGCCTGCAAAAGGGAAATTATATATATATATATATATATATATATATATATATATATATATATATATATATATAGTGTGTGTGTGTGTGTGTGTGTGTGTGTGTGTGTGTGTGTGTGTGTGTGTGTGTGTGTGTGTGTGTGTGTGTGTGTGTGTGTGTGTGTGTGTGTGTGTGTGTGTGTGTGTGTGTGTGTGTGTGTGTGTGTGTGTGTGTGTGTGTGTGTGTGTGTGTGTGTGTGTGTGTGTGTGTGTGTGTATTTATATATTACTTTATTGTTGCTCATAAAAATACTATTAAAAATTTTGATGCATTATTATTCATATACTGTTGTTCTATACACTCGATTCCAGTTCATTTGTTTAGTTGGTTAATTAGATAAAGGTATGCGTGTTACGCTATTTTTTTTAAATTAATAACATTATTCCGGTACGTATTTGTGGGTTTAAATTTTGTAGTTATTGATTCACCTATAATATGCTATTAAAACCTTTTATCTTTTTATTTCCGTCACATCAATTTGGTATTTTTAGCAATTTTCGCAAGATTGATTCATTTGGTCGATTGATTGATATTGATCTGATTGATTTGATTTGATCGAGTATGATTTCTTTGAGATTGATCTGTTTAATTGATTTGATTTAATGAATTGATTTGTTCGTTTGTTTGAGAAAGAGCCGAGAGAGATAAACGATAGAAACGAGAGAACGAGAGGGAGGGATGGAGGGTGGGAGAGAGGGGGTAGGGAGGAGCAGTGATGTAGGGAAGGAGAGGAGGAAGGAGAGAACGGGGAGAGGGGAGCCGTAGGGAGGAGAGAGATGTGCACGATCAACTTCTATTACAGAAAACATTCGCTAGTTTAAAAACATACCACTAGATGGCGACACAAACAAACCCTAATTAGTCCTAGAAATATACCGGTAGGTGGTGCCACCTTTATTACAGAATATGTTCATTAGTCCATACACAACTAGATGGTGAAACCAATTCAAATTTTGAAACAAGGGGGCCACGACAAGCGGCACAGGTTCGAGAACAAGTCCCTATACCCGCCTTACAAGTTAGCATTAGGGCCCCTTATTACAATACTATTTATCGTTAAGGGGGCCACGACAAGAGGGCGCAGACACTAACACAAGTTCCTATACCTGTCTTACAAGTTAGCATTAGGGCCCCCTTATTAGAATACTATTTCCAGCCACAGGGGACACGACAAGAGGGCGCAGACCCTAACTTAAGCTCTTATACCTACATTACAAGTTAGCATTAGGGCGCCTTATTAGAAAATTTCATATTTCCCGCTGAACAGATTTTTGGTTGTAACCTTGGTTAGCCAAGGCCAATTCCAAGGCCAGGCCCAAGGCCAATACCAATGCCAGGCACCAAGGTCAGTGTCAAGGTAAAACCCGAGGTCGGCCAAGTGCGTTGCTTTGGGTCCCAAGGTCAACCCGGTGGTCAATCTCAAGGTCAAATTACGTCCAAAACTTCAAAATATCTTTTAACAACATACTTACTTTCAGAAAAGTTCCGGAAAATGACATTATTTTGAATTGCCTAAAGTCTAAACCAACCGGTTGTGATGAAATTAATGCTAATATGCTGCAAATGTGTTGTCCTCGTATTTTATTTTTTATGTCATATTGCTAACTTTTGTATCCGCTATTCAGTATATCCTTCTTGCTCAAAATTGTCTAATGTAGTTCCTCTGCCTAAACTGCCCACTCGGATTTAAGGTCTACCCATATATTACCTGCCGTATCAAAAATTCTTGAACGTGTCAAAGTCTCAGATTAAAACACATTTAGAAAAATTTTAAATAATTTCCGAAATGCAGCCTGGATTTAGATCAGGGCATAGTTCTTCTGCTCCATTTCTTATCACTTCTTAGAACTATTAATGACATAGTTAAAGGTATAGAATATAACTTACTTACAGCGTTAATATTAGTGGATTTCTCAAAAGCGTTTGGCACCGTAGATCACGTGTTACTGCTGCAATCCTACATTATATTGGATGGGATATCAAAAATTGATTAAAAATTACCTTTTTGAGCGATATCACAAAGTAATCCTTAATGGTGAAGAATCTTCCACATTACCTCTGATTTGTGGAATGGCGCAAGGTTAAATATTGGAACCAACGTTATATTCCATATATACCTTTAACTTCCCCTCAGCGGTTCAAAATTTCAAAATTCGTGTGAACGTCAATGATTGCCAAATATATCATACATTTGATTCCAAAATTGTTCCAGACGCATCCGGCACTATTAATAACGAACTATTGTCACTTGTAGGATACGCGGAAAATCATTGCCTTAGGGTCAATCCTAAAAAACCGAAATAATATTTTTTGAGCCTAAACCGTTATGAAATTACGCTCAAGAACATATTAAATTTATTGCAATAATACTCCTCTAAAATCAACCAACGAAGTTAAAAATTTAGGTATGTTTATAGACAATGATCTTAAATTTGAAAGAATGTTAACTACTGTCTAACTCGAGGATATGGGCGCCTAAAGCTGCTATATCCATACAAAAATCTTCTTCCACAACAATCAAAGACTATACTAAGGGATGCTCTTGTTTTAACTCCTCTAAACTATGGTGACGTTGTGTATGGGCCAACAACCGTTATTAACAAAATTCAAAAATTTCAAAACTCTTCTTAAGGTACACGTTTGGGATAAGGAAGTATGAAAAGGTTTCTGACAAATTGCCTGTATGGTTGGCTAGATACGTATGATAGGCGTAAAATGCATACTTTAATATTATTTCATAAATTACCTGTAGACCCAGATATCTGTATGAAAAATTCGCTATCGCACGGACATCCATAACATTAATATCAGAGGACGTAATCTAATCACAGTTTCACTTTGTAAAAGTCCATTTCTCAAAAATCATGTTCATATTACATTGCCGCTCATAAAATAAGTTACCCAATCTTTTAAAATCCATTTCGAACTTTAAAACCAATTTAAAACGATACCTACTAAGACAATTAGTTATATAATAATCAACTCTGTTGTCATTGTCATCTTCAGGGCAAGCTTTTTAAAAAGTTTGCCCTAAAGATAATTTCACTCGAAATTGAAATATAGGCAATAGTAGAAGGGGCCCAGCTGAGGAACAACGACGCCCGCCGTCGCAACGCCCGAGATTCGTATAATCATCAAGGGATGTCGGCACGCCCACACGGCCGTGCTTATTTTCCATCCCCATGGCTTCTTTTTGGGGTCGTTTTTCAACCCCTAATCGTAATTTCCAACCCCTTGATGACATTTTCACCCCATTGAAGACATTTTTACTTCTAATTAGAGTCCTTTTGGCTGGGGTTCGGCTTCTTATGGGGGACGATTTTCAAACCCTTGATTGAATTTTGAGCCCTTGACGGTATTTTCACCCCTAATTATGCCCTCAACCCCAGGAGGGTAGGCAAATGCGAGCGCATGGGGCCGAGTGAGGTTGTCTCTAAGACTAGATAAGGCCCTTATGGCTTCATAAAGGCGGGGATAAGACTAGGCCACACCCATTGCTTTTACCTGATTGGCTGTGCGCGTATTAACGCGGGACTAAGAATAGGCCACACCCATCATTTTACCTGATTGGTGGTATGTGTGGTCCGCCTTCTGATTGGTCCTATGATCCATCACCTAGTATCCATACTCTGCTGATTAAGTCTGCGTTGGTTATGGCGGGAAATTTTAATCTGTGTTTTATAAGGGGCCTTAATGCTAGCTTTTACGACAGGTCGTCGGAAATTTTTGAGGGCTGCGCCCCCTGGCTCTTGGCTGGAAATATGTTCGAGGCCTTCGTCCATTGTCGTGCACTCTTGGCGGGAAATTTGAATTTGTGTTTTAATAAGGGCGCCTTAATTCTAACTTGTAAGACAGGCACCCTTGGCCTGACCCTGAAATTTGAAATTGTATTTAAGATTCCGAAGGTTATGGCGGGGGATTTGAAATTGGAGGCCTAATGTTAACTTGCAAGATAAGTGTAGGGCTTCGCAACTTGCTCTCGGGGCTTCGACCCACTTGTTGTGATCGTAACTTGCTCGGGGGCCTCCGCGTATTGTGATCCCCTTGGCGGAAAATTTGAATTTGTATTCTAATCAGTGGGCTTAACACTAACTTGCAAGATAAGTATAAGACCCTCAGCCATTTTGTTATAATTAAATTCTATCATCATAACCCTTTAAAAATCTAATTTAATTTAATCTAATTGGAGGGATTTTTGTCTGATTTGAAATCATCTTCTGTCAGCCTTATTAGATTTAATGCAAAAACAAAAACAAGCTGTACGTCTAAGGGTAAGGCGAAATCAATAACAGCCATTTAACACTTATGACTCATAGTTAAATTGTCTGCAGCGTTGTCTCACAAAAACAAATGATATGCTTGATTAATCGATTTGCGTGACGGTGCCTTATGAGTTAATATGCATTAGCGATTTTAGTCACGGCCTTGGGTTAGTATTGTCAGAAGTCAGTATTGTTTGAGTTGAGGGTTAGTTTTGCAAGTTATAACTTAATTCAAATGAATTGGAGCCTGTTTTTGAAGTGAGAGTTGTTCTTTTCAAGCTGAACTTAAACCAAGTCAGCGTTTTGAAATAAAGGTTCTTTTTTGTATAAGTCGTTATTCAAAATAGACAAATGTGTGGGGTTAGATAAACTAATGGTCAAATGCCTTGGGTCAAATTCAAATTCCCCGTAGCTTCTCAAAAGTCGAGTAGATACACTACGTCACTTCTAAGCCACTTTTGATAATAATAAGAATACACCTTGCCGTACAGGTTTCCCACGTCCTAGTACATGGTTTTTCAAGGTCAAGGTCACATACACATTTCAAACATCAAAGTCAATTACAATTTTCAAGGTCAAGTTCGCTCACATTGGTTGCATATTCTTCAAGCTCGTCCATGCACGCACGCGCCCTCTGCTTCAAGGTCGCACGCTCCATGCATCGAAGTATATTCCTCAAGGTCATTGAAGTAATTAGATTTGAAAAAGGTACTAGAAAAGTTACTGGATTGTTTTTCAAGGTCATCAGATTGTCTACGTCTAAGTACGTGTTTTCCAAGATCATCACAATTCCTACCGCAAGAGTACAAGGTTTTTCAAGGCTACGTTCCTTGCATAGGTCTTCAAGGCCAGGCAATGGTCAAGCTCCCCAATCAATCAATTCTTTGGCTGAGTGTTAATTTGACAGGAAATTTTCAAGGTCACGCCCCCATCAATTCTGGGAAGTTCATTGACGTCTGTCTCAAACCCTGAGGTGTTATTACAATTCTCAAGGGGTATCATACAGAATTTTGTCTATGCTAGGCATGTTTCAAGGTCATCAAGCGATTCTTGGAAGTTTGATTTGTAAGGTTTCTCCAGCAAACTGCACTGACCTCAAATGGTTCCGTTCCCCAAATACAGATAGACGTTTCCCAAATACAGGTAGCCGTTTTCCAAAACAGGGGGCCGTTTCCCAAAACAGATAGCTGTTTCGAAACACAGGTAGCTGTTTCCCCTCATTTCAAGGTCACGAACACATTTCAAACATGCAAGTCTATTAGAATTTTTAAGGTCAAGGTCGCTCATATTGCTTACCTTCAAGGTCATCCTAGCACGTACGCGCGCTCCGCCTCAAGGTCGAAACGTTCATGAACATGGTTTTTAAAGGTCAAGGTCATCATACACATTACCTGCATCAAAGTATATTCCATTGAAGTAACTAGACTTGAAACAGGCACTAGAAGTTACTAGATTGGTTTTCAAACACATTGATGCTCCCGTATAGATAGTCCGCTTCAAGGTCACGTGGTAGGAAATGGTCGTTCTCATTCTTAATGTTCTTAACGTACACACACCCAGCTTCAAGGTCTTCTTAGGATTTCATGGTTACGTGATCAACCTTCTCGTCTGTCAAAGTCACACACAATTGAGGGTATGTAGGAGGATGCACCAAGAAATCAAGGTTGATTCTAAATCAAATTTTAATTCTTTTCAAGGTCACGTCCCCCATCAATTTTAGGAAGTTCATTGACGTCTGTCTCACGCCCTGAGGTGTTCTCAAGGGGTATCATACAGATTGCTGCCTATGCTAAGCATGTTTCAAGGCCGTCAAGCAATTCTTGGAAGTTTACTTTGTAAGGTCACGCCCCCAGTAAATTACATTGATCTCAAATGGTTCCGTTCCCTAAATACAGATAGACGTTTCCCAAAGACAGGTAGCCGTTTCCCAAAACATGGGAACCGTTTCCCAAAACAGATAGCTGTTTCGCAACACAGGTAGCCGTTTCCCCCCGTTTCAATGTCACATCTCTGAGAAAAGAACAAAAGCGATCCATTGTTCCGACCGAGTTAGTCATAATTTCTAAAAATAGATTGTTATCTAGCTACCCCCACCATTTCAGGCTCAATTTTGAGAAATCAATTTTCAAGAACAAAGGTGATCCATTGTTCAGGCCGACGCTTCAAAGTCTATGCTTACAATTTTCAAGGTCACACCTTTGAGAAAAGAACAAAGGCGATCCATTGTTTTGGCTGAGTTATAATTCCTAAAAATAGATTGTTATCTAGATACCCCTACCATTTCAGGCTCAATTCTGAGAAATCAATATTCAAGAACAAAGGCGATGCATTGTTCAGCCGACGCTTTAGGGTCAAAGTTGTTTTGCTCAAGATCATCATACACGTTGCGCACGTATATTCCTCAAGGTCACACAGCAATTCTTGGCTGAGCTACATCAATTTTCAGGGGTACTAAATAGACTTTTCAAGGCGTGGTGGATTCTATCTTTCAGGGCTACACGAGCAATTCTTGACTGAGTTAAGACGTTAACTCTCGAGGTCGGGGTATCGTGCAGGTTGTCGTTGTCTATGCTAAAATGTGAGTCAGATGTTCTTGTATTGGCAAAATTGTAATAAAAAAGATTATGTTTACAGTATGTGGATTCACAATACTACTGTCCTAAACCACCAGGATGACGTAGTTTTCCCGCCTCCAGTTCCCAAAGACAGATATCCGTTTCCCAAAACAGGGGGAGCCGTTTACCAGAACAGGCATCTGTTACCCAACACAGGTAACCGTTTCCCCCACTATTTCAAGGTCACACCTATGTGAAAAGGACAAAGGCGATTCATTGTTCATGTAATTCTTGGCTGAGTCAGCGTCATAATTCCTAGAAACCACTTGTAGCGCTATCAAATAGATTGTCAAGGGTTAAAATGTATTGGTATCAATTTTGAAGGCCATAAGTCCTAGAAATCAACCCATAGGGGTATCTCAATACATGGCCGGTAAAGGTATATAGGAGGATGCTCTTCAAGAGCACGTACACTATAGGATCCACTTTGTCGGTTTCAAGACCCTTGCGTACACACATTGCCTGTATATATTCTTCAAGGACATGTATAGTAATCTACTTATTAATTTATTAAGGAAAACCCGGAAGTGCATTAGGTCACGTACACTTTCCCTGCAAGGTCACATCTCTGAGAAACCAATTTTCAAGGACAAAGGCGATGTTCAAGTAATTCTGGTCGGCTCATAATTCATAGAAATCAGCTGAATGGGGTATTCAAATAGACTTTTCAAGGTGCAGAGTGCAGAGTTAAGTCACCAAACTGGTTGAGACCATATGTCGGGAAGTCAGATTTAGCACCATTCCTTAACAATGACGCCAGGTGGATTTCAATCAAGTAATTATTGACTGGGTCAAGGTCATTTGTTAACCTGCAGGGGTGTCCCGATCTTATCCAACATTCTCGGATTGAAAATTCTATTCTGGCCGAGTCGGGGTCATAATTCCTAGAAATCTAAATATAGATTGTTAACTAGGTCAACACCCAAAACGTATTGGTTTCAATTTTCGCACATTGCATACATATATTCCTCAAGGTCCTGATTGTTCAGGTCCAATTACATAGTTTTCAATGTTATGGTCATTGTACACATTACCTGTGTTGTCGTCTATGCTAAAAGGTAGGTTAAATGGTTCTTGTATTGCCCAAATTGACAATTGACAATTCAAGGTTACAATTTATTGGTATTTGGTTCACGGGTAGATGTTGTTTATGCTAATAGGTGTAGGTCATGGTTAAACGACTGTTTTGTTGGCCCTGTGTGTAACTATGTTTTGAGGTTCCCCTCACGTTTTTGACGTTTGCTTGATGGTGTTTAATGCTTCCTTGGAGTTTTTTGACGTTTCTTTGAGGTTTTTGACCTTTTTAACGTTTCCTTGACGTTTTCTGACGTATGCCTGATGTGTCCTAATGTTTTTTGATGTTGATTTGGCGTTGTGTGTGCACGCGAGAATTTGTCAAGGTCAAGGTCACGTGCCATTCAAGGCGAGCGAGACATGTCAAATCAAAATTTCGTGGTCGGAATTTTGCAGTTACACCCGCAGGCATATGAAGAAGGACATGTTGCTTATGCTAGTAAGTAGGTCAAAGTTAAATGGTTACGTGGTTGGACATTTTCAAGGTCTCCAAGCAATTTGATTGTCAAAACCATATGTGTTAACCTACAGGATATCCCGACCTTACCCGACTGTATCCGACCTACAGGATATCCCGACCTTACCCGACTGTATCCGACCTTACCCGATCGAATTTTTTCAAGTTGACCAAGCAATTTAGTCGATCCAAGGTGTTAAATCAACTATTAAATCAACCTGCAGGACCAATTCTAAACGGCTCATGGAAACAGGTTGTTGTCGTTGAAGAATGATGTTGTCCATGCTAACGGGTAAGTTAAGTAGTTCCTCTACAGGCTATCCCGATCTTACCCGATATTATCCGACTTTATCCCATCGAAATTTTTCGAGGTCACCAAGCAATTTAGTCGAGTCAAGGTGTTAAATGAACTACTAAATCAACCTGCAGGACGAATTCTAAACGGTTCATGGAAATGGGTTGTCGTTGAATAATGATGTTGTCCATGATAATAGCTAGGTTAAGTGGTTTCTGTATTGGTTAAATTGTTTATAATAATAAAAAAGTATGTGGATTCATAATACTAGTGTCCTAACCAGGAGCTGGCCCGTTTCCCCCAAGAACTGGATTTGTTTCCCAAATACAGATAGACGTTTCTTTACGTTTTCGGTCTTCTGATTGGATGCTGGATCCTACATGTGGGTGATTAAGTTTAGGATATAGAACCGATACTGATCCACAGTATACGAATTGAAGGTTAGCTAATCTTATAATCAGTTCGTGGAAACAAGAGGGTTATCATATTCTTAAATATCAACTCATGTGAAGGTTGTTGTTTAAGCTAAAAAGGTTAAGTGGTGTCTAAATTGAGTCAACTTTTGCCGGAATTCTTAGAAATATGAAAATAGGTCAAGGTACAGATAGAAGACAGTTTCCATATTACAGAACAGCTGAATAATCTTCTTAAATCACCTACTTTTGGAGGTAGCTTTTCCAATAGATGCTGAAATAAATCAACAGGGTTATCGTCCATGGGTAGTTTTTAGCAAATTCTAAATCGTTTTCGATGAGAATGACTTTTTGTGGGTCTGAAAAAGCTGGACAGAAAGCAGTAATCCCGAAGGAGTGAGCGATTGGAGACGTTGATAAAGCCAATAAAACTCGATTTAGAGTGTTATATAATGAAAATAGAAAATGATGAAGCTGTGTATTAGCAATAAGGAATATGTAAAAATAATGTGGTAAAGTAGTACCGTTCCAGGATTTTATCCGATATCAACCTTCTTCCTCCAGGTGTGAGGTGATACATATTATGTAGTTTAAGCTATCGAAACACTGAACTAGGAAATATGGTTTGATAGGAATTAGTTCTAGGAAATCTTATGTAAAGATTTTCAGGAAACCAATGCATGGTCTCGTTAAAACATCTAATGTAATCTCCCATAAGGAAATAGAACCCCTTTCCCAAGCTGACGTACATTGGAACCGGCTTTAAAGAGGCGAAATTGGACAATATACAAAGTATAAAGAAGAGAAGTAGTAATGAGGCACCTTCCGCCATCACAAGACCGCCCACGTGGGAGACCGGATTTTCCACCCTTATTTTTTACACGCTTACGTGTGAGGCCGGATTTTCCACCCTTATTTTTTACATACCCTCGTGTAGGACGCATTTTTCACCTCTATTTTTACACATCCACGTGTGAGACCGGATTTTCCACCCTTATTTTTATATACCCTCGTGTAGGACATATTTTCCATCCCTATTTTTACACACCCACGTCTGAGACCGTATCCTTTCTTCTCGAAGGCCCGTTTTCAACCCTAATTAAAGCTTTTTGTAGTTGCTAACGTGAAGGATCGTATTTTCAACCCTTTTTCATCCCTAATTTTACATACACCTGCGTGGAAGACCTCATTTCCAGCTCTTTTTTATCCCTAATTATTTTTTATATACCCTCATGTGAGACTGTTTTTCAAAACCTTTTGACAGCTAGGGCTTTTGCTAACGTGAGGTGGGGCTGATCTTGGCTTAGAACTGTATTTTAGGGGTGGGGGCTGTATGTAGAGCTAGGGCTGGAACTTGGGGCTGGTCTAAGGATAAGTCTTAGAGTTTGGCCTTGGTGGTGGAGCTAGGGTTGGAGTCAGGCCTTGGTGGTGGAGCTAGGGTTGGAGCTTGGGGCTGTATGTAGAGGTAGGGGTAAGTCTTAGGGTTATTTCTGATGGTATTAAGGCCCTTCTGGTTGTAACCCTGGAGGGGCAATCGTGCTCTTTTAAAAATTATATCTTGTAAGACACGCTCTCTCTCTCTCTCTCTCTCTGGCCTCTCTCGTTTCTCTCGCTTCACACAACTATTGGTCCGCAAAGCATTTGTCTATTTCAAAAACAAGCACGGACACACAAAACGAAAAACATGAAAAACGAATCAAGTCTAGGAGCTGTAAAGTAAAATAATTCTACTATTTTATCTGTTTTATTCTTTATATCCAAATGGAAGAGTATCAAAATTTTCTATTCTACGTCGCTTAGAGTAACTTATCCTATACTGCTTAGATTCTGGCCTACTTAATACATTATAACAACTATCTCTAACAATTTTTCTGTCATTATATACAAACAAAGAGTCTTTACTATTACTAAGTACCATATCTTTCATCGCTTCAAAGTTTATAACGCGCGAGTTCTTATAATTTAAGGTAATGCCTTTCACTTTACACACGGATTTAACTGTTTGATCACTGGTTGAAAATACATTATAACTATAGTTTTTAGGTCCGGCACTAACAAATTCGGCTATATAGCTCCCATCACCGTACGCCTCCAGCTCGTCGGTCATCTGGCCAAGGAAATCCCCACATGCTGGATTCCAGTCATCGGGTTTTGCGACAAATATCACACTGTCTGTGTCGTAATACAGGACGCGGCGGTCTAGTTTCTCTAAGTAACTGTATAGCTCTAAGCGGGCATGAGCAGTCGTGTATGCGGCTATGGACACATTAATTGTTTTTTGTGATTCACCCTCTCCCTCTGGTCTATCCCAATTCACCATTACAACATTATCATTTACAGGTATTATAGATTGTACCTGAACCAATGGATCTGTGAGCAATTTGAAAAAGTCCTTTGGTTCAGATACAATACTGCACTGGGTTAAATTCTCGCGCTGACCAAACTTACCCCAAAAAGAATTCAGCATAAGTTTGGCCAGGTACCTTAACCAGGGTTCTTCTTAATATTACTAGGTTCTAACCGAATCCCCTCTTTCTCATAATACTCTGTCACGTACTGCGTTTTCTCGATTTCCGACGTACAATGGCTAGGCCACCCTGAACATTCCTGCTTAAGTTTTAAGAAATTATCTATGTATCCGCTAAATAACCCTCCCTGTTTAGTTGCTCTGTCATATGTGGTTACCTCGTATTCCCAAACTTCGAAAACATTTAAAACTTTATAGTTTTTAGAGATAGCTTTACGCAGTTCGTCAGCTACAAATGTTCCAACGAAACTGCGTTCAGCTTCACTATGTTTACATTCCCCTTGATTTAGCTCAACACCGCACGTCCTACACAACACAAACATCAATTTGCCGTGCATTTTTAAGGGTAAAACAGGATGGTAGAGATTAGAGGGTGGTAGTACTTGACATTTAATTAAACCCTCCACCGTGTCTAATGAAATGTTCTTACAATCTAGCCCTACATGAATTTTTGGATGACCTATGGGATATTTACAATATTTATTTACAAATGGGTATAATGAGCACACGTCGTAATACATTATTTTCTCAGTAATACCGTCACATTGATGATAAAGCTTACTAGCATTAGTGCGACCTCCGTAAAATGCGTCACGTGGGTTTAAGGGTTCGTCATCTTGATGACCTAGACTCTGAATAAAGGCTTTAAATTCGTCGTTAACGAGTATTTGTTTTTTAAAATCGCATTCGCGCATCTCGATTAAATTATATCCGCGCTCGCGTATAAATTGAGACCGCGCCACCGTGTTCTCATTCCGTGCAAGCATAGAGGTACTTACACCGAGTTTCGGATCCATGTTGGCCTGATTGGGGAAACATTCCTCGCACCCGTGCCAGTAACAGCCAAGAAATTCAAAAAGGGTGTTTGACTCAGCGCAATACCCGTCGACCTTAACACCTTCAGGTATTCTAAACTCGCGAGCTTTCCTGCTTGTTGTATACTAACTTGCTGAGAATGCTCCATCCAACGTAACCACTGGATCGCGATTTTGGATTGATTGTCGGCACGTCTATAACCGCCTTTCGGAATGAGCCCTATTGTGTTCTCTTTGAGGAAACGTCTGCGAAACACCTTGTTGCAAGCGCTAGCAATAGTGGTCGCCTCCTCGAATGGATCGACTTTATTTTGGGTCGTGAAGGTGGACCAGAAGCTAATGCAACCTTTAACGAGGATCTTAACATCCATCAGGCAATACTTCACAATCTCCTCACTCATCTTAAAAACATAATTACTCTGGGCCGTGTGCCAGCGTTTAACACTAATAAGTCACTAGAGAAAAACTAGCGTTACTCTGCATTACCTTTTCAAGTAGCGACATTATCACCTTCACCGACAACTGGTCCACTCTTCTGAACGAAATACCTATTGGTTTATCTGGGAAATTCGGATTTCTCAGCGTGACACCGACACGATCTGAAGGAGCAGCATCCTTAACTATGTATGAATACAATTCCTCAAATGCATTCTGTAAAAATGTGTATTAGATAAATTTTAGTAAATGGTATATTTTACCTGTAGCCATGTTAAGGATTATCCTTGCACGTCTCGTCATTAAAACTAAATCTCAAAGTTTTACATTTGGTATTGAATTTCTTAATAAATTTAGTGTTTGATTCCTCTACTATATTAATATGATTGAACACTGAGGATGGTCCGGCCTGTTGCTGCAAGCCTGACCCGATTGATCTTGTACCTGTAATGTACTCATTCAGTAATACAATAGAAAATTAAAAAAAGACACCGTTATCAAATTCCCTGCTGCGGAAGTTTCCATAATCTCATCAAACACCTCCTCTAGATTTATTTGAGCCGGACTATAAAAATAATAATTAAAACTTAAAATAAAAACAAAATATATACTTACACTCCACCAACTCGCTGTACAGCTTCAACAAAATTATTATAATCATCTATCGAGTCGATAGTGTCATTTTCGCACAACATCTTATAAGTGATGATGTTGTATGCGTTTTTCAAACCCTCGTCGGTTAACACACCAGCACTGAATAATCTCAAAATATGATTAACTGAGAAAGATTCCAAACAGAACTAAATTAACTAAACCCTGGTGCACGTTTTTATACTATTCTTCCAGGCCCCGCGGGTAATTTCAAAAGAATGTAAAAAACCATGATGTTTATCTTTTTTTAACAAAAGACTTATTGTTTAAGGCGAAGTTAGGTTATAACAGCTTGTATATACGAAGCAAAAATGAGTCTTAAAGGAAATGTAATAATTTTAAATTTTTTATTTTAGCTAAGCATTTTTATAACTTGGTCATTGGTATAAAACACTCATTGTTTAACTATATCAGCTGTTTTTAAATTCATTGAAAAAATAATTTTTAATTAAAAATGTACAAATACATTTAAAATCTAGAGACTTTTTTATTTTTCATCGTTTTTTATTACAGAACAGCCTTTGATAGTAATCTTTAGATACACTTTTTTATTCCTTATATTTCCAAGTTTTAATGGATATAATTAAAAATACTGTTGTGTCAGGAGTGATTCCTATACAATTAAATTTAAATTGATATATGTATATTTTAATCGTTTTAATATCAAATGATTATGATTAGAAGATATTTTTAAACCAAAGTTTTAAATCTACGTTATATAACACAATATGTTAATGATAACATCACTTCTAATGAGGGAAAACAAATTGTTAATTACAGTTAACATATTGCTGTTATATAACGCTGCTTAAAAGGTTTAAACTATTAGAAGGTCAGCATCGATATGGCAAATAATATTTTTATGTTAATGATAACATAACTTCTAATGAGGGAAAACATTGTTAACATGTTACAGGTAATTTCAGAAATACATGCACTTTTTATTCTTACGTTTTGCGATTTAAAATGAAGATAAGAGAAAGACTTTTTATACGGAATGCTTCTACAATCAAGTATTAAATTGAAATATTTTTAAAAGCATGATTTAGATCTACATTATATAAGGGCAATATATATTAAAAGTATTAGAAAGACTGTATTGAAGTAACAATAATATATTTTTGGACTATCTAAAATGAAGATAAGAGAAAAGCCAATCCTTTTTGGGAGTTTTTGACATGTATTCTGTGTTGCCAATCCGGGTACACAGATATTTGATGTATTTTACATTTTGTATATGATTTCCTAATATTGATAGTGTGTATCAATGTGTTTTATTTCATTTTGTAGATACTGTGATCTTAACAGCGTAATCGGTCATTATTTAAAAGCAACCTGCGTCTATGTACAGTATAAATTACCCATTGAAAACTGTTGTTTTATTTATTTATAATACCAAGACGATATTTGTTTATACATAATATAAACTATGTGTGTGTACATCAGAACAACCCTAATAATAAAACATTAATGACCTATTGGTCATCCTTGCTATATATCGTTAAAAAAAATATATATGTGCTGATTAGGTATTAAAGGTTTTTACATATACAATATGAGTACTTTTACTTTCTAAAATTAAATTACGGGAAAAACTTTAATAGCTATTTATTATACGTGTAAACGTAAAACAGAAAGTTGTTTTTAGTGTTGCCATATGTTTAACAGAAATCAGTTGTACATGTGAATGATGCCTCTAAAATTTGTTTCCAGTGCAGAATTAGCGGGTACGATTTTAGTCTTTGTTTTTTTATTTATTTAAATGTACATGTTTAATTACAGCTGATACAAGCATCATACCTTTTTTTAAAATAATAACTGCCTGGATACCAGGGATCTGTGTGTATATATATATATATATATATATATATATATATATATATATATATATATATATATATATATATATGTATACAGTGATGATACTTCAACCCGATGCAGGTAAAACTACTATTTTTTAACATCGATAATAAAGCCTTAAAACCTGTTATTGTTTTATTACCGTCACCTATAACAATGCGAGTGTAAGTTATGACCCACTTTATTGATTTGGCTGATTGATTGTTAATTGATTTGTTTGAGATTTATCTGGTTAATTACTTAATTGCTTTGTTTGCTTTGTTTTGGGAAAGAGTCATGCGTGAGATAGAGAAAAGGGGAGAGAAGGGTATGATCGGCTACCATTAAGCATGCCGTTTTATTACCGTTACCTATATGAGTGTGGTTGTAAGTTATGATACCATTTTATTCATTTTGATTGGTTGATTGATTGAGATTGATTTGTTTACATGTGAGTGAGTGAGAGAGAGGCCAGAGAGAGAGAGAGAGCGTGTCTTACAAGAGATATAATTTAAAAGACCTCCAGGGTTACAACCAGAAGGGCCTTAATACCATCAGAAATAACCCTAAGACTTACCCTACCTCTACATACAGCCCCAAGCTCCAACCCTAGCTCCACCACCAAGGCCAAACTCTAAGACTTATCCTTAGACCAGCCCCAAGTTCCAGCCCTAGCTCTACATACAGCCCCCACCCCTAAAATACAGTTCTAAGCCAAGATCAGCCCCCACCTCACGTTAGCAAAAGCCCTAGCTGTCAAAAGGTTTTGAAAAACAGTCTCACATGAGGGTATATAAAAAATAATTAGGGATAAAAAAGAGCTGGAAATGAGGTCTTCCACGCAGGTGTATGTAAAATTAGGGATGAAAAAGGGTTGAAAATACGATCCTTCACGTTAGCAACTACAAAAAGCTTAAATTATTGTTGAAAACGGGCCTTCGAGAGGAAAGGATACGGTCTCACACGTGGGTGTGTAAAAATAGGGATGAAAAAATATGTCCTACACGAGGGTATATAAAAAATAAGGGTGGAAAATCCGATCTCACACGTGGATGTGTAAAAATAGGGGTGAAAAAATGCGTCCTACACGAGGGTATGTAAAAAAATAAGGGTGGAAAATCCGGTCTCACACGTAAGCGTGTAAAAAATAAGGGTGGAAAATCCGGTCTCCCACGTGGGCGGTCTTGTGACGTCAAAATCCAAGATGGCGGAAGGTGCCGCATTACTACTAAGAGATTTATTGGTTTTAGTGTATACTAGATCTCTAGACAGAGACTGATTGTTTTTATATCAATAAATCGCATTTATGCATATGTTAACTAAAATTTCTTTTAATAGTAAAGCGTTATAGTGGTTTTTCATTGTTTAAAGTAACATAAAAGGTTTGATTTCTTATGTCTATTTTTAATCTATACATTGCATATGATAACTAGTACGATGTCAAAATGCGAATGGAGATATTTAAAATAGACATAAGAATTGTAATGTTGCTTAAATAACATTTGTATAGGGTTGTTTTAATGACCCCTAAATTAATTAAAAAAAAATCGATTTAGTTGTAAATTTATTGGTTTTAATGTATGCAGAACGCTAGACAAATAAATTTGCTTGTTTTTGTGTCTATAAATGGCTTTTAATTAATAGTAAGCTTTATAAGAGGCTTTCTTTGTTTTAAATGGGATACAATAAGCTCGCATTCATATACATAATGTGATTTTAAATAAATGGTTTTCATTATTATTAGGCGTTAGAATGGGTTTTCATGGTTTTAAATCAGTCTCACATTCTTAACGGTGATGTAATTTAAAAAAAATGTACTTAACAATTAAGTAAGCCATTTATAGATACAAAAACAAGGAAATTTCATTGTCTAGCGTTCTGCATACATTAAAACCAATAAATTTACAACTAAATCGATTTTTTTTTATTAATTTAGGGGTCATTAAAACAATCTATACAAATGTTATTTAAGCAACATTACAATTCTTATGTCTATTTTAAATATCTCCATTCGCATTTTGACATTGTGCTAGTTATCATATACAATGTATAGATTTAAAACAGACATAAGAAATCAAACCTTTTATGTTACTTTAAACAATGAAAAACCACTATAACGCTTTACTAATAAAAGAAATTTTAGTTAACATATGCATAAATGCGATTTATTGATATAAAAACAATCACGTCTCTGTCTAGAGATCTGCATACATTAAAACCAATAAATCTATAACTAAATCGATTTTTTATTAATTTAGGGATCATATACAATATTTTATATAAAAATTTTATTTATTTAATCGATAGAAACATTAGTACATCAAATTTACATTGTTTACTCCATTTCTGTACTGAAATTTATATAGCTGTCATTGTTTGCCCTTTTAAGTCGAAGGCTAGTCAATTTAGGAATAAAAAGCGCCGAAATTTTAGGTACAGTCCTAATTTATATTTTTCGGGTCGATGAACATGAATCTGAGGTGTGAAACGTCTACATTTAGTAAATTTTTTTAGGTTTTGTGTTAAATCTCGATAATTACGCATTTTTTTCAAAAAGGTCATGCTTTGCGAAAAATCAATTTAAATCTCCTTTATAAAAATCAAAGTCATTTTATTTTTTTATTATAACGCTTCAATAATAACAGAATTTTTAGAGAGTTAGCATAAATGCCATTTGCCAATTCATTAAACTCTGTCACTGTTCTTTTCCAATAAATCTGTATACCCTTCTTTTATACGTTGTATATTGTCCAATTTCGCCTCTTTAAAGCCAGTTCCAACGTACGCCAGCTTGGAAAAGGGGTTCTATTTCCTTATGGGAGATTACATTAGTTGTTTTAATGAGACCATGCTAACTACTAATTCCATATTTCCTAGTTCAGTGTTTCGATAGCTTAAAGTACATAATATGTATCGCCTCCCATCTGGAGGAAGAAGGTTGACATCGGATAAAATTCTAGGACGATAGTATGCTGTACTGATGACTAGACGTTTGTCAAAAAGCTCCCACGCCTAAACATAGATATGCAGAGCCAATAAGGAACCGTTTAACCTTGATGGGTTGACTGCACGAGGATAGAATACTACCGAAAAACTAGTACTACAGAAGCTTTTTGACATTTATCAGCAATAAACACACTCTTTGTAAAATGATTCTAGTTAAAGCATGTTTACATTTGGTTGGGGACACTACTATGTCTGTTGGTTTTATGACTGCACCCAAACTACTCATGAACACATCCTCTGTATTTAGCAGGCGTTTTAAATTTTCTTCTTTGAAATACTCGTAAAAACGCCGAGGTAATGCACATCTAAACTCCTCCGTTTCTAACACTACGTTCACCATACTTCTCAACCTTTCATGCTTCTACTTTACCACATTATTTTTACATATTCCTTATTGCTAATATACAGCTTCATCATCTTCTATTTTCATTATATAACACTCTAAATCAAGTTTTATTGGTTTTATTAACGTCTCCAATCGCTCACTCCTCCGGGCTTACTGCTTTCTGTCCAGCTTTTTCAGACCCACAAAAAGTCATTCTCATCGAAAACGATTTAGAATTTGCTAAAAACTACCCATAGACGATAACCCGGTTGACTTATTTCAGCATCTATTGGAAAAGCTACCTCCAAAAGTAGGTGATTTAAGAAGATTATTCAGCTTTTCTGTAATATAGAAACCGTCTTCTATCTGTACCTTGACCTATTTTCAGATTTCTAAGAATTCCGGCAAACGTTGACTCAATTTAGATACTACTTAACCTTTTAGCATAAACAACAACCTTCCCATGAGTTGATTTTAAGAATATGATATCCTTCGAGCCAATCAACTTTAACCCCTCAGATCAATAAACTTTTCCCTGCACGACCTGGTTCAATTCGTTTTCTGTGGGTGAAGGGACTACTGGGTTAGCTGAGTTGGGAAACGGCTATCTGTATTTGGGGAACGGATATCTGTCTTAGAGAAATTACCTCCTGCTGGTGGTTGGGATAGTAAGATACTGTAAGCGTAATATTTAGCCAATACAGGAACCTCGATATACGTTTAGCATAGACAACCCTCTTGTTTCCACGAACTGATTCTCTTGTTAGAATTGGGCAATAGGAACGCTTATTTACTATTCCCAAAACAAATTAGCTGAGTTGGGAAACGACTATCTGTATTTGGGGAACGGATATCTGTCTTAGAGAAATTACCTCCTGCTGGTGGTTGGGATAGTAAGATACTGTAAGCATACTATTTAGTCAATACAGGAACCTCGATATACGTTTAGCATAGACAACCCTCTTGTTTCCACGAACTGATTCTCTTGTTAGAATTGAGCAATAGGAACGCTTATTTACTATTCCCAAAACAACCTTCATGTTTCCACAAACTGCTTCTATCTTTAGATTTATAATCATACCCCATACGCACGACATGGCTGGAAAACACATCGCAAACATAAACATAAAAAGCGCGTACGTGCACGGCGGATTAACTAACCTTCAATTCGTATACTGTGGATCAGGATCGGTTCTATATCCTAAACTTAATCACCCACATGTAGGATCCAGCGTCTAATCGGAAGACCGAAAATGTAAGGAAACGTCTATCTGTATTTGGGAAACGGATCCACATCCACATACTTTTTTATTATTATAAACAATTTAACCAATACAGAAACCACTTAATCTAGCTTTTATCATGGACAACATCATTCTTCAACGACAACAACCTATTTCCATGAACCGTTTAGAATTGGTCCTGCATGTTGATGTAACACCTTGACTCGACTAAATTGCTTGATGACCTTGAAAAATTTCGATGGGATAAAGTCGGATAATATCGGGTAAGATCGGGATAGCCTGTAGAGGAACCACTTAACCTACCTTTTAGCATGGACAACATCATACTTCAACGACTGCAACCTGTTTCCATGAACCGTTTAGGATTGGTCCTGTAGGTTGATTTTAGTTGATTTAACACCTGCCGACCACGAAATTTTAATTTGACATGTCTCGTTCGCCTTGAGTGGGATGTGACCTTGACCTAGACAAATTCTCGCGTGCACACACACGCACACACACACACACACACACAACGCCAAAGCAACATCAAAAAACATTAGGAAACGTCAGGCAAACGAAAAAAACGTCAAGGAAACGTTAAAAATGTCAAAAAACCTCAAAGAAACGTCAGAAAACCTTAAGGAAGCGTTAAAACCATCAAGCAAACGTCAAAAAACGTGACGGGAACGTCAAAACATAGATACACATAGAGCCAACAAAAGAATCGTTTAACCTTGACCTACACTTATTAGCATAAACAACATCTACCCGCGAACTGATTGCAATAAGACATCAATAAGTTGTAATCTTGAATAAGTCAATTTGGGCAATACAAGGACCATTTAACCTACCTTTTAGCGTATACGACAATATGTCTCAACTGTAATACCGCCCTGACCTTGAAAATTGATTTCTCAGGATTGAGCTTGAAATGGCGGGGTACCTGGAAATAACACCTTTGGCCTTGAGAATAGATTTCTAGGAATTGTAATAACTTCTAAGACGTATACAAAAGTCACTGATTGGTTATTGATTAGGAATTGATTTCTAGGAATACCCTTCAGACCACCTTGAAGATTGTAATAACTAAATTAAGACCTCGACTCAGCTAAGAATATTCTCCTTGAAAGCCATGTGACCTTGCTGCTCCCTGTACCTTGAACATTTCCAACATAGGACCTCTACCTGAAAATAGAATCCCCCGCACCTACAACTTTACAGTCTATTTAACACCTCTGACCTTGAGAATTCCAAGAATTAGCACATCGACTTGATCAGGAATTGCTTGATGACCTTGAACAATATACTTTACACGGTGTACGAGAGAACCTTGAAAACCATGTACTTGAACGCAGGCAATGAGATGACCTTGAAAAACATATACTTTGATATAGGTAATGTGTACAATGACCATAACCTTGAAAAACTATGCACCTGGACGTGAACAATCAGGACCTTGAGGAATATACGTATGCAATGTGCGAAAATTGATACCAATACGTTTTGGGTGTTGACCTAGTTAACAATCTATATTTAGATTTCTAGGAATTATGACCCCGACTCGGCGAGAATAGAATTTTCAATCCGAGAATGTTGGATAAGATCGGGACACCCCTGCAGGTTAACAAATGACCTTGACCCAGTCAATAATTACTTGATTGAAAGCCACGTGGCGTCATTGTTAAGGAATGCTGCTAAATCTGACTTCCCGACATATGGTCTCAACCAGTTTGGTGACTTAACCCTGAAAAGTAGAATGCCCGCACCTTGAAAAGTCTATTTGAATACCCATTCAGCTGATTTCTATGAATTATGAGCCGACCAGAATTGCTTGAACATCGCCTTTGTCCTTGAAAATTGGCTTCTCAGAGATGTGACCTTGCAGGGAAAGTGTACGTGACCTAATGCACTTCCGGCTTTTCCTTAATAAATTAATAAGTAGATTACTATACATGACCTTGAAGAATATATATATATATATATATATATATATATATATATATATATATATATATAGGCAATGTGTGTACGCAATGGCCTTGAAACCGACGAAGTGGATCCTATAGTGTACGTGCTCTTGAAGAGCATCGTCTTATATACCTTTACCGGCCATGTATTGAGATACCCCTATGGGTTGATTTCTAGGACTTATGGCCTTCAAAATTGATACCAATACATTTTAACCATTGACAATCTATTTGATACCCCTACAGGTGATTTCTAGGAATTATGACCCTGACCAGCCAAGAATTACATGAACAATGGATCGCCTTTGTTCTTTTCACATAGGTGTGATCTTGAAATGGGGGAAACGGTTACCTGTGTTGGTAACATATCCCTGTTCTGGGAAACGGCTCCCCTGTTTTGGGAAACGGATATCTGTCTTTGGGAACTGGATCCGATTCTTAGGCAAACTACGTCATCCTGGTGGTTTAGGACAGTAGTATTATGAATCCACATACTGTATGCATAATCTTTTTATTACAATTTTGCTAATACAAGAACATCTGACTTACATTCTAGCATAGACAACGACAACCTGTACGATACCCTGACCTCGTGAATTAACGTCTTGACTCAGCCAAGAATTGCTTGGGTAGCCCTGAAAGAGAATCCTCCACGCCTTGAAAAGTCTATTTAATACCCCTGAGAATTGATTTATAAGAATTAACACCTTAGCTCAGCCAATAATTGCTGTGTGACCTTGAGGAATATACGTAGATAACGTGTATGATGGTCTTGAGCAAAACAACTTTGACCTTGAAGTGTCGGCTGAACAATGCATCGCCTTTGTGCTTGAAAATTGATTTATCAGAATTGATCCCGAAATAGTGGGGGTATCTAGATAACAATCTATTTTTAGGAATTATGACCCTAACTCAGCCAGAACAATGGATCGCCTTTGTTGTTTCCTCAGAGGTGCGACCATGAAAATTGTAAGCATAGACTTTGAAGCGTCGGCCTGAATAATGGATCATCTTTGTTCTTGAAAATTGATTTCTCAGAATTGAGCTGGAAATGGTGGGGGTAGCTAGATAGCAATCTATTTTTAGAGATTATGACTAACTCGGTCGGAACAATGGATCCCCTTTGTTTTTTTCTCAGAGATGTGACATTGAAACGGGGGGAAATGGCTACCTGTGTTGCGAAACAGCTATCTGTTTTGGGAAACGGTTCCCCTGTTTTGGGAAACGGCTACCTATCTTTGGGAAACATCTATCTGTATTTGGGGAACGGAACCATTTGAGATCAATGCACTTTGCTGGGGGGCGTGACCTTACAAAGTAAACTTCCAAGAATTGCTTGATGACCTTGAGACTTATGGAACACACCACATTTACAAGGTTACCACTTTATCAAGGCTACCACCTGACCAAGGTTGCACAATTGCAGTGTCTGACCTACTTTCACAAAGCCCCACACGCCCAAGGTTATACAACAGTGGCCTACTTTACCAAGTTCACAAACCATGAAGGCCACTCGTATGCCCTACTTCCTCGAGGTCCCAAAAGCTTACATAATGCCAAGGTCAGTCATCTCATACATTAGCAAGGTCATTTGTGATGACCACGCACTAAACGCTGCGTATCCAATTTATTCACCTTACTTTACGCTTAGCTGATACACACTCTAGAAACCAAAAAAGAAAACATTTTGATTTAGTACAAGTGCAAAAGGCTCTTTCCACTTCCGTTTCATTACATCTGCGTGGACGTGGTACAAGTAACTGATCATACGTGCAATGTGGTGCCCGTCGGAGATGCTCCTGTAACGGATTGTCAGATGGTTGCCTTCGGTTTGTTCTATCCCCACATAGGAAGCATTCAACCGAAATGAACCCTGCCGCAGCAAGTGATGAAGGAGGTTGAACTCCAGATCATGTTCGATACGTTACTAAGCGTTTACCGAAACAATTATAATACTGAGGATAATAAAAGTTTGGTGGCACGTCGCACATGTTTTAACTGCTGAAGAAAGTAATCGAATGAAATAAAATAATCTATTACATACAATACATAGAAAAAAATATTAATAGTCCACATAACAGACTTCGTCACACAGGTAACACGAGTCATCGTCATATACATCATATCACGTGGTTAGGGGTGCTCTACATGATGAGCACCAGTAGTCATCATGCGATATGTGGTAAAAATTGCCCATTTCTCCATATGGGTGTGGTGGTCAACCACGCGGTAATCTCGTGGTTACAACGTGGAGTAGCATGCATGGCATAAACGCATACCACCAACCAGTGGTAGCGAATGTACAGGGCGATTATGTGAGAGTAATCTTTCAAACTACTTTCCGAGACGTGATCGTAGATTCGCTTGCCCAAGGTGTCGAACCATGCCAAATCCCACTTTACCTCTTCATATTGATTCCGAGGCACTGTTGTAATAGGTGGTAGTAATTCTTTTTTTCAAATTTTACCCAGTTAGGTGTAAGGTTACATACTCGTCGCGCACTAAGATTAAATAGTGATAATAGTTGGTAGACTTCAGGTGTATTCCAATCGTCTTTAACAAGGGTAGCTGACATACTGAATATCGTGGAAACTGTACAATAGTATACGTGTTATCCCTCCTTTTTTAACTCAAAAAGGACCTTGTGGATGCGTAGGTGACTTCATGTAAGAAGGAGGTGACCTCGGTTTTGTATTGAAGAGGAAGGAGTGCTAATAGTGTTAATAATGTCGAGGTCACGTCACTGATCCTGCAGATAGAAGAAGAGAGGGGAAGGTGGGATATAAATACAGAGGAAGTGCATGTGAAGTCAGTATCGTACATAATGGAGAACATTTTACGTCAAGCGAAGATTGCTAGTATCATAAATTCAAGTAAGTGTCGTGATATTTTAATTAATAATGTGCAGTATTACATAAACAAAAGTAAGTCGAAGTATGTTAGTCTCGGTCTGTCACCTCGATTCAATTTTGAAGCAGTCGTGAAACTTGGTGGATCTTAGAGTAGTGGAGTGACGTTCGAGAAAAGGAAAAGGAATAGCACCATTGCAGGATATATTCGATCCCAATATAGTATGTTTTATGGAAATTCTTGAATTTGCCAAGGAAAAACTGAATAGTCATGTAGAAGTTGCCAAAGCGGAAAAGTAAAAAGTGGGGGGTACCGAGCATATAAAGAATATGGATATATAATATATGTTAGCCAATATGTGGATGTGTTATAGTGCAGAAAGCTGTGGACTGTGCTAGTGCAGTGCAAAGACCAATATGTCAATTTCAGTCATTAGAATTTGATGCTGAACATGAAAAAGTGTATGGGATGGGTAGGTTTAATGATGACTATTTAGATAATTTAGTTAATAAGTATGGGGGAGTAATACGTCTTTGTGAGAAATACTTGCAAACGCATGATGATGGTGTAATCTACATTTGTTGTATGAATCGATTAATAGAAGAACTTAAAGAAATATCTTTGGAGCAATTTGAACACGAAATAGAACGGTATTTACCAAATTATCAGTCATTAGATGACGACTCGCCAAGTGAAGGTGTGCATTAATGAGTCCAAAAACGTAGTTTACTGTATAATAGCATGGAACGTGGCGCATAGGCTGGCGCGAAAAGGAGAATGGGAACGATTAGGTACAGATTCTGCCCGATTTAAAAAAAGAATGAACTGTGATACTATAACTTGACCAATCCTCGAAAATCAGCACCGTCAGTGTGTTTGTCAAACGCTTTAGTAGTATGTAGTGTTATATGTATATATGTTAACACAAGCAAAACGTTTAAAATAAAAAAATTATTCATTGTATAATAATAGTACAACATATAGAAGTAAGCGTACACAACGTATTATATAATATCTTTGTTTGAAATCCAGGAATTGTGAGAATTATCAAAACCCAGCCACTTAATGAAGGATTTATTCCCTTGACGTCGGATTACACGTTCAACTAGGTGAATGTCAGGATGTTTTGCATACTCCCAGTCCAACGATCTAAGGCAGCGCCTCATAGCCGATAAGACTTTGCAACGAAAGGCTTGGAATAGATTTCGTTCCACAAACGCCTCCTTTGAAGAGAGGGTTGTAGCATTAACCATAGCCGGTGTAGTGATGAAAGGAAAACGGACAATGGGAATGGGATGCAAACTACGGGCACGAAAAGGGAGAGTGGGAATGGGAAGCAAATTGCGACGAAGAAAGCGTGCTTCTAGAAACAGAGCAATTTCGTTTAACAAAGCAATCCTTTTAGCGAGACGTCGTGTTGGTGGTAAACTTCGATCATCTTTAAAAGCCACAATACAATAAGCCCTAAAGGGCTCTGAAACATAAAACAATTATGATGCCCAAGAACAGAATATTACCAATACCAAAACGGGGTGGATTTATATCTCTTATTCCCTTCTTTGCAGCATTAGGAGCTTTAGGTTCTTTAGGTGGAGGTGCTGCTGCAGTGGCGAAGGCAGTTACTAACGCAAAATCCACGACAAAAACGTTAGAAGAAACCAAACGACAGAATCAAGCAATGGAAGCAGCAGCCTTAGGAAAGGGTTTATATATAAAACCATATAAACGAGGTTTAGGCTTATATTTACAACCGTATGCAAAAAACTCCCACTGAATCTACCACACCACGCCTTAAGCAATATTGAGCTATCAAAATTTGTTGAGCAATTAAAGATCCCCTACTTTAGAGGACTATATATACAAGATAATTTGCTTACACGGATCCATACAAATGAATGTGGTATCGTCAATCTGGACGATCAAAATAACAAGGGAACACGATGGACAGCTTACATCAAGCGTAATAGACATATTACATAATTTGATAGCGTAGGACATATTAAACCACCCTATGAATTACTCCACTATTTTAAAAGTGATGGGGTAGCAGAAACATAATTGATTATAACTTTACCAAGGTGCAACACTTAAGCACAAACAACTGTGGTCATTTGGTCCTACGATTTTTATATGACTGTTCGTTCTGATTGACAGTAGTCGTTACGTGGTCGTAATGTCGTACACATTTACATTTACCGGTAAAAGCTCTATCTTGCAAACCACCTTTAATCCACCGGTTTTCCTTGATAATGAGGCGGAATATGTAATGGGGCTTAATAGTTTTGAATCTTTCAATACTATACAAAACGTTACTTTTACTTCAAAGAATAACAAACTTGTATTTGGAAAAAGAGAGAATTACAATACCGCCAGGATCATACGAAATTACGAATTTGAATGAATATATAAACGAGACAGTGAAGGAATTAAGAGGATATATTACTTTACGAGAGTATAATAATACTATGAAAGCAAATATTAAAGCAACCCATGACATTAACTTCAATGTAGAAAATTCGATTGGATTTAACAAGACTGTTTACCAAGGTAAAAAAGTGCATAACTCTGATAATCCTATAAGCATTATCAAAATTAACTCCTTAATTATCGAGTGTAATATAACAAGTGGCAGTTTTAAAAATGGTGAGTCGTCACACATAATTTATCAATTCTTACCCAGTGTACCAGCTGGATATAACTTTGATAACTTTTAAAATCGGAAATGGTAACTCTTTCTATTTCACCTGCCCTTCTTCTGTTAAACAACTGGACACTTATTAATACAAAAGCTGCTACCTTTTTCCAACAATCAAATGAAAAATTTTTGTTTAAGCATTGGAACGCATGTCTTCTGTTGGCTGTCAAAAACTTAGGTAGGAGCTGTATATCTGATTTGCTGGGTAAAAT
The DNA here is from genome assembly GCA_036346205.1 of Vesta saturnalis. Lineage (NCBI taxonomy): Eukaryota > Metazoa > Arthropoda > Insecta > Coleoptera > Lampyridae > Vesta > Vesta saturnalis. The sequence goes on along the minus strand of JARFJB010002103.1, from coordinate 221,553 downwards.
GATCATTTGATCGCTCCTTTTGGTGTTCTAAAGCTGTTCTGTTAATTTTACTTTTAATTCGCCTCCCAATAGAATTAAAAATGTTTTCTCAAAGTTAGTTTTGAAAACAAGCCTTTACATAATGGGTAGGGCATATAATGGTCATTACTTCTGCACGAAAACTTGTTTTGCGGTTTTCGACACATTATAACGGTATTATTTTCCTTGCAGTAATCATAATTCCCTCTTCTTCTTAAACTTTCAATAATAATCTTTCTATCTTTACATCCTGCAATAAAATATACTTAGAGAATCTTTCCTCTATGACTAATGTTAACAAACATGTATAGTGTGTCCAGAAACGAAGCGAAGGAATAAATCAACATGTTTGGCAGATTCTAGTGACGTTGGGTATTTTAAAATTATATATTTATTATTTTTCTTATAAATTTTGTTTGTTCTTGTTTAATGTAGGTAATAAAGAGTTCAGATATGTACGAGTATATTATATATGACATATTACAATATCTTTAAAATCACTATAGTTAAGTTTTCAATAAAACATTGCAATCGTCATTTGTTTGCCTGCAAAACACATGTTAAAGGATTAGCAGCTATTGATAAATAACTTACGTTGTAACGCTATAGTATGGAAGCGGTATATGCTAAAACCAGTTTAAGAAATCTATTAAATACTTAATACAAAATCGTGTACGGTTAATACGTAAAATAAATGAACTATTTTAATTTATTCCTTCGCTTCGTTTCTGGACAGACTTTAGTAAATATTCTTTTAAACAATAGTATTATGGTTGAGATCTAAATGTATTTTGCTATGAAACTGCTTTGAAGTACGCTCTAACCATAATTCAATTGATTTGACAACATGTGTATTATTATTCACTCTGGAGTACAGCCTGAGACTAAACATTATCTCTTACATATTCTTAATTTAATTATTGTGTTATATGTATTCACAAACGCTCTCAGTGGCGGAATAAAATTTATAAAAAATGACTTAGGATTCTCTAATGTTATTGGTGTTTAAGTGTTTACTAATATTATAAAATACTTATCTTTTTGGTTTTCGATTGTGTATTTTTTCAATTTATATATTAAATAAATTGATACGTTTCGCTAACAATTACAGTTATCGTCCTCAGTTAATGGTAATGTCTTGAAGAAATTACTTGAGATGTTAGAACAAAAATATGTTATGTTATATTACGTTATATAACAGTGGTGAAAGTTTACGTTTTCATGTTTATTAACATTAATTTTTGATATTGCATTAGCATGATGAATACTAAGTGTATCCTTAACATTCTTTTGAATTAACGTGATTATTAGCGACTTTCTTCCAAAAGCAACTTAATATAATTTAGAATTGAAAACTGTACGATACCGAAACACCATTCAAACGAGGTATAACTTGATCTCTCTTTAAATTTAAAATTTTAAGGGTGACATTTACCCCAGCTAGGGGGTTTAAGCTAGAGTGTTGAAATTATACTCAAAAAGTCCTTCTCGAAAACAGAATCGACATCTAGATGCTATGAAAATAAAAAAAAATGTCGGTAATCAATAAACAATAATGGCTTAGTCTAAATATAGAAATTTGCACATTTTTTATGTGGTCTAATTTTATTCTCCCGTTTTCTTGAGTTCTACCTGGTATTGAATTAAATATAATTGTAATATGATAATAGTTAGATCTTTTAATTCCCCAAATGTTTCCCACAAACACTCTTGCACGTGTATGATCTGATCTCTAGAGGATTCACTTAAACACGTAAGAAAACAAAGCATTTAAAACAAAAATCTACCAGTTTACAAATGGAAGTAGAATATGTGGTTTAAAAATTTTTAAAAAGGGCGGCCGCTGATTCGTGATAATTTTTAAACAACAAACTATTAATTAATTTCACTAACCTTTTGGCATACTTGAAAATAATTTCACTTCACTTTCATTTTTGTGCTTCATCTCCAAATGATCTCGTAGTCTGCTATATAGTTTTTTACAATATACGCAACATTTTTTTTGCAGGCTAAAAAATAAGGGTAATTTTATCTGTGGTGATTTTTATTTCTAACCCATAAAGAGGAAAGTATGGATGCTTACCTTTTGTTCGCATTTCGAAATAGTTTTTGATTGTAAGTTGTCCTTGCTAGAGGTACTCCCAGATAGCAAGATGACGTACTTATGACGTCACTATTTGGGCTACTTTGGTCAGCAATTTGACGTTATTGTGACGTCGCCCAGAGGTTATATGTCACATCTAAATAACGTGATATTTGAGACGTTACAAAGACGTAATCTGAAACTGCACGAGTTACCTTAAAATGATGTTAAAGGGACGTCTAAATTACCAATAAAGTTACTTATTTTAAACCTGTCAATAGATAAAAAAATAAAAATATATAATACTGCAATAAAATATATTCTATTAAGCCTAAAAAATACTGACAAAATAATGACAATATATTATATACAGTGCAAATGTAAAATATTGTTAGCAACATTCTCTTTCTAACTACTGAAGAATAAAATATTTGAGAATTTGCTTGCACACAAAGATTTTTATTTCACATGAAGTATATTTCTACAATTAAAAATTTACCCTAATTTCAATCCCTCACATAAGCCACTCCTTTGAAAATTTTAAATATGTTAGTGGTCAACTGTGAGCTTATTTGAATTTTAATTCTCTATTCAACAGATGAATTATTTATAATTTCAAATTAACTTCATTAGTTTAATTTAGGACTTAATAACGTTTAAACTGTGAAGAGCAACCTTCAGAAGTTAGGGTAACGATTTAAGTTCGCACTGTATAAAACCTCACATTATTTATTATAAAAATATGTAGGAACATTTACTGTGATTGAACTTTTTCCAATAGGGAATGTATAATAGGTAAGGAAACAAACGAATTGTCTTTATACAATAATAACAAGCATTTTGACTTCAAACTTGTACGATTGTACCATTTAAGATAAGACAATATGAATCTGGAGTCGACTTATGACACACAGTTAATACATAGCCACAACAGCGAATTTGTTGAAACTGCTTACGATTGAAAAACTGTGGTGGTAATAAACCTTGAAAGTGTTCCTGTTCACATTTGATTTCATCATAATTTACTAAAATGTTTTGCAAGGATGCAAACCTCATTTCTTTATACGTTTACAGATTTGTGGTAACGGTTTATCAGGTTTTCGGACTAGTTTTTCAATTTACCCAAAAGTTCTCAAACGGAACGCGGAGAATTCATCAATACAACATATTTTTCACAATCGCCTGACAAATGGCACAAAATATGAACATTATAAACAAGAAACTGCATACCATAGATGTGCTGACTATGATTAACAAAAGTATTCAAAAGATTTCTAGTAAATGAGTAGCCAAATTTCAATATGTGGTATTTAGACACTAAAATAAAAATTGCAGAGTGGAATAGCAAAAATGCTCGTAAATTGCTACATCAAACACATCTTTTAACACTATGGGACCTAAATATGCAGACTAAAAAATTAGTTACAACAAATAGTGAAAAATGTAAAGCTACGTACCAATTTCACTGATTTATTTCAACCGTTATATAATTCTCTAATGCATTAATCTCCGACTCAGATTTGACAGGTAAGACTACAGGAAAATCGCCCAGCAAATTCCGTAACATTAAATTAGAGCCAACTTGGTGCTGTAATTTTAAACGTTGAAGAATTTTGTTCTGGCGTTCAAGAATCCGTTGATTTTGTTCTTCAACATTAATTAATTTTTCAAAATTAAATTTTGAATTCTAAAAATAGAAATTAAGCATTCATAAGGTAATACATAAAATAATGCTTACCTTGAAGCTGCTGAGTACAAACACCAGTTTTGCAAAAGATTCTTGATCACATTGGAAAAACGAGAATAATAGTTTCGAGGGTACTTTCATTCGACTTCGAAAGTACACTTCAGGACTTCTCGAATGTGAAGGCGTAACATCTAATAAATTAGAATTACTTGGAACTGGTGACTGATGTCTGGTAAACTTACTGGTATGTAACTCTGCAGTTCATTTTCATTAATTACAATTTGATCACATGAGTCTGATGATGATGATGGAGAATCTATCAATAATAAAGTATGTATTAAATTGTACAACTTGTAACAGTTATATTAGGAGGCCTTGGAAACCTAGCCTGTTCATTTTCATCATCAGTAATAGTCTGGATAAAGCGACGAGGGAGAATCCGTTTTCTCTTTTTAGCAACAGTATCCTCTTCTGCCGATGACTGAATATCAGAGGTAACTTCGCATTCTTCAGTTTTCGCTGGGCTTTTGTGAGATCGTCTGCCAAAATAAATATTCAAATAAACCTACTAAACGTGATCAAAGTGGACGGAAAAGCAAAACAGTAGGTAATTGCAACATTTTAATCGATTCAGATACACAATTCACTATAATTGTATGTAATTCAAGCCCTAACAACTAAATATTTGGGCACTTACCACTTTTTAATATGGACCTGTGTGAAATCAATGAATAACCAATTTTTTCTATAGTTTGTTCGCGTTATAGGAGTCCACATTGAAAAGTAAAAGTGCCTGAACATTTACTTGTTAGGGCTTGTAGTTAAACAACGAACCATTTAATAATCAAAGCAATAAATGTGATTTATCCTACATACCGCTTTCGAAAAAGCATAGTTTAACAGGGTACAGCTTCCAACTATTGTCAATTGGTGCTTCACCTACTTCAAGGGATTTAATGTACTGTTTCTGGGATTTATAAGGTGGCCAGCAAACTTCGTGTTTTCGTGGAGTAAACCGTAACACTTTTACTAATGCAAGGCCACCACCACAAGACTGGTCGAATTCCACGCCTACAAACGACATCCCTATAGAAATAATTGATGATACTAACTTATTAAAAGTATCTAGTAGGTACTAAGTGCATTTTAAGAATTCGTGTTCAGTTATAATTCATTCTAGCGTAAAAATGTGAGATTAAAGTTTCACATGATCTGTCAAATTATAAAATATAAAGAAATTTTATGCGACTAAAAATAATTAATATTATAGTACTTACCAGAAAATTTTGTTAAAAACACTACACATAACCATACACCGCCCAAACAAAATAGCGCGAAAAACATCGTTTTACAACAATCAGTTTAGCACATTTGACAGTAACAAATGGCGGAGTAGAAAAAGGATAAATGGTTTGAGTACCAGACAATAGAAAGAGAAACAAAATTGCTGTCCAAGATTACGTTATTCAACAGCGGTGCCAGCTGTTTAACAGTATTGCCAAATGAGAAAGTTAGCTTTCTAGTGATAGTATTTTAATAACTTTTGTAAGTGTATAAATGATTTATGTTTATATTTCTCATTGCTGACGTTATTTATACTTAAAAAGATGAAGATGACGTAACTGCGACGTCACTAAAACGGTCAAAATGTGACGTCGCATTGACGTTATTTATTGGCAAAATGACGTAACTGACGAATAATCACTAAGAAATCACTCAAATGTGACGTCACCTTGCTATCTGGGCTATTATCGCGAAGGAATTAAAATAATTGTTTGAAGTGGTGAAACCATTATCATGAATAAATGTGTTTGGTAATTTTGGTTTTCGTTTAAATTATAATTCAAACTGCTATTATCTGATTCAAGTAAATAAATAGTCTTCACAATTTACACTTGCACCATAAAGATAAAATTTGTATTATAGGTATTCACTTTCTTTTATTATGACAATATACTTACTAATTCTCACTAGTTTCATAATTTGGATCTTTAACATAGTCATAATCGGAAACAGGCTCAGAGGCTTCAGGATCGCTGTCTAATGAATGGAGTATATAGTTTCCGACAGAACTGTTACTATCACTTGGTGCATTTTTTTTTGGTACACGTTTACACTCTGGATTAGCACTGCAATTTTTATTAAGGTTTGGTTTAAATATTCGTTAAAATATGATAGTGCACACCTTTTAGTTGTTTGTTTAAATCATCTTTCAAAAGTGATTTAAAATTTGGTTTTCTTCAGAAACACTCAAATTTTCGATGTCTTTATTATTTCCGTTGGCATATAATGACATCAAACCTTTGTCATGAGGAGTATCTGATATTATGTTTGTTCCAGCTTAATCATATGTGACCGTTTTATGTCATTTCCTTGTATCACCCACCTTTAGTAGGTTAAGTTGTTCGTCAAGGTACGGTCTAGAATCTGAAAATATCGGAATCCTTAGAAATACCGCTGCCAAATCTGCAATAATGCTTTCTCATACCTGTAAATAAATAACTATAAAACCTAAATACCTGAATTGAGTTATATCGGTTTTAAAACGATAATATTTTGATCCGCCATTTGTAATTTTGTAATTTTGATAAATGATTAATACTTAGCGATTTTAAAACTCCCAATACCCGACTTTCAAGGAAATCGGTTGCTAATTAAAAATGCACAACTTTGCACCTTAAAAACGGTGCGCCACTGGTTATTATATATTTTTGTAAAATTATATAAAAAGTACTAGTTTGTTTTTTATGTAACTTTTATAATTTGAAGCAATGAATTTTTGTAATTTTCTAATCTCTAAAATGTCCCGCCACTGGTGGGATTTTGCTCATTACGAACTCGGCCTAGATTTTCTAGCAAACAATTTTGTGCCAAATTTCATATCGATAGCTTCAATGGTTCAAAGATATGCAGCGCGCACCACACACACACACACACACACACACACACACACACACACACACACACGCCCACGCACGCACGACGCACGTAACCACCCACCCACCTCCAACCCATAAGAAATAGTTTTGTATACCGTACACCGATCATTTAAGTCGCAATAAACGAGCAAAAAATTACTTATTGAGGAAGGGGCGCCTAAAATTTTTGCACGGGGCGCGACTTTGTAATTCCCATGTCAAATTAAGTTCTTTAAGTTTCTTATATTTCATTAGTTATGTTTAATAAACAACAAAATTATTATTAAATTGACCTGCTTAATAATACTAGTAGTTAATTAATAAACCTAAATTGAAACACTTCGGGAGAAATTGAAGAATCCAACAAAATCAATTAAAATTACAAATAATTTACTTGTAATTAATGAAAATGGATTATTATTGATTGCCAAGCAGTTCATTAATACTAATATAACAATCATTATTTTACTACATGGCAATCAAAATCAAAATTATAGCTGAAGTAGAAATGTTGTATTAGTAGTTATTATTATAATAAATTAATTGTTTTAATTATTTAAAACTACAAAACAGTTTTAACTATTAACTGTTACTAAATATAACACGATATCGTTTTCATATATATTAAATAAGTAATTTGTTTTGTTGAAGGTTTAAAACCTGTGTATTCCGGTTAAAAGTGTTTAGGCAAACAGAAAATCATATACTAAATGCTACATTTTAATATTTAAATTGGCTTTGAAAAATAAAAAGCCAATACTTTGTAAATAGGATGAAAGTTACTAAAAATGCGGGCCTAAAGCTTACATGAAATTAAAAATAAAATCACTTATCGCTCTTTGACATTACTACAGCCTTATAACTTGAACCATTCTTGTACTTGGCGTACACGTTTCCCTTCGTATCAGTTGAAATTACCTTGTAGGGACAGATTTTTTTTATGATTGTGGACCTGAACAGGCTAAATTAAGCCTATCGTGCTAAAGCACTCAGGAACACTTAGGAGGATGGATAGAGGGATAATGAATTGCCAATAGATGCCTATGAACAGCTACCTTAAATTTTCTCGTATCATAAGTGAGAGGAAAACAGTAACTAGGAGATCATTCCAGAGTTTAGAAGCCGTGTAGAAAAATGTGGATCGCGCCCTTTTGGTACGACAAGTGGAGATTTGTACTGCATACTGATGATGTGAATGAGAGAACCGAGTGTTTCTGGCAAAGATAGTCCGAGATGGTATCAAAGAATATAATTCATCAGCAATAGCCGTAATAACGATAATACAAAGAAAGAACTGAAACCATCCTTCTATGCTTAAGGGACTGTATGTGAGAAGTTAAGGACGGGTCATTTATAAGCCTAATCGTTCTCTTTTGAATGCGATCAACGATATCGAGAGCATATTGGGGAGCACTAACCCAGAGGTGAGAATTATATTCCAGATGAGGTCGAATTTGGGCCTTATACAGCAGAAGGAGTTGTCGAGAGATAAAGTACTGCTTAAATCTGTACAAAAAGCCTATTTTACGAGCAGCTGTTTTGGTAGCTGACAGAAGATGGTCAACCCATGAGAGATTTGAAGATACAGTCATACCCAACAGAGTAATAGAGTCTGAAAATTTAAGAACTGAGCCACTCATACTTATAACAAGAAATGATCGATCTTTTTTGGCGGACATAAGGTAACACTTAGTTTTGTTAGCATTAAATTTAACTAGATTATTGCTTCCCCATTCGAGAATACGTTGAATGTCTTTGGTGATCGAATTTGCCATTTCAGCTTTTATTTGACATAGAAGGTGGATTATCGCCATGAGTAGACTGAGATGTACTACAGTGAAGAGTGCTATCGTCAGCAAAGCAATGGATGGGGTTAGTTGTTGAAGAAATAAGGTCATTTATGTACAGAAAAAGTGTAGGCGCTATAACGGATCCCTGTGGTACGCCAGCGTTAATGCTAACTTCTTTTGAAAAAAAGCCATCAACTACGACACGTATTCGTCTTTTATCAAGGAAACTAAAAACCCAGTTGATGAGCATATCATTTAACCCAAACGAGGTGAGTTTGGTAAGTAAACACTTATGCCAAACTTGGTCAAATGCCTTTGAGATATCTAAAGCGACTACAACTGTTTCACCGGACTGCTCTACTGTATTGTTCCAAACTTGGGTCACATATGAAAGAAGATCGCCTGTTGAACGACTTTGCCTAAACCCATATTGGTGGTCACTAAGGAGTTTGTTAGTTTCAAGGAACGTGAGCAATTGCTGATTGATGGCTTTTTCCATGATTTTAGACGAAATGGAAGTGATGGCAATTGGTCTAGTTTGAGGATCGGTCTTATCGCCTTTTTGGGAATAGGTTGAACATTTGCTAATTTCCCTGATGAAGGGAATTCTCCAGAAGACATAGAGATCGTATACAGCTTAGATAGGACTGGTACTAGTTCGGGGGCACATTTCTTTAAGACAACAGCTGGGATACCGTCTGGGCCAGTCGCCTTATTGAGATCAAGCCTACTGATGATCGATTCCAAGAGCTTGTACCGAAAATGAATTGGTTTCATAGCGTATGAAGAAGAGTTGACTAGGGGTACATCTTTTCCAGAATCATTGAGACACGAGTTTGATGCAAACAAATCCACAAAAACATTGGCTTTGTCTACAGAATCAGCAACTACCGATCCGTCAATAGACGTCAGGAAATGAAGATGTTCCAAAGTTTTTACTAATGGCTTTAGCTAAAGACCAAAATTTACTACTGCCTAAAGGAGATGTAGCTAGTTCATTGCATTTTCGTTGAATTTGTTCGAACAAGTTTTGCAGATATTTCTAGCACCAACGTATTCTACATGACTGTCAACCGATTTATTAGATTTCCATTTAATGTAATATTATTTTTAAAGATATTGCATCAGCACAAGCCTTATTGAACCAGGGTTGGAAACGTGAATGACCTATACGGTACTGTTTTTTGGGAATGTATAACTCCATTCCCATGAGGATGACTTCAGATACTGAAAGAGCGATGTCCGAAGAAGAGGACGACATGGAAAGGTTGCAAAGAAATCCGTAAATTACTCCATCGAGCTGACTTAAAACACCACAAGGTTCTATCGGTTTTGCGAACAACAGTGGAATTAGGTACAGTAGAAATGATTTTTATTAGACAATGGTCGGAAAGACCTAAAGGCGAAAGAACGGAAGTTTTATAAACAAGAGGGTTTGATGTAAGAAAGAGATCTAGAAGATGTGGAGTATGGTTAGGGTTATCAGGGATTCTTGTGGGTTCAGAAATCATTTGTGTGAGATCACATGAAATAGCAAATGTTTCTGCACTATGACCAGCAGGATTTGTAGTAGATGAAAACTGAAACCAATTAGAGTTATCAACATTGAAATCGCCTACAATTGAGATATCCCAAGATGGAAACTGAGACAGGAGATAGTCAACTTTCATACTAAGGTAATCGAAGAAGTCTTGAAAGTTACTGTCATTAGGAGGCCTATAAATGCAACAGTAGAATTTCACAAAATTAGGACCAGAATGTTTAAACCAAATCACGTCAAAATGTTTATTTTTTAAGGAAGAAACCCTCTTGCAAGCAATTCTGTGCTTGATGTAGGCACATACGCCTCCATTATATCGAAAGTTAGAGTGAAGATGGTATTGAGGAGATTGCAAGTCGGGTGAGTCGGAGCTTTCAGAGGAGACTTGTGTTTCAGATAGAAACAAAAAATCAGGTTGTAATTGTGCAAGATGTTGGTGAATAGCATTAAGATTAGACCTGATTCCGCGGATGTTGCAGTAGTGAATCAGAAAGTTGATACTTTCGATGACCGAGGTTGCTTGGGCCCTGCGCTCCCGGACATCCGAATGGAGTAGGATTGCACGTCCGGAATTTATTACCCTAGAAACCACAGCCATCTTATTTTTTAATTTGGGACTTTTAATCCGATAGGAAGACAGTGAGGGCGAGAAGGAAGAATAAGGAAGAGAATAGATTAAGGATGATGAAAAAGGTAACCGGCAGCCCTTACCGAGCTCAGAAAATCGAAGACCCAATATTAAGGAGCCCATAGTAAGGGTGGTGGTACCTCCCCGACTGGCATGGAGCATACATGCCTACCACCTATTTATATACAATACTTGATCATCAGTAAATCTTACTAATGAAAACATTGTATTTCGCCGAAAACAACACAAAGTTCTCAAATTTGATGTAAGTGCGTGAAGAAGATAAAACGAACAAGACAGAAGTTCAGGAATAATGAATAAATAAAAACTTAGTATATAAGGGAAAATCCAAAAACTAGTATGCATATGGAGGGGCAGTAATTTCACCAATTGACAAATTATTTACCTTGAGCATTTGGTATTTCATTTTCATTTACAAAGCAATAGATTTGGTTTCATTCCTTCATGGTGGAATGGATGGATCCATAATACAACAATTTTCAATACAAATAAGTTCTTAGTGTAATGAATGTAAGATCGAGTAATTTTCCAACGTTTCGTTCAAGTATACATTGCCCATTCGATACATTCCGATAAATTGACTCAAAAGTACATTTTGTAACCTATAATCATTCTTCAATTAAATGTCAGGAGCGTACGGATGTTCGTTTTCGATCGTATTGCGTTTAATCATTCTTCAATTAAAAATCCTATCATACAAATAACTCAAAATACGGCCACTCCCATGTACTTCTTTATTAATGTTTTTTTGCATTAAAATAAGTATGGTATCAACATAATTTCACAACCAACCATACCTTTATCAAGCTTTAAATCTAAGACGACCTCATTTCAATCAATATTCCTTTGAGTTAATTACCTATTTACTCATTAAATTTGAAAATTGCATTGTCCAATTGAGTAGTTAATCGGGGTTCATATGATAACGATCCTATTTCTTTGTCTTAATTACCTATTTCCTTATTAAGTTTTAAAATCGCATATTTTAGTAATACAGTCCAAAAACGTACTAATAAATATGCATCTCATTAAAATTTGCGGGAATTGACAATACTTTAAGGGTGCTTAAACCATAAAATCCTGACGATACAGGAAGCCGGAACATTTTACAAGCTCCGCTTAATTCTTTGTAGGCGGTATAGGTAAAGAACCTTTTTTTCTGTCGGCACATTGACAAAAATCTAAAATACAAAAGAAATGACAATGCATGGGACAGGTGTAAACACAATAAATACCAAACTAACCTAGTTTTGCTTTTAATTAATTTTTTTTTGTTAATCAAAGCAACATTTATTTGTATAACTACATTATAACGTTTTTAAGGTCGTAATATATTTGATAAAACGAGAGCAGCCTGGCATGGACGTTCAACATCTCTTGAAAATGGCGGAGATAATAAATGTATTCACAATTAATTACTCAGCTGTACGATCTTAAGGTAAACCAGAAATGAATAAACTATTAAGCTTTAGGTTTGTTTGTAATCATTTGAATTGATAATATTTGTAACTATTTCTCTGAAAAATTCTGCAAAAGTATGGTAACAAGACCATTATTATATCAATGAATAATTTAACCGTTAACGTGTCGGTTATTCAAAAGAATAAATTTGTGTATTTTACCAGAATGTAAAATGAGGATTATACTTTTTAACTAATCCATAATTGATATCTTAAAATAAGCATAAAATTGTAAATGACACACAAAAACAGGAAGATGAGTGGTAAAAATACTTAATTAAGTTGTACTCAACTCATATCTCCAAAATCAAGTCAAATTTGATTGTCTTCAAAATAGTATATTAAGAAACGGTTTTCATAAGAGAGCCTTTGAACTAACCGAGTTCACTGTTTAGTATTACTTCTCATTTGTGGGAATTTGTAAAAGCGGCATTGTTTGTCTGAACGTGATCATACACTCATATTTAGAAATAGAAATTCTAGAAACTAATGTTATAAATTGAATTACGGATGAGAAATATTGTAAACTAAATTTTTATGAAATATGTGCTTCATTATATAGGTATTTAGATACTTTTAGTTTCAACAAAATCGATGATATAAGTGTTTCGTTACCAAGGCACCATTTAACGTGAAATCCCATCTTAAGAACCTTACCTACAGAGGATTAGCGATTTATTCAATTTAATTGCTTTGCCGAGCTGGTGGCGTGATTTCTAAACCTAGTAGACTTGTGGTGCTATGAAATTTTATTGGTGGAAGTTGCCTATGCCTTAGCTACATAAGTAGGAATTTTTATTAAAGGTTTAAATATCACTTTCAATGTAAGGGTGCAAGAGCGCTGGTGGGTCATAGGTAGCAGTCGCAACCTGCCACGTGGTTGAAGCGGGTTCGAATCCCGGCTAGTTTTATCAGTTTTGCCCAGTTGACCGGTCCAATCCCTCATAATTTTATGGAGTATTAAAATTGCCCCTGACCGACCTGACCCCTTACTCATTTTACATAATAAATAATGCTGCTTCATTTTTTAATTAGGAGGAGTAACTAGAAGGCTGATTTACAATATAAAATATCACTAAATTTAGCAACCAAACTATTTGGCGCTAATTTTTAATTTTTAAGAATAGGTAAATATTGTTCACAGATGGGTTAAGCTATAGTAAGCACCGCAACGATTTTATTATACCTATCAGCTCTATTTCGAATTAGTGATTTTTTGATAGATAAAAATACTTTACGTACGTGCGGTTTTTGTAAACCATACAGTTTTGAACGTTTCAATTTTATTTAGTGGCCTATTACGCACGTGCGAGCGCGTGTCTAGTGCGTAATGGGCATTACCACCAGAGTCCTGTACTATGTTTTTTTCTAGTCCTATAGAGTATAAGAGGAGCGACCTATGTGTAATACGAACTACCACTTAGTAAGTTTTTTATTACCTTTGAATATTAATACCAAAATGCAATCTTGCGACAAAAGTTGCATGGTAAATCGGCCTAAGTACGACTATGCGTTTAACTAATCTGATACTGTAACAAAGATTGTTTAATTTATGTACTAATTCATCAACATGATATGACCAGTCTAGATATTCATCAGTGATGATTCCCAAAAATTTTGTGCAAATCGACAATTTTTGGGGACTTTCTGGAAGGTGTATTTTAAACGAATTTGATTGGTGTTTTTAAAACAAACATGTTGAGATTTATCTGTACTTAAAGCTAATTCATTTTTATTCATTCAGTTTTCAATCCCTGTAACTATTTACTGTGTCTCATTCTGCAAGCTAACACATTCCTCTGCTCTAATAACTAAAGAAGTGTCATTTGCATAATTTATTAAGGTATGCCCTACGTAACCAACTACATCGGATACATCGTTTAAATAAACACAAAAAGTAAGGGTCCGATGCTACTGCGTTGAGAAATACCCCGTTCAAATCTGATAGCTTTCGAAAAATGGGTCTTACCGTCTCTTAAGATTTTAACTTGTTGTGTCCGTTTTTTTAAGAATGACTTAACTAAATTAAGCGACGTACTTCTAACAAAATGTGATGGTTCACGCAGTCATACGCTTTAGATAAGTCCAGAAAGACACCCAAAGTCAATTCCTTTTTGTCCAATGTAATAGAGATTTCATTAACAAAATCAAAAACAGTAGTCTCTATGCCTTTACGTTCAATGTAACCGTGTTGGTTATTATTGAATATCTTATATTTAAAAAAAATGTGATAAATCTATTGCACATAATTTTTGCAAAAAGATGGCAGTAAACTTATACGTCTATATGAAAATGTAAACTTAGTCAATTATAGAGTTCATAAATAAATAAAACAGTAGTGTTATGGTGTCTGTAATGTAAACTGATTGGTTACTTATTGAAATTTGCATATTGTAGATCAAATTATATTCATTGATTTTCTATATAATTAAATAGAGTTTAATTTCGTCTATATGAATAGTGTAAAATTAATCTTGGACCATTAGTTTTTAATTAAAACGAGTGATTTTGTAGTGAAATGATATAATTAAATTTGAAATTGTAGTTCAATGGATATTCCATTTAAACTATATAATTATAAAAGGTACTTTATCGCTTTCGTTACAATTGCGGAAGATAACTAATTTTAAATACACATCTGCTATGAACTATAAGTATTTCAAATTACATAAAAACAAAACAGTTTCAATTGTATCGGTAGCTACATACATTGAAAAGTGACCTACTTGTCACAAAGGAAAGTTATCGTCTTATGTTTACATGAGCATTAAATTAAATCAACTATAATACGGAAAATTTCAAGTCAAGATAATTGCTGAAAATTGTGTTGGAAATAAAAAAATTGTTGTGATGGCTGGAGATGAAGAAGAAATGGACGGTGATATTTGTGGTGCATGCAATGACGGTTTTCCTACCGGTTCTAAAGCTTATATAGGATGTGAAGGTATATGCGAAGCCTGGTTTCATTTAAAATGCGTTGGTTTAACTGCAGCTGATAAAAAATCTTTGGCAAGCATTAAGGGAGCTGTATGGCTATGTGGAAATTGTAAGCAGGAGAAAGTGACTGGAAAATTCAAGCAAATGGTGCAGGGTATGAAAGATTCCATCATAGATGAATTTGAAAAGGTAACTACATCATTCAAAGAAGAAAATAAAAAGTTGGGAGAGAAAGTGCTGGCATTTGAAAGGTATGTGAAACAAGTTTGTGATAGTAAAAAAGATGGAAGTAAACAAGGTAGAAGTTACAGTGAGATTCTTAGAGAGGAAAAGAAGGAACCATTGTTGATTATAAAACCTAAGGAGAAACAAGATTCGTCAGCTACTAAAGAGGAGATAAAAAAGAAGGTAGATGTCTGTAAACTAAGTGTTGGAGTATCAAAAATTAAAGAAGTCTCTGATGGCGCTGTTCTTATTGGGTGTGATACGGAGAAAAGTAGAGAGGCTTTCCAAAAAAATGCTATTGAAGTTCTAGGTGATAATTATGAGATTGTAACTTTAAAACAAACATATCCAAAAGTTAGGCTATTGAGAGTAAGTTCAGATGTGGAGGATTTGACAGATGAGGAATTACTTAAAAGATTTGCGAACAAAATGAGTTGAATGATACAGAAGTTGGTTTCCATTTTAAGGTTTTGAAAAGAGAAAAAATGAAAAATATCATAATATGTCTATTATATTGCAAGTAGATGTTAAATCTCATCAAAATTAATTGATATGGGTAAGATAAGATGTCATTATCAACTAGTCAGAGTAGTAGATTTTATTTGGGTAAAAAGAAAATGTTATGGTTTTCTCACACTGCTGCAGAATGTAAAAATAAAGCTAGGTGTATGAAATGCGGTTCAGAGGAACATCTTAAGAAAGATTGTACTAATAATTATAATTGTGGTAACTGTGTTGATGCCAATACAAGGTTTAATTTAAAATTAAAAGTGGGTCACTCAACGTATGATAGAAATTGTCCTTGTTTAATTCAAAGAATGAAAAGATTAGCGAAAAACACGGCAAATGCTGAAACATAGCAGTTAATACAACAGGAGGTTGGTAAAATTCCTTTGCTAGGGACTCAAAATAAGACTATGCTGTTAAATATAGATGGGGCGATAAACAAAATGGATGAAATTATTGAAATTATTAGAGAATCACTTAGGAGTAATGTGTCTGACAGAAACTCATGTTCTGGCAGATGATGAGACCATTGCTAGCAATCAGGGATCAGGTTTTTAGATGCGACTCACATTCTAGACATACAGGTGGTGTATTAATATATGTACATGGTTCTATTCACTGTGAAAAAATAAGTTGTATGCTGGAAGCTAAAGAGTATTGGATGTTAGCTGTTAGTCTAGGGAGGGGTGGAAATAGTAAAATTATTGGCTGTGTATACAGATCTCCTAATGGTAGTAAGGTGGTATTTTGTCTGCATTTACAGCTTGGCTGGATGAATTGACTAGTATGGCAAGGGTAGTACTTTAATAGTTACTGGTGATTTTAATTTTGATTGGTTTTGTCTGGAGACAAATTATTATACAAAGTCATTGAATAAGATTATTATGTCATATGGGTTAAAGCAATTTGTTTCTGAAGCTACTAGAGTTACAAATCAGTCGGCGACATGTATTGATTTAGTATTTTCTAATAAGAAAGTTAACTGTAAGGTGCAGACAAAGATATCAGATCATTGTCCTGTTTTGATGGAAGGAGAAGAGTCAAAACTTATATAACGCTAAGAGGTAAAATTGATATAGATTTAGTTAAACGACAATTGGAATTGACTAAAGATAAATTTGAGGGTTTCAGGGAAATTGAATATAATAGATTTATTGAATGGTATGATGATGCACAGAAAACTGGTACTGGGCCCGAAAGAAAAATTTGTGTTGACAAATCATGTCCTTGGTTTAATGAAATAGTTAAGGAAGCTAGGACCATAAGAGATACAGCATATCAAAGATTTCGTTTAATTGAATCTATTAGGGGTAAGCAGAGCAGTGAGACTCAGAAGGCTTGGGATAGTTATAAAGTCTTGAGAAATAAATTTGTAGGAATAATTAGAGGTGAAAAACAAAAGTATTATGTGGAAAATATTGATAACTGCATTGGGGACCCTAGTAAAATGTGGAAAACTTTGAAATCACTATTAAAATAAAAATTGTGTTGAGATCAGAGCTATAGATTTTGATGGTACAGTGGTAACTGATAGTTTAGAAATGGCAAATAGGCTTAATAATTATTTTGTACAAAGTATCAGAGATGTAGTTTAGCGATACCGAATCCTGACAGTTCCTATCAAGAAGCTGACTTAGTTTATAATGGAGAGTTTTTATTAGAGCTACCTGAAGTTACTAAAGAATATATTGATAAAATTGTTAGCAGTCTTAAGAATGTTGGAAGTGAAGGATTGTTGAATGCTAAGATGTTGAAAGAATTCTGGAACATACTTGGTGACTCTGTTTTAAATATTGTAAATAAGTCATTTCTGTCTTGTATTGTCCCGAGTTATTGAAAGTTTCTTGTACAGGGTGTCCCAACGATAGAGTAAAGTAAGTTTATGCTTAACTAGAATTATTTGTGTAAATATTGTATGGACCATGGGGTAGAGGTAAGAAGTGTGCATTTTTTAAAATATTGGAAGTTATACAGGGTGTGCCAGAAAAGCAGGACGTGAAAAAGTATAATTTTTTAAATAGAACACCCGTATTTGATTTTAGTTTTAATTCTACGTGTCCATACAAACATATTTTGTCATACAAAAGATTGGCTGAAAGTTTTAGTTCTTGAGATATTCGCGTTTAAAGATTATTATGGTCATTTTCGTGGGGTTGATGAATGGGCAATTGTTCCGTTATTTCACAATAAAAAATTGATATTTCGTGTGAAAAATGAGTGATATTATACTAACGTTTAGACCGGTAGTATTTTAATTTTCTCAACAGGGTGTTTGTTATAACCATTCAAATTTGAAAATTCTCAAATTAAAAAAATCAGTTTTTTTAATTGCACACCCTATATATTTTATTTCATTTTATTCGGGATTAAAAATCTATCATTTTTGTCAAATATATCCTATATCTATCTTTGATAGTTTTCGAGGAATTTCGATTTTTCTCACTAGCTACGTTACATACGATACTATAACATTATTGTGGATCGTGGTAGCCATGGAAAACAATTGCTACGAAATAAAACAAACCACCTAAGCGAGAATATTAACAGTTTTATTAATGAGAAACTGTAATTCAATAATTATTCAACATTGCGTCTTAGTAAATGCTCAAATAGACGGCCTTCTTGCTGAATACACATATTGAGCCTTTTCTCATGTTCTGTCTCACTTCGGATAACATAAGAGGGTCACTGTGCGACAACCTTCGCGAATTCTATTTTCATGTCCTCTTGTTGTAGGTTTAAAATATACACCGATCTTTTATGTATCCCCATAGGAAAAATCCAGTGGAGTTAAATCGCATGACCTGGGTGGCCATAATATAAAGCCATTACGTCCTATCCATTTCTCCGGGTATTGCTGGTTCAAGAATTCCCTTACGTCCCGATAAAATGTGGAGGTGCACCATCCTGTTGCAACCACATATTTAGTCGTCCTTCTAAATTGATATCCTCAAGTAACACAGGCAATTCTTCACGTAAGAAATGCAAATAGCTGCGGCCCGTTAATGGATCATCAAAAAATAGGGACCGATAATTTGGTCATTAAGTATACCACACCACACATTTAGTGACCAATGATTTTGGTTTTGAACTTCGTAGCCAAAATGGATTATCAATGGCGTAATAGTGCATATTATGCCGATTTACAGCCCCATTGCTTTTAAACGTCGCCTCATCGGAAAACATTATGGAGCACAAAAGTTGTTATTTAATTGCAGCCGTTGATTAATGATATTGCAGAATTCAATTCGTCTTGCAAAATCCTCTTCTCGCAATTCTTGATGAAGCTCAATGTGATAGGGATGGTACTTATACTTCAGCGTTGTTCGATTCACGTTTGATTTGGAGGTATCACATATCGTCGCTAATGTTCTAGAACTCACTTGGGGATTTTATTGAATATTTAATAATATTTCAAGTTCTTTTTCTTTATTAGCTGCCCTCTTATTAACAACTTTACGTTTGAAGTATTTAACACTACCGCTAGAATCAAATCTATCCATCAAATTTTCCAAGCCAACAGTAGTAGGTATTCGACATTCAGGATATTTCATTTTGTAGATTAGTTGTTCCAATAAAGTGTTTTTTCAGACTCGCCCAACACGTATATCATATCAATTAATTCATTTGTCGAATAATCCATAATTGATACAAGAATTGATAACAAGTTAAATGCGAAAACGACAAATTTAATATGTATTATTTTGATAAGTAGGAAACCTTTGTATCTTAGTAACGCAATTATTATTTTCCATGGCTACCAAGATCCATGCAATGCAATGTTATCGAAAATAAAGTAGCTAGTGTGAAAAATCGAAATTACTCGAAAACTATCAAAGATAGATATAGGATATATTTGACAAAATGATAGATTTTTAATCCCGAATAAAATGAAATAAAAATATATAGGGTGTGCAATTAAAAAACTGATTTTTTAATTTGAGAATTTTCAAATTTGAATGGTTATAACAAACACCCTGTTGAGAAAATTAGAAATACTACTCGGTCTAAACGTTAGTATAATATCACTCATTTTTCACACGAAATATCAATTTTTTATTGTGAAATAACGGAACAATTGCCCATTCATCAACCCCACGAAAATGACCATAATAATCTTTAAACGCGAATATCTCAAAAACTAAAAACTTTCAGCCAATCTTTTGTATGACAAAATATGTTTGTATGGACACGTAGAATTAAAACTAAAATCAAATACGGGTGTTCTATTTAAAAATCATACTTTTTCACGTCCTGCTTTTCTGGCACACCCTGTATAACTTCCAATATATTAAAAAAATGCACACTTCTTACCTCTACCCCATGGTCCATACAATATTTACACAAATAATTCTAGTTAAGCATAAACTTACTTTACTCTATCGTTGGGACACCCTGTATAACTCCGATTTTAAAAGTTCCTAATAGTATAGTTATGTCAGATTTTCGTCCAGTGAATGTTTTACCAATAATAGATAAGATAATGGAGACTGTTATTTACGATAGGTTAATGGATCATGTAAATAAGAATGATTTTTGTCCTTGTATCAGTCGGGGTTTAGGCATACATTCGACTGAAATGGCTGTGCAACTTAGTAGAATCATGGAGACAGAGAGATTTAGGTAATGGTACAGTGGCTGTGTTCTTAGATTTTAAGAGAGCATTTGAGACTGTCAGTAGAATCAAGTTAGTTGATAAGTTGTACAGATACGGATAAGAAAATTTTTGATGTGGATTGAGAGTTACTTTGCAAATAGAAAACAGTATGTTAAAATAAATGGAGGTGCTCTGATCTCAAAGCTATTGATTGTGCCAAGGAGTAAGTTAGGCCCTTTATTATTTATATACCTAAATGAGTTACCAAAGATAGTTAAAATGCTATGGTCCACCTATTCGCTGATGATGCTCTATTGTACATGTCTGGAAATGATTGTGATGAATTAATTATAGATATGAATAATGAATTATTAAATATTGTTAACTGGCTCTGTAAAATAAATTAAGTTTGAACAGTAAAAACCAAATGTATGTATTTAGGAAATAAGTTTGTAAATCGTAATTTAGTTATAGGTAATGAAGTAATAGAATGGGTGGATAGTTTTAAGTATTTAGGTGTAATAATTGACTGTGATCTTAAGTTTAATAAATTTGTTGAATATATAGAAAAAGTTGTCTAAAAAGTAGGTGTTATATGTAGGTTAAGAAATGTTTTGTCTTTAAATTCTAAAAGAAAGTTTTCATGTCAATTGTTATGCCTCATGTAAGATTTTGTAATTCATTGTTGTTTGTGTAAGTAGTAATTTGGTAAATAGATTAGAAGTCATTTGAATAGAGCGCTTAGGCAATCTTAAATGTAAACAGATATACCAGAGTTGCCGAAATGTTATCAAAATTAGATTTATTTAGTGTGAGTGATCAAATTTTGTATGATGTCCTAGTCTTTATTTATAAAATTGATACAGAGCAGTTACCAAAATATCTATCTTGTCTAGTCAAAAAATAGTGATATACATGAATATAACACTAGAGGATGTACAAATTTTTATAGAGATTTGAAAATTTAAAGAGTAGCAGAAATCTATTTTTGATACTGGTTTAAAATTTTATAATATGTTACCAGTAGATTTAAAGTAAGAAAATATTGTAGATTTCAAAACCTCATTAAAAAAAATGTTGATCTTAGTGCTTTGAAAAGTAAATTATAGTTTTAAAAAAAAAGAAAATAATGTATATGTATTTTAAATTAAAGATTTGTAAATTAGCTTTAAGCTATTGTTGAATGAATAAATAAATAAAAAAACTTTCACCATTATTATTTAATTGGGTTATTTTATTTGATGTGATATTTGGATTTGTACATCATAACTCGATTAAATTTTGTTAAATGTGTTTTTTGGCTGACAAATTTCATTGTTAGCTTTCGCCGAATGTTCTGATTTGTCATCTTTAAGGCAGTTTAACAATATTTAATTTTTAATGACCTAGTTATTCTTTATTAAAATTTAATTTTATAGTTGGCATTATACGTTTCTCAAACTGTTATATTAATAGCAAGCTGATGTTTATGTTTTAATTTTTCAACTTTGACAAAATTGTTTACAACATCTTTAACAATTTTTAACAAATATTAGTGCTGACGAAGATAAGTGTTATCGAAACGTTTAGATTGTATAATTTAAATTACACCATTAAAAAACCCCAAAAAAGATAAGTATTTTATTATACGTCTATAGTCATCAAACTGCTCTGGATCGCCTTTCTTAAACAAAAGTATAACCGTGGTCATTTTTAGACTTTCTGGTAATATTCTATATTTAAAGGAGTTATTAATAATAAGCGTTAAAGGACCTAACAAATGCGTAATTATTTGTTTTATTAAACTATTAGAAATTTCATCGTTAGCAACGGTCTTTTTATTTTTAATGATTTTACAATCATTATAGTCCAGGATCCATGCCCATTTTCAAAAGTGATAAGTAACAAGCTGCATTTTTGTTAGCAGCTCCCTTTTAGCGAGAGGCCCAAAGTTTTCTATGCGAAAATGTTCGATACTGGGTACGTAAATTTTCCGGGGGCTGTGAACATGTTGAGCAAACAATTGTAAAAATGTTATTAGTAACAATCAGTCTTTTGGCTACATTCCGAGATAACATGATAATACACACGAAAAACCGTGTGGCATAAAAAACCGATGGTTTGTAAAAGGAGGGGGGGGGGTCCCTCTCGCAACACATCATTTTCACGGGTTGAAATAAGTGATTGGTAACCGTCTAAATTTTTGTCTGCAGCTACATAAAATCTTTTGGAAGGCGATTTTCATGCCTGCCTACAACATACGTGGAAATCAAACATACTCACCAACCTTAATTTTTACCTACTTACTAACCTTAATTTTTTGAAATTATTGTTTAATAAAATCACTATCCGATTTTTATAATTAACAAATTAAATTATACAATTTTTCAAGAAGTTTTTAAAATTTGTAAAACTATTAAATAGTTCAATTACATAACTCCATTTTCGTAAAAATTTGCTATGAAATGATTTTTTATTCGGGTAATTTTTGGGGAAATTGTTGGAAAAACGCTTGCTATTGTGTCTCCCCAGAATCTTTATTATCTATTTTTACCTACGACCACTGCAGAAAATAGACGAAAACACACGACACACAGCCTCAGTAAATTCGTCATTACGCACGGTAAACAAATCGCACAGTTTTCGTAAACAAAACGCACAGTTTGACTATATTAACAAATGAAAATATTACAATGTCATATGAAACGACAAATCGAGATACTTCTAATATACGTGATAATTGTACAGTAACTATAAATAATTATTATAATGTTTCTAACGTTAATTAAACCAACGTAGTAGTAAATAGAACGAATTATATCGTGTATGATCATCAAAGTTGTGAGACATAATTTTGTAAAATTGTTTGAAATAAAATTGATCAAAAGTCTAAAGATGCAATAATATACAGAGTATCCCATTTAAAGAAATGAAGATTACTAGTTTTAGATCTCATGTATACATGAAACGAACAACAAAAACAACGACTAAAATAAAAAATCGACGTGTTTAAGCATCTTCTACAATACCTGATAAAAATGAATACCTGATAAAAATGAAAATATTAAAAGCAGTCCAGACTTTTTTGGCACAGTGTCTATGGTCGTAGGTAAAGTATAGTACGTAATACGTTATAGAGAATTACGCACTATGAATTATGCACCTACGCGGCTGCGTGCATAATTTTTCCATTCGTGCGTAATATGCCTTTTACAACACTTATTACGTAATATACTATTAAATATTTTTTGTAGGTTTAGCAAAATTTCCCAATTTTTTTGTAGGCCACTTATTTACTTGGGTAAAGGATACAACAGCCTACCACGTATATGTTTGGCCTACAGTTACTAATGGAAACAGTTTTCCCGTGCGATCGACATTTTCCGAGTGTAGGTCTGGAAAGCTTTCCATGTAATTTGTAATCAGATATGAAAATCCCCTTTGAAAAGATTTGATCTAGATGCAGAAAAAAATTTAGGCGGTTACAAATCACTAATTTCAATTCGTGAAAATGACATGTTGCGAGTGGGGGTCCCCCTCTTCAAACCGCCGGTTTTATATGCCAAACGGTTTTTGGTGTGTATTATCATATTATTTCGGATTATAGCCAAAAGACTAATTATTACTAATAACATTATTACAATTGTATGCTCGACATGTTTACAGCTTGTTACTAACCACTTTTGAAAAAGGGTCATGGATCCTGGACTATAATATTTATTAATCCACTAGATATCGAAGTGTGGCAGTAATCGCAGACACCACTGGTAACTGGTATTTCCGATGTTATTTCATTATATTCTTCACTTTTCTGAAATGAAAATTGTAATTTAATGCAAGCTGATATATTCTTACATGGTGTCTAAAAGTTTCTTTAAATAATATCAATATATGTTTACCTAAGATCACATTTTACCATAACTAATTTGAATTGGCTTGTGTATTAATACGAACAAATCGGCTTCGACTCTCAATTAAAGTGCTTTTACTACATCTAATAAAGAGATTATATACATTAAACCAGATTATAAAAGTGTATAGTAGATTTTTATCGCCTATTATATATATATATATATATATATATATATATATATATATTATATATATATATATATATATATATATATATAGGAGTGAATTTTGTTTTTAGTTGCACGTAGTGCTCATTGAGAAGCAGAATCTATTATACGCATTTAACTTTTTTACCCACGAAACCCCAGCCTAAACTAAGCATTTCTATGTGGAACTTTACAACACGACTTAACGATAAAACAAAGTAGAGGGAATATAGACGAAATCTCAAAGTGATTAATGTATGAATATCTGTACAAAAGTGTACAAAATAGTTATATATATATATATATATATATATATATATATATATATATATATATATATATATATCAGTACTAGAGGTAAAAATCGTAACTCCACCTTGGCGAAATTAAAGGTGATATGAAATTCGTTAATCACAAATCAAATATTTTGTTGTGGTAAAGCATTGTATCTCCAGAGTTTCTTGCTAAATTCAAATTAGAAGCAGTAAGTCGTTTTAGCGTCGAGGTAAACAGTAGTACCTCCACAATCACATGTTTTGACGGTTAGTTAAATTAGTAAATAATCGTAAATCCATGGGTGAATAAAGAAACGTTTTTCGTTATTTTATTACGCTTATAATTGTTTGTCTTGACAATATTTTCATATTGTCAAATTGAATGTCATGATTTAGATTATTCAGGCATGGTCAGCCACAGCAGACTCTGTTGACCCAATCTACAAAATCTCATATGTTCTTTGCGTCCTGTATCAAAGCTACGTTTTGTGGTCCGATGTATACTTTTCCACATGAACAAGATAACTTATACACTTCAAGATGATAAAGGTTTGACACATCTTTAGGTGATCTTAAATGTTCTTTAATTTTTCTTGTAGGTTTAAAAATAGTCCTAATGCCATATTTGATTAATTTTTCAATTCTATTTGTAACATTAGCTATAAAAGAGAAAGCAGTACAAACCCATTATTATGTTCGTTTGCAAAAGCTATTGAAATATATAAACACGAATAATTTTAATAGACAAAGAAAATCTCCGTTTAAATAGGTTTTGCATCTTATAATTAAAAGAGCATAATGATACGCCTTGATATTAATTTGTTTTCAACTTTTGGTATGTCTAGGTTTTTGCTGTGTTTTCCTAGACCTTGAAGCAAATGCTTTACAATTATATGTTAAATTTCCACAACTATAATTTAACATAAGTTGAAATTAAATTGAAATTAAAATTACAAAGAACGTTCTGCATTGTGCTTTTCATTGTTAATAACACTTCAATTATTGATAAAGATATCTCTTGTTAGATTTAACTGGTTATTTTATTTGATGTAATGTTTGATTTGTGAATGCTTCTATCATTTTAAAATTGAAGTTTTCACAATTTACACTTACATCATAACACGATTAAATTTTGTTAAATGTTTTTTGGCTGGCAAATTTCATTGTTAGCTGTCGTAGAGAGTGTTCTGGTTTGTCATCTTTGAGGCAGTTTAACAATATTTAATTTTAATGACCTAGTTATTCTTACTACAATTTTATAGTTGGCTTATACGTTTCTCAAACTGTTATATTAATAGCAGGCTTATGTTTATGTTTGAATTTTCAAATTTGACAAAATTGTTTACTAATCTTTAACAATTTTAAAACATTACTGACGAAGATAACTGTAAGTGTTATCGAAACGTTTAGATTGTATAATTTAAAGTACACCATTAAAATCCCAAAAGATAAGTATTTTATTATGAGTGTTAATGGAGAAAGTTTACATTTTCATATTTCAGTCCTTATGGAGGAAACTTATCGTTTTATCAGACAATTTGAAAATTAGAAACGTAAAGCACAATTATTATCGTCACTCACTTTTATTACGATGGAGACCAAAAGATTATCCAAAGTTTATCTATATTAAAAGAAATTTTAATAACAAGCAAGCGAATAATATTTACAGAAGAACTGAAAATGCTCTTCTACGTAAT
Source organism: Vesta saturnalis (assembly GCA_036346205.1). Lineage (NCBI taxonomy): Eukaryota > Metazoa > Arthropoda > Insecta > Coleoptera > Lampyridae > Vesta > Vesta saturnalis. The sequence goes on along the minus strand of JARFJB010002103.1, from coordinate 195,133 downwards.
CAAATACATATTACTAGGAAGTTACTGGATAACACCGATAAAAATCTTTTATATTTACATTTAGAAATTTCATCTATTTTGAATAAAGAAGATTGGGATAAAATTGATTCTATAACGTTTAAATCTATGAAAATAAATTTTGACATCTCATGTCAACGTCAAAAAGAAAATTTAATAAATTATACAAACAACAAAATAATAGACCATCTATTGATTGTAGAAAACAGTTATAAACCTTTCTGATAATGTTGTTTCAGATTATGCTATTGAAGCGCTTTCTAAAGGAGGAAATTTTGATAACACCAAGAGTAATACCTTTTGAAGATATAATTTCAACATCGAAAACTCCATTAGATTATTACCTTTGATGCTGCTAATGAAGTTAGATATAACACCGTTAACATATTACGTAAACAAAACCTCCAAAGAGCAACTTATCCTTTCGTCAACGACATGCTTTACTTGATCTTAAACGCAATGAAAGTATTATAATATTAAAATCAGATAAAGGTAATGCAACTGTTATATTAAATATGAACGATTATAACACTAAGATAGAACAATTGTTGGGACCAGAACTTATCGTGAAATACCAAAAGATCCAACAAAAAGTTTCTTTTAAAACTAAAGAGCTGATTAAATTATCATCTATTCCTGAAGAAATAAAGAAGAAACTATCTAACTCTGAAGCTATTTCACCAAAACTATATGGTTTACCAAAAATTCATAAACCTAATATTCCTTTAAGGCCTATTGTTAGTGCAATTGGTTCTCCTACAGATAACCTTGCAAAACATCTTACATTGTTATTACAACCTCATATAGGAAAAACACCCATTACATTAAAAATTCTGCCGACTTTGTTGAAAAATGCATAGTTTCAAAATTGAAGAGGGTGATATAATGGTTAGTTTTGATGTTATTTCACTTTTACAAAAGTACCTCTAAAAGAAACTATTGAATACATAGATCATCTTTTTCCAAAGGACATAACCATTCTTTTCAGCACTGTCTTACTACAACTTATTTTCAGTGGAATAGTAAATTTTATGAACAGATTGAAGGTGTAGCAATGGGTAGTCCCTTAGTCCTGTTATAGCTAATTTTATATGGAAAATTTGAAACATTAACGTTACAAAATACACCTAAAAACCTTCAGTTTGGTATAGATATGTAGATGACACATTTGTTATTTGGAGACATGGAGAAGAAGCACTGCATGAGTTTTTGGTTTTATAAATGGTATACATCCTAGTATTCAGTTTACCATGGAAAAAGAAACTAATGGAAGTTTACCATTTCTTGACATATTAATATCTAAAAATAATAATTCACTATCTTTTAAGGTTTACAGAAATCACACACTGATAGATACCTTCATAAATTATCAACCACCATCCACGTCAAAAATTAGTGTAATTAAATCTTTAGTAGATCGAGCAAAACGAATTTGTGACCCTGAATTTTGAATGATGAATATAAATATTTAAGAAAATCCTTACAAGATAATGGATATTCACTTACAGATATTAATAATGTTATTACACCTTCTAGGCGTAACCTTAAAGAAAAACCAGTTCTTAATGTTGGTACTGCTTTTCTTCCTTTTATAGCTAATGTTACAAATAGAATTGAAAAATCCTAATCAAATATGGCATTAGGACTATTTTTAAACCTACAAGAAAAATTAAAGAACATTTAAGATCACCTAAAGATGTGTCAAACCCTTTATCATCTTCCGGAGTTAAAAGTTATCTTGTTCATGTGGAAAAGTATACATCGGGACCACAAAACGTAGCTTTGATACAAGACGCAAAGAACATATGAGATTTTGTAGATTGGGTCAACCAGAGAGGTCTGCTGTGGCTGACCATGCCCTGAATAATCTAAATCATGACATTCAATTTGACAATATGAAAATATTGTCAAGACAAACCCATTATTATGTTCGTTTGCAACGTGAAGCTATTGAAATATATAAACACCGAATAATTTTAATAGACAAGAAGAAAATCTCCGTTTAAATAGGTTTTGGCATCTTATAATTAAAAAGAGCATAATGATACGCCTTGATTTTAATTTGTTTTCAACTTTTGGTATGTCTAGGTTTTTGCTGTGTTTTCCTAGACCTTGAAGCAAATGCTTTACCAATTATATGTTAAATTTCCACAGCACTATAATTTAACATAAGTAGTTGAAATTAAATTGAAATTAAAAATTACAAAGAACGTTCTGCATTGTGCTTTTCATTGTTAATAACACTTCCAATTATTGATAAAGATATCTCTTTGTTAGATTTAACTGGTTATTTTATTTGATGTAATGTTTGATTTGTGAATGCTTCTATCATTTTAAAATTGAAGTTTTTCACAACTTTACACTTACATCATAACTCGATTAAATTTTGTTAAATGTGTTTTTGGCTGGCAAATTTCATTGTTAGCTTTCGTCGTAGAGAGTGTTCTGGTTTGTCATCTTTGAGGCAGTTTAACAATATTTAATTTTAATGACCTAGTTATTCTTTACTACAATTTTATAGTTGGCTTATACGTTTCTCAAACTGTTATATTAATAGCAGGCTTATGTTTATGTTTGAATTTTTCAAATTTGACAAAATTGTTTACTACATCTTTAACAATTTTTAACAAACATTACTACTGACGAAGATAACTGTAAGTGTTATCGAAACGTTTAGATTGTATAATTTAAAGTACACCATTAAAAATCCCAAAAAGATAAGTATTTTATTATGTAGTACAATGTTTTGAAACATTTATGGTAATTTGTACCTGGATATAGAGTCGTAATATTCTAGCCAATATAGCTTAAGATGTTCTGAATAGAACGTTAAGCTTTCCATTTAGAGCCACTATTGTTTTAAAAGTTCAAAAATTACTCGGTCCTGAATTGAATATTTAAACTGTATAGGTTAAATCTAGTTAAATAGAGATAAAGTAAAGAATTGCAATTTGTTCTTGACCCTTTTGTAGATATATGAAGAAAAATTTAATAGTGAGTTTATCTTGATTTTAAATCTTCGGTGATACGTGAATAGTTGAAACAAGTTTGTTCTAACATTAAAATTCAAACAGCTTAAAGCACCATCCAGGAGCAATATAGGGATCATTTACAAGATGCTGATATGAGGTAGCTAAAAAAGTGACAAAGAAAACAGTAAAACGCTAAACTAGAACACAGCAAGTAATAATGTTAATTTACAAAGTGTCTTCCTACACCATATCTGACCATAATCAAATGCCTTGCCTTAAATTGTGGATTAAATCTAACTATTTACGATGCAACTTTGAAAAATTATACTTAATTTTTGAAATATTGTTTAATAAAATCACTATCCGATTTTATAATTAACAAATTAAATTATACAATTTTTCAGAAGTTTAAAATTTGTAAAACTATTAAATAGTTCAATTACATAACTCCATTTTCGTAAAAATTTGCTATGAAATGATTTTTATTCGGGTAATTTTGGGGTTGTTGGAAAAACCGCTATTTTCTCCCCAGAATCTTTATTATCTATTTTTACCTACGACCACTGCAGAAAATAGACGAAAACACGACACACAGCCTCAGTAAATTCGTCATTACGCACGGTAAAAAATCGCACAGTTTTCGTAAACAAAACGCACAGTTTGACTATATTAACAAATGAAAATATTACAATGTCATATGAAACGACAAATCGAGATACTTCTAATATGTGATAATTGTACAGTAACTATAAATAATTATTATAATGTTTCTAACGTTAATTAAACCAACGTAGTAGTAAATAGAACGAATTATATCGTGTATGATCATCAAAGTTGTGAGACATAATTTTGTAAAATTGTTTGAAATAAAATTGATCAAAAGTCTAAAGATGCAATAATATACAGAGTATCCCATTTAAAGAAATGAAGATTACTAGTTTTAGATCTCTATGTATACATGAAACGAACAACAAAAACAACGACTAAAATAAAAATCGACGTGTTTAAGCATCTTCACAATAGAAAAAATGAATACCTGATAAAAATGAAAAAAAAGCAGTCCAGACTTTTTGGCACAGTGTCTATGGTCGTAGGTATAAGTACGAAATTTATAAAATTACGCACCAGAATTATGCATCCCGCTGCGTGCATAATTTTCCATTCGTGCGTAATATCCACAACACATTACGTAATATACTAAAATATTTTTGTAGGTTTAGCAAAATTTCCCGTAGGCCACTTAACTTGGGTAAAGGATACAACAGCCTACCACGTATATGTTTGGCCTACAGTTACTAATGGAAACAGTTTTCCCGTGGATCGACATTTTCCGAGTGTAGGTCTGGAAAGATGTAATTTGTAATCAGATATGAAAATCCCTTTGAAAAGATTTGATCTAGATGCAGAAAAAATTTGGCGGTTACAAATCACTAATTTCAATTCGGTGACATGTTGCAGTGGGGTCCCCCTTCAAACCGGTTTTATATGCCAAACGGTTTTGGTGTGTATTATCATATTATTTCGGATTATAGCCAAAAGACTAATTATTACTAATAACATTATTACAATTGTATGCTCGACATTTTACAGCTTGTTACTAACCACTTTTGAAAAAATGGATCCTGGACTATAATATTTATTAATCCACTAGATATCGAAGTGTGGAGTAATCGCAGACACCACTGGTAACTGGTATTTCGATGTTATTTCATTATATTCTTCACTTTTCTGAAATGAAAATTGTTTTAACTGATATATTCTTACATGGTGTCTAAAAGTTTTTTAAATAATATCAATATATGTTTACCTAAGATCACATTTTAATAACTAACTAAAATTTGAATTGGCTTTATTAATACGAACAAATCGGCTTCGACTCTCAATTAAAGTGATTTTACTACATCTAATAAAGAGATTATATTTAAACCAGATTATAAAATGTATAGTATCGTACCTGTTTATATATATATATATATATATATATATATATATATATATATATATATATATATATATATATATATATATATATATATAAGGAGTGAATTTTGTTTTTAGTTGCACGTAGTGCTCATTGAGAAGCAGAATCTATTATACGCATTTAATAACTTTTTTACCCACGAAACCCCCAGCCTAAACTAAGCATTTCTTTATGTGGAACTTTTACAACACGACTTAACGATAAAACAAAGTAGAGGGAATATAGACAAAATCTCCCCAAAGTGATTAATGTATGAATATCTGTACAAAAGTGTACAAAATAGTATAAAACCGTGCAAAGTGTATAAATTTATACCCTCTCCAAACAGAGCGGTTTGTGTAGGCGTGTGTATGTGTGTTTTATATATATATATATATATATATATATATATATATATATATATATATAAAGGAAAACAATTATTGCCGTATTTTTTTATAAATAAACTCGAGATATTGGGTATCGGCTATAAAATCTTAGGACAACTGTTTATAGATTTTTAATCAAATTTTCGCTTGTTTATAAGCTTCCTCAGGACACAACTAAGAATAACAAAATTATTAAATTACAATGAAGGCTTAATTAAATCTTAATGTACTTACATCTAAGAATAATTTTGGGTTATAGTTGTAAATATAAATAATTATGACGTGTAACAACCGGTTATTAGAAACAATATGTCAATTAGAATGTAAACTAGTAACTAAATTATATTAAAAAAGGACATTCTTAAATCAAGTGTGTAACATGTAAGTAAGTTTATAACTATATGAGCGGTTCTTCTTGATTTTGATGGAGTGAATGTTGTAATTTACAGTTTTTGTAAATTAAGAACAGACAAGCATAACTAGTGTTTAAATTATTTGTGTCTGATCTAAAATTCATGGTTTCATTATTGTTAATAAGACATTTCAAAAAGAGCCTTTGTTGTAGTCTGCTTTGTCAAAAATTTTTATTTATTAAACTAATCATATGATCTAAATTGTTCTGTGAAGTGCCAAAGCACGTCTTGGTGTAGAAAATTTTTAAATAAAATTTAATTAGGATCTATGCGATCAACTATCTCGTTTCTACTGTTATCTGAATATTGGTAAAAAAGTAATCTATTAACTAAGTTTCTTGGATAATTATTATTAACTAGAATATCACTAAGATTTGTTTGTATTAATGATGGATGTACAATGATAATAATTCTAGTTTTTAAACCTAAAATGATATTTTTTTTCATAAAAAAAGGATGATTGGAGTAATAATTTATATATCTTCCTGAATTGGTCGGTTTGATGTGCCAATCAATAATTAAACCTGTTCATCAATTTCATGTCTAAAAATGGAAGACTATTATTAATTTCATATTCTACAGTGAATTGTATGTTAGGATCATAATTGTTAAAAATATTTAGAATCTTGTCTGTTTGATTTATAGGACCAGTTAAAATTAAGTCATCTGTATATTTTTTTATTAAAGTAACGTCAAAGTTAAGTTTTGGTAGACTAGTGTCTATGAGATCATCTAGAACAATTTGGGCTAGAATAGGACTCAAGGGACATCCCATAGGTGTACCAAAAACTTGTTTAAACAACTTTTTTTGAAATGTGAAATAAGTGTTATCAAAAATAAATTTAATTATGTTAATGAAAGTGTTATTGGGAATGTTACAGTGAGTCTGGATAACTGTCCATCTTCTATTAATAATTTCTAAAATTAAGTTTAATGGTATATTGGTGAACAAAGAGACAACATATAGTGAAAACAAAGCATTATAATTGGAATTTTGATTTTGTAAATTTTGAAAAGTAAAATCTTTAATGTTATATTGTTTTAAAAACAGTTGAAGTAATTGTGATAACCATTTCAAAGTTCAATGTTGGTGGTCAATTGAAGCTACGATTGACGTAGGTGGATACATTTTCTTTGTGCACTTTTGGTAATCCGTAGAACTTCAAGAATCTATTATAGGTGACATTAGTTTTACTGAGTTTCGGAGATAATTTGTATTTTTTAATTGGTTATTATTTTATCACACTTGTTCATAGTTAGTGTAAGATCTATAAGTAATGGTTTGTACGTTTTAGTATCTGTTAGTTGATTTAATAAAAAAATTTATAACATATTATTGTAGTCAACAACGAGGAGCATCTTATAAAAACATTTTGTATATAAATGTCCATTTTCAGTATGCCTAAACCTGAGTTTTTTTTAATGGAATACTCCATATATTCTTAAATATTTGAATTCTCTGTTGAATGCCGAGGAAAATTATATAACGTATTATGGGTCTACGACTAACGGTTTCTAAGTTATTGACATTTGTATGTAATTAGTCAATTAAGTAGGCCACTGATTGGCCGTCTTGAAAGATATCAGTGAAATTTGGTTTGCTTTTCCAATCTGTCTAGTTTTAATTCTACATTAGATTGCAGACTTTTTATTTGCATATACAGGGTGGTTCATTTGCTCAATGTTATTTTCTTATTTTTTTAAATGGCACCCTGTATTTTATTATAGATTTGAATAGCATTTTACGAGCTTTTAATAGGTAGGGGAGACTTTACATAGGATCATTTTTACAAGATCTGAAGGAAGGATTTAAATATTGTAAATAATTTGAATTTTACCAAGTATTAGTCATCCATTTGACAATAGCATCAAACTGTGTTTAACGAAAAATTAGGTTTCTATTTTAACCTTTTATGGATTACATTTAATCCAGTACATGACCATAATATATTGGATCGTTACTAATGAAGATCACTAACCTCATGTATCTAGGATAAATAAATTATAAACTATTTGTAAATAAACAACACCAAGAAAAATTTATTGTTATAATAGAAATAATTAAAATAACAAAAACAGAAATTTATTATTTCACATTGTTTGAAAAAGTTCACATAAAATAATAGCTGTACTCTTGCTGATCTGTTACGCTTAATGGCTTAGAATTTAACGATTATGTCTTCTTCAGCAACATCAAAGATTTCTTTTGATTCAATAACAAATTTGCTGCTTTGTCCAATTCTTTTATAAAACTGAATCTGGTATTCAGATCCATTAACGTCTTTGGAATTTATTTTTCTACGTAATGCTCTGCTAGTCCCTTTTCTTTGGAAATTTGATCAAACGATATACTTCAAAATAGGTCTTTCAAATTCTGTTTCTTCCTGGAATCAGATATTTCACGGTTGATTATCTCAAACGTCATTTTCATCATCTCCATCTACCAAAAGTCCGTTATTCATCACTTTCAGATTCACTCTCAAATAAATTTCTAACAGCCTTTTTCGTTATTTCTGCATTTTCTCAGCGTTTGACAATCTACATTGCTTTTGTTAGGTTTTATTAGCTTTATTGTCTGATTTCTTCTTTTCCGGCGTATCTGTAGCAATTGAGTTCTACCTGGCTTTCTTCCCTTTTGATATCTTTCAGGCACAGCTTTAGGAAACGGTTGTATTTGTTCTGGACTGACAATAGTATCGGATGCAGCTGCCGAAGTGGACAGTCATATCAAGTTGTATTTCTTTAATTGAAGTTGTTTCACCTGCTCCGACAGCAACTGACTCACTATTGTCTACGAAGCCGGACGATCGGTAAATCGATGCAAAAAATCATCGTTACTAAAAACTATTTCGGTCAAGGAAAAATTCCAGTTTTTAAAGCCTCTCGATATTACTTTGTGAATGCTCGAAAAGGCATGAATATTCAACGCAGTAAATGTCAAAATGTTTCCACTATTATTAATAAGCCAGGAATCAACTGCTTGGTTATAATAATTCTTGAACGGAAAATAAACAGCCAGATCAAGTGGCTGTAACTATGTGACGGTGTGGAGGAACGTTAATATCACAATACTCTTCGGATGCCGGTCCACATCTACTGACAAATGTGTTTCATGGTTGTCTATTATCAATAACATCGCTCTTCTTTTGAAGGTTTAGTATGCTTTATAAAGTGGTCAAAATTTTAGATAAAGCTCTTCGGTTGACCAACCAGATGGGTTGGCACCGTTACCTTGGTGTTAAAAATTTGAAATTTACTCGGGAAATTAAATTGGGGATGTGATTGCCGATAATTTATACACCATTGTTGGGACCAAACTTATCGTGAAATACCAAAAGATCCAACAAAAAGTTTTTTTAAAACTAAAGAGGATTAAATTATCATCTATTCCTGAAGAAATAAAGAAGAAACTATCTAACTCTGAAGCTATTTCACCAAAACTATATGGTTTACCAAAAATTCATAAACCTAATATTCCTTTAAGGCCTATTGTTAGTGCAATTGGTTCTCCTACAGATAACCTTGCAAAACATCTTACATTGTTATTACAACCTCATATAGGAAAACACCATTACATTAAAAATTCTGCCGACTTTGTTGAAAAATGCATAGTTTCAAAATTGAAGAGGGTGATATAATGGTTAGTTTTGATGTTATTTCACTTTTACAAAAGTACCTCTAAAAGAAACTATTGAATACATAGATCATCTTTTTCCAAAGGACATAACCATTCTTTTTCAGCACTGTCTTACTACAACTTATTTTCAGTGGAATAGTAAATTTTATGAACAGATTGAAGGTGTAGCAATGGGTAGTCCCTTAGTCCTGTTATAGCTAATTTTATATGGAAAATTTGAAACATTAACGTTACAAAATACACCTAAAAACCTTCAGTTTGGTATAGATATGTAGATGACACATTTGTTATTTGGAGACATGGAGAAGAAGCACTGCATGAGTTTTTGGTTTTATAAATGGTATACATCCTAGTATTCAGTTTACCATGGAAAAAGAAACTAATGGAAGTTTACCATTTCTTGACATATTAATATCTAAAAATAATAATTCACTATCTTTTAAGGTTTACAGAAAGCCGACACACACTGATAGATACCTTCATAAATTATCAACCACCATCCACGTCAAAAAATTAGTGTAATTAAATCTTTAGTAGATCGAGCAAAACGAATTTGTGACCCTGAATTTTGAATGATGAATATAAATATTTTATAAAATCCTTACAAGATAATGGATATTCACTTACAGATATTAATAATGTTATTACACCTTCTAGGCGTAACCTTAAAGAAAAACCAGTTCTTAATGTTGGTACTGCTTTTCTTCCTTTTATAGCTAATGTTACAAATAGAATTGAAAAATCCTAATCAAATATGGCATTAGGACTATTTTTAAACCTACAAGAAAAATTAAAGAACATTTAAGATCACCTAAAGATGTGTCAAACCCTTTATCATCTTCCGGAGTATAAGTTATCTTGTTCATGTGGAAAAGTATACATCGGGACCACAAAACGTAGCTTTGATACAAGACGCAAAGAACATATGAGATTTTGTAGATTGGGTCAACCAGAGAGGTCTGCTGTGGCTGACCATGCCCTGAATAATCTAAATCATGACATTCAATTTGACAATATGAAAATATTGTCAAGACAAACCCATTATTATGTTCGTTTGCAACGTGAAGCTATTGAAATATATAAACACCTGAATAATTTTAATAGACAAGAAGAAAATCTCCGTTTAAACAGGTTTTGGCATCTTATAATTAAAAAAGAGCATAATGATACGCCTTGATATTAATTTGTTTTCAACTTTTGGTATGTCTAGGTTTTTTGCTGTGTTTTTCCTAGACCTTGAAGCAAATGCTTTACCAATTATATGTTAAATTTCCACAACACTATAATTTAACATAAGTAGTTGAAATTAAATTGAAATTAAAAATTACAAAGAACGTTCTGCATTGTGCTTTTCATTGTTAATAACACTTCCAATTATTGATAAAGATATCTCTTTGTTAGATTTAACTGGGTTATTTTATTTGATGTAATGTTTGGATTTGTGAATGCTTCTATCATTTTAAAATTGAAGTTTTTCACAACTTTACACTTACATCATAACTCGATTAAATTTTGTTAAATGTGTTTTTTGGCTGGCAAATTTCATTGTTAGCTTTCGTCGTAGAGAGTGTTCTGGTTTGTCATCTTTGAGGCAGTTTAACAATATTTAATTTTAATGACCTAGTTATTCTTTACTACAATTTTATAGTTGGCTTATACGTTTCTCAAACTGTTATATTAATAGCAGGCTTATGTTTATGTTTGAATTTTTCAAATTTGACAAAATTGTTTACTACATCTTTAACAATTTTTAACAAACATTGCTACTGACAAAGATAACTGTAAGTGTTATCGAAACGTTTAGATTGTATAATTTAAAGTACACCATTAAAAAATCCCAAAAAAGATAAGTATTTTATTATGTAGTACTTAATGTTTTGAAAAAAGATATTAGTGGTGGATTTGTCGCTATGGATATGAGAGGTCGTCATGTTCTAGCCAATAAGCTTACAGAAGATGTTCTGAATAGAATGTTCAGCTTTCCTTCTTCGAGAGCCACTACTCGCGCAAAAGTTCGAAAAATACCGGTCCTGAATTGAATCAAAAACTGTATAGGTTAAATCTAGTTAAATGTAAGAGAAAGTCCCAAAGAATTGCAATTTGTTCTTTGGGGACTTTGTTGTAGATATATGAAAAAATTTAATAGTGAGTTTATCTTGATTTTAAAATTGGCTGATACGTGTGATAGTTGTGACAAGTTTGTTCTGGACATAGAAAATTCAGAACGAAGCCGAAAAGTCGACCATCCAGGAGCAATATAATCATTTACAAGATGCTGATATGAGGTACGAGCTAAAAAAAAGTGACAAAGAAAACAGTAAAAACGCTAAACTAGAACACAGCAAAGTAATAATGTTGATTTACAAAAGTGTCTTCCTACACCATATCTGACCAATAATCAAAGCTTTATTGCCTTAAATTGTGGACTCTAAATCTAACTATTTACGATGCAACTTTGAAAAAATCATACTGTATGGTATGAAATGAATCCGAGACAGGAAGAGGCGGCCACGAAATAGCTTCTGCTTTACTAAAATGAGCTAAAATCGTTATTTCCAAGTCTAAGGTTGAACATCTGATAATTTAGTGACAATTGTCCGAGCCAAAATAGAAACGTCATGGTTATGATGAGTTATTTTGGTGCTCAAAATTTGTAAAAACTTAAAACCGTGGAGCATAAATTTTACTAAGGACATACTCACATGGAGGCAGATCATATCCATGTCGTAATTGAAAGGAGTATGAAGAAGCAACCACAATGAAATTTGCACGCCTTGGGACTGAACAGCTTATACGGTCTACTGGTGCCAATGTTATTAAAATGGACCTTACCGATTTAAAAAATTTTGAAGCTTTGTACAACCAGCCACAATCACCGTTTGTTAGTAGGAAAGTATCCAATGAAAAAGAACCATTCTTAATTTCAACTGTCGTGTATTTTCACGTCAGTTCTACTACACCAGCTGCAGTTTTTTACAAGCAACGTTTCCTAAAAAAAAAGACTTTAAATCTTTAAATGTTGCAAGATTACTAAGAAATAAGCGCACTAAATTGCCTGTAGAATTGCCAGTTCAGCGAAAAAAGCTGAATGGGATTTCAAAAAAGAAACATAATTACCTGATTAAACTTCTGAAATGGGTACCAGTTCAATTTCATGATTTTTATAAAAATATTCTAGAATCTCAGAAAGGGGATAATGAATCAGATGATAGTGAATAGCTGTAAAGTTTTTTGAAATACTTATTAAATAATAAGCTCTAACTTTGGTTTATTTTATTAATATTGTTATAAATGCCTTCAACAATAAGCTTTTTAGTTTTTTATTGTTTGAAATATACAGTTGTTTGATAACCTATCTCCATTTTATTTACCTGAGTTTGAAATGGAAAGTCTAAAGTCCCTAATCAAAGTCCAGGTTAATTTATTAAACTTAGTACTTAAATCTAAAACAATCATTAAACATAATCTATACTCAATAAACCTTGTTAATATTTGAAAGTATAAGTAAAACATGTTAAAACTGCCCAAATGCATTCCTTTTGCTTTTCTCGATATTTAATGTAGTGCATCGACTATTTACCTTACGGTATATATATATATATATATATATATATATATATATATATATATATATATATATATATATAGTTTGAGGTTTGTATATCAAAAACATTGGCCTTTTATACTAAACTCATATTGTTATCGGTATAAATCTAACAACTGTTTGATTTTAATCAAATTTTCGCTTGTTTATAAGCTCAAAAATAAGAATAAAATTATTAAATTACAATGAAGGCTCAAATCTAATGTTACATCTAAGAATAATTTCTAAGTTGTAATAGGATTTGATGTATAATTATCGAACAATAGTCAAATGATCCATTTCAGCAATTTTTCTTCATCCATTCTGGGGTACTTTTTAGTTCGACTTGGTTTGGTATTAATAATATTTCTCCATTCTTAAATGACTAAACACCTATGTTTTGTATATTTCTAGTATAATTGGTTTATTTTGTCACAGACTTTCGAAAAATTGTAATAGATCTCGCACAATATTTTCAATTTCTAACATTGTAAATTTTAAGCCTCGCGTATGGATTCGTTTTTTGTAATTAACTTATGAGTCGTACTTCATGTACCTATGTACAACTTACTTATGTATATTTAAATCAAGGTATTAAATTTTAGAGCAAACAAAAGTTCGTAACAATTATAGGATAATTTAAATCTAGTTTAAACTCTCATGTAATCATTATTACTGTAACACGTGAGTTTCACTAGATAGCAGATGTTCTTTTTCAGTACATTCTTAAATAAAATTCAAATTAAATAACTTATTTTACAGTACTAAAATATTAATTACTGATATTTTACATCGATAACTGTACTAAATATTTCTAAGATGATGTACATCGATATGTATAAAATGAAAACTATCTATTAAAGCGGCTATTGGTTCCTAGATAAGCACAAGGACTAAGATCAAGTGATCCAAGGACACTATAATCAGGTACAACAGTCTCATATCGTTTTACTACTTTCCTAAATTATTTAGTGATAAATTTATTTCTGTTGAATTTCTCACAATATAAAATAAGTAAAGACAATGTCATAATTCACAGAAAAACAAGAATGAAACATTAGTAGCGATTAGGGGCCGGTTCTGGACCAATTCTCGCCCTCTGGTGGTGATAAATGTAAGCTTTTGGACTCTTCAAGATCAAACTTTTGGTGGGAAATTTAAATTTTCGGAGCTCGCTAAAAATAGAAATTTCAATGTCATCATCATCATCATCATATTACAAGATTACTCTGCGGTCAAACGTTTTTTGGCTGGAAATTTGTGTGTCAAGGTCAAAAGCTAAAAATAGAAATTGCAATGTCATCATCATATCACAATTCTTAGAAGTCTAAAAATAGAGTGGTCAAGGTCAAAGATTATTGACTTGTAGGGGTATCGTATGACATTTCTTAGATGTATAAAAGTAGAATCAATTCATGGAAACAAAAAGAATGCGGGTTGTTGTCTATGCTAAAAAGTAGACCAAGGTCAAATGGTGCTTATATTGAATAATTAGGTAAATAATTTTCTAAACTAAAAGTAGGTGGGTATTTAACAAGTTTAAACATGTTGTGATAGGTACTCAAGTCAAGGACACATTTTTGTGATATAAACCACAGCGAGGTGTGTTTGAGATTAGTCAGTTAGCAACTTGTAGTTGTTAAACATGGAATTAGCACCTATTGCAAACTTTTTAAAAGTGCACGAGATATCAAAAAAGTATAAAGCAATTAATGTGGCAGTAATTAATACTAAGTATGCTGAACGTATAGTGATGGAAACGGATGATTTTAAATGTATATTACCTCAACACTTTTATGAGTATTTGAAAGAAGAAACTCGAATGGAAGAATTTAAAACGCAGCTAAACACGAGGGATGTTTTCATAAGTAGTTTCTGTGCAGTCGGGAAAACAACAAACACAACATTTTGTTTTTAATAGTAGTGCCACAACCCAACCACATGATTTAACTAAAATGATTCCTTAAACAGCATTTAGTCGTAGTGCAATTGCAAGCAAGTACAGTCGTTATAATGCAGGCAGCAATAACATCATTTCTGGAACAATCCAAACTCAGAAGTTCACCATTATATATGGATACCCTACATAGTTTTAGTAACAATATGAATACTAATTTTACTCTGTGTTGTTGGTGCTGTCAAAATAGTGATGGTGGTAGTAGCAGTAAAAATAAAGAGAAACATGATGAAGGTTATTCTTCTAACACTGACAGGCGCCATATGATTTATCTGAAGTGTATAAACAAGCAGCTAATGAATACTTCATCGATTGAATTTATTATAAACTATCGAACAATACTCATCATGCAAAACATATGGAAATTGGATACAGTACGCACTTCAAGCGTGCACCAGTAGTGCGTATGGGGTGTGATAACTGTGATCAAAGCACTAATGTAGTGTTAGATATGAAGGAATGGAATGAGCTTCTAAGATGGCATTCATATGTCTAATTACAATTTTTCCGATCCCAAGAACTTTAAAATAAAATTGATTAGTCAAATTTAAACGAGGATGAAGATATAATCTACGATCAACATTATGAATCTCTATCTACCAATCTTGGTATTTATTACAATTGGGAATTGATTAAAGGATATGGCAGAATTTTGAAAACTGTTATGATGGGAAACTACAGCTGCTGTTCTTGCACATTCAATCCACATAGTATAGAAGAACTATTCAATTTAATGGATATAATAAGCTATAGATTGGAATTTCTTGAATCTTACAATCTGGTGTGTTTTTATGAAAAGTTCATACAAGTTGTTGACTACCGTGGTTTTCGTGAGAAAGAATTCCGTGGTGGTGATGATAACATTTACAAAGACATTGATAATGTTATAAATGCTAAGTATATTATTAATTCACATAACACTGTATGTTTAATGGAGATATTGTGTTATCGTCCTGATTATCTAATGTATAGCATTTACTAAATAAATAAATAACTATGATTTGTTTTTCTCAATTTATGTATAAATACCCCGTTTTATCCATCCAGGTAAACAATGTTAGTTAAAAAGCGAAAGAGTGCAGGTGGTGGTGTTTTAGTCAATGCTCTAATCAATAAACTTCCGTTTGAATTGCATTTACCTGGTTAACAGAATTGGGGTCCTGGTACAAAGTTAGAAAAACGAATCGCACGCAGTGACCCCGGTATTAATCAATTAGATGCTCCGTGCAAACTTCACGATATCAGTTACAGAGATTACAGAGATTTAAATAGTAGACATAAGGCGGATAAAATTTTACAAGAAAAAGCTTGGAAACGCTTTAAATCATCAGACGCAATATTAGGTGAATGAACTGCAGCTTTGGAAGTCAGTACCCATGAAAGCAAAGAGAAAATTAGGAATGGGGTGTAAACATCGATCTAATATGAAGAAGAAGAAAAAATGCAAGGGCGGAAATTTATTGCATTTACGAAAAACAATAGCTAAAAGTATTAAACCTAATGGAAATTCACAGACACAATAAAGTCAGCACTTTCAACGGAAAAACGTGTGGCAAAAAGTTTAGAAGGAAAGAAAAACATTAAAATTCCTAGAGTAATTCTCCCACCTAAACAAGGAGTTATTCGCAGTATTATCAGCAATCGGTGCTTTAGATGGTAGTGAATCAGGAATTGCGAAAGCAGTCAATGATGCCAAAAATGGTAAAAAAATTGCAAGAAGAGACATCGCGCCATAATCGCATGGTGGAATCGATCGCTATAGGCTCCGTAAATAAGAAAGGCCATGCATTGTATCTAAAACCAAACAAATTTGGTGGTGGTGCATTATACTTGAAACCGTTTCCAAAAATCTGAACAGATTACTCGAAAGACCGTTAACGGATATTGATTTAAAGAAATACACCAAAAATGTACCGTACTTTAGGGATAGTTTTATAAGAGATAGCATACCTAAATTACCACGGAAAAATGAATCTGAAATTATTAACTTAGATAGCCAAAGTGGACCAGGTACACATTGGGTTTGCTACAAAAAGCGTGGTAAAAAGGTATGGTATTACGATAGTTTCGGTAATCTTCGACCACCAATCGAAGTGATTAACTACTTTCGGGGGTGTAAAATATATTATAATTACAATCAAGATCAAAAGTTTAATACAATTATTTGCGGACACGTTTGCCTACAATTTTTATATAAATAATTAGCACAACATCAAATTTTCTCAGTTATGTCAATAACATTCAGTTTAGAAGGTGTTGGTAACACAGCTCGCTACAACATCTATGCACCGAAAGAGCTAGATTTGGGGAAGAAATACGTTATTGGATTGGTTGGATTTTATGGCTACAACAGCATTAGAAACTTTTATACAGGCAACGATAGATTTCATTTTAGAACAAATCCACCTCAATTGCAAGTGATTAATATTCCACACGGTGCATATGATTTAGATGAAATTAGCGATTATCTAAAATGTAAAATACCCACAGAAAGGTTTATCATTAGAGCAAACAACAATACACTTAAATGTGAGATAAACAGTTCATTCGAGATCGATTTTACTAAAAAAATTGCATTGGCCACATGCTAGGGTTTGAGTCTAAAATATTAGAACTAAATATTTTACATACATCTGCGTTAGACGTCCAAATACTTAAACACACTAATCTACACGTAGAGTGCAACATTTTAAAGGGATCTGATCGAAACGGGAAACCTGCTAAAGTATTGTATGAGATTGATGTTTCAGTTCCACCAGGTTATCGTCTAAATAAAACTCCAAGCAATACTCAGTATTTAGAAGTAAACACTGACATAATTAGTAATATAACAATTAAATTGACTAATCAAAAGGGTGAACTAATAGACTTTGGTGAAAGTGAACCATTTACAGTACGCTTACAACTAAAAGAACATGGATCTGAGAATTAATCCAGGACCAATTCCATCTTTCCAAAATTCCTATAAAGGACATCATCCCTACAGTAAGTCATTCATTAGTCATCAACCTTCATTGCGGTTAACATCTGCAGAGAAATAATTTTTAACGCCAATTGGTTTAAAAGTTCTCACCCACAGTGGCAGAATCGTTAAACGTCTTTCAAAGCGTACATTTTGATGTTACTATAATTAAATCAGGTATTCACGCTTATCTTCCGTATGGATCTTCTAAATGTGGACCTTCCGAAGAAATACGCATCTTAATTCAAAGTCAAAATCTAATTACGGCTACTTATGATAGTTTTCTGTACATAGAAGGTAAACTAGAGCTCAAAAAAGAAGATAAAAGAAAAGCATGCAGCTTAACCAACTATTTCCCGAACTTTCTTTTCGAAGAAATTCGTTATGAGTTGGGTGGTCAGAGAGTGGATGTTTGCAGAAATCCAGGTATAGCATACACGCTTAAGGTATATATTTCTTATACGGCAAGCAAAAGCAAAGAACTAAGCCATTTGGGATGGTCATCAAAGAATGAAGAACCATTACAAGTAGAATTCGATGAGTAAAATGGAGACAAGTCTTGTACAGTATGTATACCATTGAACCACATATTTGGAATAACGGAAGATTACCGTCAGGTAATCGTGAATATGCGCCAAGAGTTGGTCTTAATTCGATCTAGAAGCAATACAAACTGTTACTATGGCGAAGTTGATGCCGCAATAACCTTAAATGAAATTCAATGGAAAGTACCGCACTTAACACTTAGTGATGCTGCGAAACTTAATTTGTTTCAAGGAATCGATAAAATATCTATTATCACTGTTCCATTTCGTCAATGGGAGTTATATGAATTACCTTCTTTAAAACAGGCAACCTCAGACATATGGCCAATAAAAACATCAACGCAACTGGAAAAACCACGTTGGATAATTGTTGCATTCCAACAAGGTAAAAGGTACACAAAGTCAGCAAGGGCCGGAAATTTTGATCACATTAACATCAGAAATCTTAAAGTACATCTGAATTCTGAGTATTATCCATATGAAGCAATGCATTTGAACTTCAGTTCTAACCAATACATACCTGCCTATCGCAATTTTTTGAAATTACGATGTAATTACTATGGTGAAGATGATAAAGATGCATTATTCAACTATTACGAATTCAAATCATGTCCAGTACTTGTAATGAACTGCCCTAAACAAAATGAATCCTTAAAAAACTCAACAGTAGACATCGAATTGGAAATGGAACCTCTAACACTTTTCGATATTGGAATTGTTGTCTATGGTCTTATTCTCCATGACGCTATTATGTAGTACAGCCCACTCACTGGGGAAGTGAAAAAGTTATAGTTATTGTAATATAGCCTAGTATATAAATAAAAATGTTGTAATTATGCGTTTAGTTTTACTTCATCCACTAGCGATGAAAGTATTTGCTCAAAAACAAAAACTCTGATTTCAAAATCATGACTTTGATGAAAAGTCTATTACTCCAAGACATGGTGATTTACTTCCTAAAAGTATTGGTATTACGTGTGGCCCCTCAAAGTTATTGAATCAAAAGAAGTACAAACTTTTTCAGGAAATCTTACTTCCAATGAGGGATATAGGTTACTTTATCTTCAGTGATAATCAAGATGTGGTTGAGCCTAATTGTGCAAAATCAAGCTCTATTTTGATCTTCGATGATATCGCTTGTGAAAAGCAAAATAACATAAGGGCATATTTTTCTATGGGTAGGCATAACGATATTGACTGTTTCTATTTCGGTCAAACTTACAGTAAAATTCCAAAGCAGTTAATTCGTGACAATGCGAATATAATTATATTATTTGAGCAAGATGAATTAAACCTAAAATATGTGTATGAGGATCATATAAGTCCCACCATATGCATGAAATTATTTCGGGACATGTGTTCAAAGTGCTGGGTAGGTCCGTTTGGTTTCACTGTATAAACAAGGATACTGAAGTTAATAATGGTCGCTGTAGGAAAAGATTTGATGAATATATAATGCCTTAACCTGCTTACAGTAGTTTAGTAGGTACTGATCTGTTTAGGTATTAACAGCTATCTGTTTATGAAAACAGCTATCTCTTCGAGGTAAACCGGTATCTGTTCTGTAAACACGCTTTGCTACAAAAGGATAACAAGGAAATGATGTTAAAGAAAAAAATTATTCAGGCTCGTGTGAATGTGTGTGTGGGTGCGTGGGAAGGGGGGCGTGCGTGCGCGCGCGCGTGTGTGTTTGAGTGTGGGTTTGTGTGTGGGCGTGTGTACGTTCGAGGATGCGTGTGCGTGTTTGTTGTGTATCGTTTGTCATGATCACATTTTTGGACATAGAAATACGTGGTTTTCGTGTTTTGTAAGTGCTTAGCCATGTTCTATGGACCTGCTGTTTCGCAAGTTGCTTATGCGGATTAAAGTAACAAGTTCCTAGATTAAAGATAACTTTTGTGTATATTGCCGACTTCGAACAAATAATACAAACTGCTGTAAATAAAAAGCTTTTCGTTTTTTTTAGGTATTTTAAATTAATAAGTATTAATAAATAAAATACATATCTTTTTTGGGTTTTTTAATAGTGTATTTTAAATTATACAATCTAAACGTTTCGATATCACTTACAGTTATCTTCGTCAGTAGTAATATCTGTTAAAATTGTTAAAGATGTTGTAATCAATTTTGACAAAGTTGAAAAATTAACACATAAACATCAGCCTGCTATCAACATAACAGTTTGAGAAACGTATAAAGCCAACTATAAAATTAAATTTTAGTAAAGAATAACTAGGTCATTAAAAATTAAATATTGTAAACTGTCTTAAAGATGACAAATCAGAACACTCTAACAGCGAAAGCTAACAATGAAAAATGTCAGGCAAAAAACACATTTAACAAAATTTAATCAAGTTATGATGTAAGTGTAATGTTGTGAAAAACTTCAATTTCAAAATGATAGAAGCATTCACAAATTTAAATATGACATCAAATAAAATAATCCAGTTAAATCTAACAAAGAGATATCTTTATCAACAAGTGCGAGTGTTATTAACAATGAAAAGCATAATGCAGAACGTTTTTTTGTAATTTTTTTAATTCTAATCTTAATTTCAACTACTTATGTTAAATGATAGTGCTGTGGTAATTTAACATACAATTGGTAAAACATTTGCTTCAAGGTCTAGAAAAAAGACAGTAGAAACCTAGACATACCAAGAGTCAAAATTAAGACGTATCATTATGCCTTTTTTTATTTATAAGATGCCAAAACCTATTTTCTTCTGGTCTATTAAAATTATTAGGGTGTTATATTTTAATTTTTAATGACCTAGTTATTCTTTACTAAAATTTAATTTTATAGCTGGCTTTATACGTTTCTCAAGCTGTTATGTTGACAGCAGGCTGATGTTTATGCTTTAATTTTTCAACTTTGACAAAATTGTTTAAAACATCTTTAACAATTTTAATAGAGATAACTGTAAGTGTTATTGAAACGTTTAGATTGTATAATTTAAAATACACCATTAAAAAACCCAATAGCTTTGTCAATAACGCACTAATATGGTTAAATATTTGTGCATTGACGAGAACTCGGATGAAAATTTGTGCTTTTGGTTGAAGTAAAATATGAATAGGATTTTGTAGTGTGTGAAATTTTTATATGGAGGGCGGTACCGTAGAGATCAGCTATCTATTTCAATACCCATTGTCCGACCGATTATCGCAGTCCAGAGGAAGAAGAATATTTCGTTGTGTTTGGTGTTACGTAAGGTAAAGTTTATTTATTTTATTTTTTTCTGGTGACAATAGTAAAGTGTGTGTGTTATTTTTTTTTGTGTTTGTGTGTTCGCTTGCTTGTGTAAATTATTGCATAAAGGCCCTTCAGGCAATTTTAGAAGCAAGCATTTCCGTTATAATGAATGTTATTTATTAATGGTATTTGTTGATAACATATGGTAACTGACATTAAACGGCCTTGCAAGCGCTGATTGAATTTGATCATTATTTCTTTAGATTTCTTCTTTTGGAATTGCGAAACTTAATGTGTTTTTTAAATGTAATTATACTAATATTTAATATGTATATGCCCTAATATATTACCATTGTTAATGTTTATAATAGTTTTATTAAGAGATCGGAAGCTACTGTAACTTCATCCTCTGTGCCTACGATATACCGACGTAAAGTAATAAATTGAAAGGTTAAATGTGTTTGGAATTTGTAGTAATTGGTTTATTTTATAAGAAGTGTCGGGTTAAATAATTTTGCAGTGGCAACCTCCATGTATCGGTCATTTAAATTGTGAGCAATGTTATTGAAGTAATATAAGTTTTTTTGTTAAATAACAAGTCATTTTAAAAGAGATTTTAGAATCTAGAGTAACGTAATTATGAAATGAGTTGGTCGGTGACCAAACAACTAATTGATTTTCATTACGAGGGTATTGCGAATAGTCGCCCTCTTTTAAAGGATTTTTTATAGGTATCGACCTACCGATTGCAGATATTGCTGTTTGCTAAATGTAAGCAGTTTGTTATTTGTTTTTATAAATTTTCCATCGCGGTTCGTTTGGTTGTAGTGACGTATTTTTGTGTTTTGAATTAAGGAACTTATCGTGTCTTCATTTATTTTTGGATATTCGAGATAATAATTTTTGACGTAGGTTTACCGAAATACAATTTCAATGATATTTAGACAACCTTGCGTAAACATTTTTGAAATCTTAGCGTTTATCATGCACTTTAACTTCATTCACCCACAGCAAGGTCGGGTATACACACGTATTCTGTGACTCGTAACATATAGTTTTCTTGAGTCACAAAAGTAGCTCTACATTTTTCTGTCTTCTTGATGCACAACCAAGTTCCGCTGCCCCTCCTCCTTTTGACACAATACTGGCAGTCATTCAATATTGTCAATGATTTCTCTTCTGTTGTTTCCATAATCTGCATATTTAAATTATCCATACCCACGGCGCTATTCAAATGACGAATAAACTTAATTTATACAAGTAATCCTCTCGTCAGCTGATTAAGAGCAATAAAAAATTATTTTAAAATATACAAGTATGTGTTATGAAGCCCTCCTTTTCTTGTAGTCGAATATCCAGCAGAAGCAAGAAACGGTGAAAGTTAATAATCCTTTAACAGTTTTCAGTGTAAATCCCATTTATAGTGTTTCAATAAAATACCTCAATTGGGTATTACCATCTTTAATACCAAATAGTGGTACTTTGGATATAACGGTTAAATCTTTGATCTTTGTATCGTTATGTAATAATTTTTGTAGACTTTGTGTTTTCCTGGTCATAATGAGTTTAAAATTACTTAAAATTTCAATTTACTTACATATACAGGGTTTGTCGCAATGACCTTACGCTGTATGCAAGGAATTGATTACATGGCATTTATTAAAAAAATTTATCCACCATCTAAAGCTTCAGATATATTACCATCAAATCCTTTATCAGTTTTTATTTTAACATTTAGTACCACATTAATCAATGCCCATTCTTAATTTTTCCCTTTATCTTTTTTAAGTTCAAAATAGAAATATTTTTGTTATTTTTGTTGACATTGCGCGCCGAATTTAGGCCTATATCACTAAAGGTAAGCAAGTTTTTGTTTGTTTCTTCAACTTTTCTGTGGAGTATTACCGTTTATTTGTCTGCTAATTAAACAATATTATTGATTCAAACAAAATGGCGGCTTTTCATTTATAACTGTCCCTATTTTGCGTTCTACTGCGATTTCCACCCGTAACCACACTGTACACTTTTGTGTTTTGATGTTACTAGTATGCTTTCTAAAATACCACATCAGGAATACATGCGTTTATTAAATAATTTTAAATATAATGTTGAATTAGGTATGAGAATGGAATTAAGTCAATTATTTGATCTCTGTTTTAATTAAAATTATTTCACATTTAATAATAAGGTTCATCCCCAAAGAAGAAGATAAAATTTAACATAACATAGCATAACCTTCACGCCATTCCCTTGTGGGGTAAGCAAAACATCCCCATGATTTCCTATCTCCGCATTCCTCCCTAGCTTCCGCAAGATTCATACATTGTCTCTGACATGCACTTTTATTCCTTACCTTACCTTTCTTTCCTTTGCCATACATTCTACTACATTCAGCCAAGTTTTACGCAGCCTACCGGACACGGCCTTACCTCTAACCTCACCCACATAATTTCCTTCGCTAATCTTGCGTTGACAATTCTCCCAATGTGACCACACCAGCGTAATGTACTACTTTCATATCTATCCATCATCGTCTTTTCTTCGCCAAACTCCGTCATTATGCATTCATTCTGTACCTTGTCCCTTCTCGTTTTACCACATACGTTTCTCAGGAATCCCATTCCCACGACATTTATTCTTCTTTCGTGTTTTTTTTGACATATACATGTCTCACTTCTATACAGTACTGACGGGACAAACACGTTACTAGAGATTGCTCGTTTCGTAGCCAAGTCATGCTTTCGTTTCAATCACTCTACTTCCAGAATTGACCCTTCGTCCAATCTGGCCATCCATTGTACCATCTGCCGTAAACATTCTACTCAGATATACCAACTCGTCCACTTGCTCCACAATTTCATTTTGCGCTACTCTCCTTTCCACCTTCCCGATTGAATACCACAGTTTTAGCTTTGTTCACGTTTACCTTTAGATCCATGCTCTCACAGACTAACAAACTTCCTTAGAGCAGTTTGTAGCTCATCCATACTGTCAATTAATAAGACTGTGTCATCTACATACACTAGAACTCCTACATTTACGTCACCAAGCATTACACCATTTGTATTGGTACATGCTTGCCTAGGACATTAATTTATCCATGTGTACATTATGGAACTACGGTGAAATCACACAGCCTTATCGCACTCCTTGCTCAATATTAAAGTGTTCATTCACACCTCCTCTCACACTCTAAAACATGCCCGACTACCGTTGTATACTGCTTTTCTTCCGTTTATTAAACATTTACTTACGCCACATCCATTTAATATTTCCCACAGCTTCTCCCTATTCACTCTGTCATATGCTTTCTACAGATCTACAAACGCACAGTACAGCTTCCTTTTTACACTTAAACACTTTTCGATCACCTGCTGAAGGACAACCATCTCATCAACACATCCTCTCCCATGGCATGAAGCTACCTGCACATCCCAAATCTTAGTTTGTGCAGTTTCTCATACTCTATCAATCAGTATTATTCAAAATACTTTACACTGAGCAAACTTATTCCTCGGTAGTTCTTGCAATCACTCCTGTTCCTTAACCTTATATAGTTACAATGACTTAACAATTTTCCACCCTTAAGGCATACGTTGAAAAACTGACAGAATATTCGTATAAGCTTTCGACCTTCCTACTGTTTCCTCTACTTTATTTATCCCAATTTCCTTCTCAGTTTCATTCACCATTCCTTCTACATTCTCCTTACTTAGCCCTTCAGTCTTATTTTCTTCGTTACTTTACAGCTTTCAGTAATATTCTTGCCACCATTTGCTCACTTCATAATCGTTCCATATTATTTCGTTGCTCGTATTCATCACTCGTTTTGTATTTTTGACCCATTTCCAGAAGAGTTTTTTCCCTCAAAATCATTCTGCATTTTCTCCCCTTCCACAGCCATCACTTCATCTATACTTATTCTCACTGCCTCCTTCGTTTCTTTGTTTTTAATCTGTACACCTGAAATAATCGACTTTTCTCAGTCTCATTTTTTTGCGGTAATCATTGCCATATACGCATCTTTTTTTCTTACATACTGCCTTTTTTACTGATTCATTTCACCAAGCATATTTTTCCGTCTACCTACAGACGCTCTGCCATATCTGTTCGGTGCAATTGACAACACAGTTTTTCAATATTGTCCATGCACTTTCAACGTCAGTGCCTTTTATTTGTTTTTGTTTCACATCTTTTCTTTCACATTCAATTTACTCACATCTACGTGTTTTATTCTCGCACCATTATCTATTAGTTCGTCTACCCTAATTCTGGACCTTCGCTCTACGCTTGGTTGCCTTCTCTAGACCTACTCTTGCCCTAAACATTCTCTTGATACAACCAAAAAGTGGTCTGATTCACACTCCGATCCGCTCATTACTTTTGTGTCTCACTAGGTTTCTAAGCCGTTCATCAGACACTATGAAGTCTATCATACTTTTTGATTGACCTCTTTGCCATGTATACATATGTACATTTTTAAACCACGTATTGGATACAAACAGGCTTCTCTCCATACGGATGTTCACCAGGTGTTCTCCATTCTCATTGACTCTTTAGCCTCCGAACTTTCCTAGAACACGTGCAGTATGTTCTCTTTGTACACCCACCCATCAATTTATATCTCCAAATATTACCACTCTTTCATTTGGTTTACATACTTTCAACACGTTTTCATCAAACTTTTGTATTAAGTGTTTCAGATACGATCGTTATGTTGATGAGATTTTAGCATGTTTCTCACGTGTGGTGGAAATATGCCACAGAATCTTTCTTTTTTCTCTCGAGTTTTATGTAGAAATTATAATTTGCTTTGTCGTGTTGGGTTACTGAATTTTGGATTTATCCAAGTATAAATTTTGCAAGCATTAATCTGGCTACAAATTTTCAGCTTCTTGACGCATTTGAAGTTATTACAAATTGGAGAAGGATATTGCAGCCAGTTTTTATGAATGGCATATATTTTTCGGATTGTTTGTTGTTAACAGATTGTAGTTTTTAAATTTGGTTAGATTTGGTTTACTCGTTGACGATGTGTATTAGTAAAAAGAATTTTATACGGGGGGGTTTAAGATTGATTTTTGTGGATAGTGGATATTCGTATTTTTATTTAATCTATAATTATAGTTTAGTTTGTGATAAAATTACGTCATTGAAAATTGTTACTTTGTCGTTAAAATTATTATCCCAGTTTCAAAAGGAATGTAATTTCTTGTTGGATGAAATGAGTTTTTAAGTAACATAATATCTTTGGGAATAACGTCCTTTGTATCGCGATTAAAGATTCAGACACGTATAAATCATTCTACATTTTTTTTAAGTTTACCAGTTCATTTTATGTATTGAGTTGTTTGGTGAAGGGTATGGAAAATTTATTTGAATGACAGGGTTCCGGTTTGAAGAATAGCATGTGTGTGGCTCGTTTCTAGATATTAAGTTGGCTTCTTTCATGAGAAGGGTCCAATATGCAATTTGGGCATGGATCGTTTATGCGATGATTTAAGGCAATGGCGTGATTTTTGTGAGGAAAAGGGGGTTTTGCTTATCGTGAGGGAGTTCAAGTTTAGCTGTCAAGGGAAGAGGACAAACGCGGGTTGTGAGCTTAGACGCGTTGAATTTGCGCATCATGTGCTGGGGTTATTGAATATTTCGTAGGAAAAGTTCCACATTCACCCTTAGGGGAATTTTTGCATAGTATTCGGCCACCCCGATAACCGGTGCATATAAAGGATAAAAAAATAACTTCATGTGTGGATATGTTAAACCAAGTGATACAGTGATTTAATTATCTGATGTGACTCGCACATTTTCGTCACTAAATTGGCGTGGATATAAATTCAAAAACTTAAGTGAAGGTTGTCGACAGGTACTGCTGTGCATCAGAAGCCATATTGAAGGTCTCCAGCGATCCGTCACCTAAAGGATCAATTACGAGAAATGCCTAGACCGCAGGACTAAGGAAGGGGAAGTATTCAGAGTAGCTAATTGATGTGTACGTGTGTACATATTAAGGTAA
Organism: Vesta saturnalis; assembly: GCA_036346205.1. Classification (NCBI taxonomy): domain Eukaryota; kingdom Metazoa; phylum Arthropoda; class Insecta; order Coleoptera; family Lampyridae; genus Vesta; species Vesta saturnalis. The sequence continues at coordinate 167,485 of JARFJB010002103.1, read as the reverse complement.
TTACTTACACACATTAGGTTCTGTGTACAATTTTAATAACGATTGTTTTTTTATTATATTTGTCGGGTGGAGGAATCCGGTTTCTTTGTTTACAAATTTCGCTTAGGAACCCTTTAGGCGATTAAATTAATGTTGTATTCACCCGTGTATTTACCATATCATATTGATGTTATTTTTATTTTATAAACTTACGTATGGCAGAATGTGTAAAATTTATGTGTACGACGTTATTGGTACTAATTTCAGTGATAATTAGAATTAAGATACAACGTATTATTTTGGGGAATTGAAACTTGCACGCGCCAACCCACTTTAACTTGCAAGGTTTACAAAACTGAATGGATATTGATTTCTGTATCACGATGATTATTTATTCTAAATACTGTTTAAATTTGATTATAATATATGAATAGAGTTTATAAATTGGGTATTATTTCTTCACAATTTATAACATTATTGTGACTCCATTACTATTACTGTGTTATTAATTACGTAAGAATTACGTATTTAGGTACTACGACTCTTTTATTGACATTTACAAACATCCTGGCGTCCATATGATTTGTCACAAAACCCTTATTGTGTTTTACGTATTACGAGCTATCCTAAACGTATAAATTAGTGACATGTCCACGTTATTTTTCCACTAAGCTCCCGGCACCATTTCCTTATCTGTTACTTCTGGTATACTGCTATTTTAGCCCGTAACATGTTTTGATGGTTAATCAGATTTTATTGATGAGTTCTTAGTACAAAATAGAACCATTAATTTTCTAGATTTGAACATGAAAATTAATACTTAAGTTCTATGCATTCAAAAAACCTACATAAACGGAAATATAAACTTTCTCCATTATTACACATAATTAAAATTAAAATACTTAGCTTCTTTGGTCTTTTTAATGGTGTATATTTGTTAATAATTGGAAGTGTCCTTTCATAGTGAAAACACAATGTAGTATATTTAATATAATTTTTAATTGTAATTTCAGTTACATATGTTAATTTATTATAGTGCTATGGTAACTTAGCATATAATTGGTAAAGTGTATTCTTCATTATGTAGGAAAAACAGCAAAAAATCCAAACATACCAAAAGCTAAAATTAAAATTAAAATGTAGCATTGTGCGTTTTTTAATTATAAGACGCCAAAACCTGTTTAAACGGAAATTCTCTTCTTTTTTATTAAAACTATTAGTGTATATCTCAATAGCTTCACGTTGTAAACATACATAATAATAAGCTTACCTTGACATATTATTGAATTGAATGTTATGATTTAAGTTATTTAAGACATGTTCAGCTACTGTAGACTTCTCTAGTTGACCTGATCTACAAAACCTAATATGTTCTTTACGTCTTGCATCAAAGATTTTATTGTTCCAATTTATACCTTTCCATATGAACAAGATAACTTATACACTCCGGAAGATGATAAATAGTTTGAAACACCTTTAGGTGACCTTAAATGGTCTTTAATTTTTCTTGTAGGGTTAAGAACAGTGCTATTGCCATCATTTCTTTAGGATTTTTTCAATTCTGTCTCCAATATTATTCATAAAAGGAGGAAAAGCATTACCAACATTAAGAACTGGTTTTTCTTTATGGTTATGTCGAGCAGGTGTAATATCATTATTAATATCGGTAAGTGAATATCCACTAGTTTGTAAGGATTTTGTTAAGGACTTATACTCATCTTTCTAAAATTCAGGATCGATTCACTAAAGATTTAATTACACCAATTTTTTTTGACGTGGTTTGATAATTTATGAAGGTATCTATCAGTGTGTCTCTGTGTGTTTCTATAAAAAAACGATAGAACTCTTTTATATTTGCATTTCGAATTTCATCTATATTAAATAGAGAAGATCTGGATACGATTCATTAGCATCTAAATCTATGGAAATAAATTTTGACATTTCAGGTGAAAGTCAAAAAGAAAAATTTGATAAATTATTCAAGCAGCCAAATAATAGACCATCTTTTGTTAATAAAAAAAAAGTTATAATCCTGTCTGATCATATTTTTTCAGATGATGCTATTGGCGGAATTTTATGATACCACTAGGAGTAATACCTTCTGAAGATATATTGCCAATATTGAGAACCCTATTTAATCGTTATCTTGTGATGCTGCGAATTAATTTAGATTTAAAACTGTACATATTACGTAAAGCAAAACCTCCAAATAGCAACTTATCCTTTCGACAACACTGTGCTTTATTTGATCTTAGACGTAATTAAGGTATAATAATATTAAAATCAGATAAAGGTAATGCAACTGTTATGTTAAATATGAACGACTATAAAATTAAATTAGAACAACTGTGGGAACCAAAGACTTATTGTGAACAACCAAAAGATCCTACTTCTTCTAAAAAATCTGGAACACTGGAACTGTGGCAGGAAAAATGGAAATAAGAACTAATAATGTAAAATATGTAAATAAAAATTAATATATCTAACAATACGAACTGTACTTTCTATTTTCATTTCTAAATTAAAAGTGTTAAATAATGTTCAAATAAAAGTTTTGAATTTGTTAGTAATATTTTATTTGACGTTACAAGGTACTCCTGTCAGATCAATAATGAAAAAATTGTCATTTAGACTTCACGTTTCTTGAGTTGTTGATGTTGCCATGGTAACTTTAAAAAACGCGCGTTTTTGAAAATTGGATTTAAACATGCTAAGGCGTGCTTTAAATAGGTAAAATGGGGCACCAATAAAATATTATATATTTTCTCTTAATAATAAATAATAATACATGTTGTACTGAAACGCGTAAAGAAATAAATAATTATATAATAGTATTTGTGGAATTACATTGTATTTAAAATACTAGTACTACTAAATATGTAATTCCACGAAGTAAGGTTAAACTTTAATAATAGTTATAAACACAATCGGCATTAGCAACCTACTAGACAACAGCAATAATATTCCACATTAAATTAAAATCAAAATTTGACATGAAACGTGCAAAATCGAAAAAACTGTATATGAAATAAGTTTCATAAGACGTTTTACCGCACGAGTTTAAGTTAAGAAATCGAAACGCGCATTTATGTTGCAGTATAATCATTTGCCTAGGTTCAAGATGTGTTTTCATTTATAACAGATTTGCTTTGATCTTACCAAGCATTATATTGTCAAAAAAATTAAATTAAGGAAAATATTATTTTTAAAATCAAGAATTAAGATAGTAGCTTATACTGATCTTAATGGCGCGTTTATATACAGTATTTCATGTAAATTTTATTTCACACGGTTTATAAGCATTTTTATTACTGAAAGAGTAATAAAATGCTTTCAAATATGTGGAAATATCTTTTTCGCACCAATCAAGGAAATTAATTCTATTGCTCTTTGTACTATACTAACTGCACGTTATATAAAAAGAAATTAGATAGAAAAACACCAAATAAATTATTAATATAATTCGAATATCTTTACATAAGCTCAACAACATCTAAAATCATTACAGCTCAAGATGAAGACCGCTGACGTTGAAGAAGAGTACAAAAGAAATAAAGAATTAAGTAAAGACGACATAAATACATTGCAAGAATGGGCCAAAAAGCAACCGCATTTACCAGAAATTTCAGGTAATATATTTAGAGCAGATATTTGCGAGTGTGGTAATTTGTGCGAGTTTTAGAATTGCAGTTTATACTTTTCCTGCAAAGCTGTTATTGGAGTTTAGAACATACAAAATCCACAATTGATAAATTTTTTACATATCGAAGTGCTTGGACCGATATTTTTCAAAATAGAAATCCTGCCAACCCGAGAATAAGAAATGCGATGGATGCAGCGTAAGCATTATGTAAAAATGTTTTGACGCATTATGATCTGATTACTGTAGATTGTTTACATTTTTACCAAGAATGATGCCCCAAAATTACAGAGTATTATTCGGTATGGTAATAGATCCAGATGTTAGTAAATATGTATTTAAAGATGTAGTGAAAGTCTTTGATATGTGCATATCAACAGAATTGGTGGAAAATGGTACATCAGATGGGCTTGTTATAATAATTGATGTCCAAAAATTTACCGTTGGGCATGTCTTAAAAACCAACCCTATGGAGATGAAAAAGCTTCTCGTTTATCTGCAAGTAAGACAAATAGATACGTACAACGTTCGCACTACTTACACTTTTATCTGTAGAATGCTTTACCAGTTAGGCTAAAAGCCTTATACTATGTTAATGTAAAATCTGTAGCCGAATTGCTAATACCATTGGTAAAACCTTTTATAAAACCCGAACTTTTAGACTCCGTAAGTTTATAGCAGGTTTCTTAAACTTAAATGGTATTACTTTAATCTCTATCTGTAGTTACTCTTTATGGAATCTTACGAAAAATTATTTGAAGTCGTTCCTAAGGAGTGCTTCCCGAAGGATTTTGGGGGAAATTCAGGAACTATTATTGAACATTGGGGTACCCAATTTCTACAAATTATGCTTATTTTACCATCACTAAATTTCTAGGTAACATGAGAAAGCGGCTTTTAGAAAGAGCAGATTACTTTGTGGAAGAAGAGGATTTTATTTCAAATGAAGCAAGACGTGATCGTAGACCATCATATATGGATAAAGATTTTGGAATTGGTATTGATGGATCATTTAAAAAGCTCGGTCTTGATTAAATTATTCTTTGTTAGTGTTAAGTTAATTTTGTATATTGTACAGGGGAAAAGTTAAGGTTTATTGGTGAATTAAAATATATCTGAAAAACAAAAACCAGACGAAACTAATTTGTCTCTGTGCAATTTTTACCAGTATTTTTTCTGAGCATGCGTTACATAAGCATCAATCACTCGGAAACTCAAAATACTGCTGTTGATGAAATCTAAATTTGTATAATGTGTCACCAACTATCCAGTAATGTAATCTAGTCAACAAAGGGAAAAAACCGCCCATTGCCGGAAATAACTACCTACAAGCTGAATTTGTCACAGTCGGCGAGTAATGGCGTCAAGCGAGGTTGACGTGTCACTTGCTAAATACCCTCCTCTGTTATACAGTCAGCGGGTGGGAACCAAGACGATGAACTCTGCGATACTGTTTGTTGATCGTCCTTTTATTGAGAGAACACATGTCGGTTTACTGAGTTTTTAGACTCTTTTGATGGTATTTTATCTACTGGATCTCTCATGGTGGGTCAGCGGTTAGGCCGGCGGTTATTTATGTATTCTAATTAAAACGTACTACTAGCGTGTTTACACGACGTTCGGGATTTGGTTGCGGTCAATCTTCTGCTTTCTGCATTTTAATGGTTTTGTTTAGTGTAGGCGTATGTATATGTATATATGTATATATATATATATATATATATATATATATATATATATATATATATATATATATATATATATATATATATATATATATATATGAGTCTGTGTACTGTGTAGGTGGAATATCATTTACAAGAATCTGGGCTTACACCCGTTGCGCTGTAAAAATGATCTCCCTGGGGTTGACAGAATTTAAGCAAGTATTATTATTCTACTATTCAACGGAGTGGCTTCCGTCATCTGCATCTGTGTAATGTTGTGTGTTTTGACATACGTGAATTCAGCCTCAGATTTCAGCAGCTATAAACCCCGTCATATGTAGATGATGTTCAGGTGGCGGTGCCGCGTTTAATGGGGAACGTCGGTATAAGATGATAACTATGACAAACGGTTCCGCACGTACAACGGTCGACAGGTCGGCGGAACTGAACAGCGTACAAGTAAAAAAGTAGGCATTGGAACGAGTACACGAACAAGTAGTAGTACAAGTACAACTTGAAGTAGTACCAGCGCAAGTAGAAATCCGGTAGCTCACCTCGCGGTTTTATAGAGAATTCGCGGAAGGCGGAGACAGCTTCAGGTCGGGATTGGCGGAAAGACCGGAGGACACTCTTACGTAGAAAAACTTTCGATGTTTTTGAAATTAATGTCGTAGAGGATATAAATTCCTTATTGATTATTGATAAAATCTGTGAATATTAATTAATTAAAGCAGAGCAATTGGCAATAATTAATAATGAAAGGAAAATGTGGTAAAGGACGCTGGCTCTTTACAGCTTGTTAACTTTATCTACATACAAGTTATTTTTAAGAGAAAAAACATTTATTTACAGCGAGTTATTCGTTACCGACGAGCTATGAACTTAATATCTGGAAATTAGGAATGGACGTTTGTGGTTTCTTCCGCACAAAAGCGATAACTACTCCATCGAGCAGGGAAAGCACTGGAATTAACACTTAACACCTTTTCTATGATCCACGACAAAGTCCTTTTGGACAAACTGAATTTAACGATAAATCAATCTCGTGTTGGTTGAACGATACTATTAAATACCTTCAACGGGTTGACTGGGGAAACTGCTCCTACTAACGGAAGTTCTTTCAATACGGATTTGGGGTAACGCCGTTCCGCGAGAGTTAACTGGCTGTGGTAACGGTAACTTGTTAACGGCTTTGTGTCTACATTAAGAGTCTCTTCGCGAATAATACAATTACTGCCACATTGAAATATTTCCTATTAATTAGTCAATCATTAAAAGGATTACTTAAATTTCTAATACAAACCAAAAAACTAACTAATCTCGAGAGCCGTCAGGAAAATTGTATCACCAAAAAACACTTCACAACCAGCGGGTTTTTATCAATATAATCGATATCCTGTGAACTGAAGTTTACATAACGACACTAGACCTTAACGCCTCGCATTTAAAAGTGAAACATTTTATCGAAATCCTCCGCCAATTTATTGCCTAAAACGTTTTACAAACTGCAATGTATGCTTTTCTGCACCATATTCGAATACAAAGTAATAACTTTTAATGTGCTCTGTAATTTTCCACTGAACCAATTTCACGTAAATGACTATTTAACGATATCTATACAATTACGAACTACTATTATTCACAATAAAACTTATCAATTCTCGATCAAATTAGTAAAAGGATTTCACGGGCTATTGATACCAATACGTAAATCACATCTTAGCTTTAAACTTTCATCTAAACTTGATAAACACACGAAAAACTTTATTTCATTTTCCTAAAAAAGGATTCTAAATGCGTTCACCATTTGTAAAAATTTCGAATATCTTCCAAATACGCAAAAGACAAAATGAAAACGTTACAATCGGAAAGCTTCTCAAAAGTGTATGCGTTTCAAGTTCAATTGCATGAAATTATATTACATTTCAGATGCACGGTACTAATGAATAATTTATAATTTGGAAATTAACGGTAAATATGCATTCAATTAGATACATTGGAAAAAACTAGAGTTGGAACACACATAAATAATGCCAGCGCTCGACTAGAACTCAACAACTGGCCTAAATACGTAAGGATAAGTCTCTATAATTTTCGTTTCGCCCACTTCCAACCCGCAGAAGGAATGGTAACATCGTCGCAAATGATATTACAAATATTAAAGACGTAAATTCAAATTTTAATTTGTTACATATAAACATACAGTGCCTATGAAATAAATTACTAGAATTGGAATCATATTTAAACACTAGCAAGGTGGATTTCAGCGCGGTGTGCATAACTGAACATTGGATTAGCGACATCGAAACAAAATTATTAAAGTGTTATAAGTGGACTACCGTATCTGCGTTCCGTAGACAAAATACCCAACATGATGGTACATTAATCTTGATAGAATGCAGTCTAAACTTGAGTCTTACACGACTTAAATTTGTACTCTATAGAAACCATGCAGAACTAACGGCAATCAATATAACTAGCCAAAATGAGTACATAATAACCATTTATAGACCATCCTCGGGCAATATTGGAATATGTCTTGAAATGATTGAAACCCTATTGGTTGATTATTTAGGTTACGAATCGCTTTTGATGTACATGGTTGGTCATTTTGGTTTGCAATTTCTTTTGATGTAAGTGGTTGGTCATTTAGGTCAGGAACCGCATTTGATGTAGATGGTTGGTCATTTTGGTTAGGAAAAGTTTTAGAATGTTTGAGAACCGTAGAGGGCTCTGGTTCGATTATAGGTTCTACTGTAAATTGTCTTACTTAAATGGCAGCAGCAAAATAATCTTGAGTAAATTTATCAGTATCGTGTCGAACGAACACTTGAAGTTTCACTGTTGCGACCTTCATAAAGACCTTATTTAGAAGTTCAGCTAGATCCGATTCTGTTATCTTCTGGTGATTTGTTGCAGATAGATCAATATCGTACTCCCTGTATAGCGCATTTTTAAAGAACTAAGAAATGTTAGGCCTAAAGGCTGGGGGTGATCTGATGTATGTGGTGGCAATAACACCATGTGTATATTATTTTCTCTACAAAAACTGTACGACTCAATTGAAATGTGACTAGAGTGGTTGTCCAGGACTAACAGTACGGGATCTGTTCCGGTAGACTTCGCATGTTTCTCGAAGTGGATAGCCATTCAAGAACAGTTCACCGTTGATCCAACTGTTTTGGGAGAATTTATAAGTTTCTCCAATTGGTCCATTTTTTTGCAATGTTAACGCCATTCTTTTGCGTTTATCTATCATCATGGGTGGAACATAACTTCCACTTTCTTAGCTCCTTTAGGGCCGTATACCTTTGGACATTTCTTTTGCACCGTTGTAACTCCAGTTTCGTCCATATTATGTATTCTATTAGGCTGGAACCTAAACTTCTCAATAACTGCTTTAAGATTAGAATAAAGTAATTTAGTTTCTTCCTCGTTAAATGATGCTATTCTATTAAGATTAGCTCCTTCGGGTTGTCTTAGTTTCACCTGATGGTTTCTTTTTAAAAGCCACAGAGCCAGTCTTGCCATGCCAATCGGTTTTCTTTATTAAAATTGTTGTTAATATTCTTTTCTTGGGCATATGTAAATACCATTCTCCTGAGTTCTGTGGGTGCTAAGCCATAAAATAATTTTGCTAAAGTATATATATATATATATATATATATATATATATATATATATATATATATATATATATATATATATAGTTGATGCGAGTATTTTTGGTCTTTGCTAATATGATAAGAATTAAAGGTTATTGGGCATTAGACCTAGCCAAGTTAATTAAATGTATTTATTATTCAATATTTCGCTAATAAATTATTAGCTTCATCAGGAAAATAAAAGTTGTTAATTAAAATTCAGCTTATGGAAAGACAGTTGCCAAGAGCAATTACACCAATTACTTATAAACATTCTAGAACTAATTGACTACAATTTTACGTACGTTGTGTTAGTGTTCATAGTTGACAGCTATATATAAGCTGTCAACTCGAAATTCAACGAATTAAATCTCGTTCGGCTTAGAATTAGATCTAGACATAGAAATCAAATTAAATATCAAATAATAATTAGCTATAACCCTGTTCCTGATAATGATGCTGAACAAGAAGATCGTCCTATATTTGGCTACTATTGCCAATGCAAAACAGGAGCGCGAACTATAGGAATGTGTGCACATATAGCAGCAGTTATTTGGTTTTTGGGCTATGCAAGGCACGAAGAAGTTATTAGGCTACCGCAAACCAAAGTGCTAGCCGCTACTCAAGATGTTTTAAACAGACATGCTGCCGTCTAAATGTTTCGTTTCTTGTATATAAATCATGTAAATATTAGGTTGTTTATTTTATGTATAAGTTCCACTTTTTATCATGTAAATAATCATATTTAATACTAATTTTTGTTGAAACACCCTGTATAAAATTTTAGAAAGTACAGAATAATAAAAATTACAAAAAGTATAATATGTAATGGTAGCACTTGCGTATATCAAAGTTAAAACCCACTGAACAGCCATTATTCTTACTAGGCACTATTACTTTAACGCCCTGTATCTCAAAAACTAGCCATTATATTAAGTTGGTCCAATGACAAATATTGTTCAGATAGTTTTAGTCTATAACATATTAAAATTTCATTAAATTTGACTGTGGTCTAAAAACCCATAAGAGGTGTGCAGTCCTTTAAGTTAAAATGAGATTGACGAGGGCAAGTCATGAGCTTGTACTTATGCCCACAGTAATTCCGACCGATACAAGATCTTACGTACCTTAGCCTGAAATTTAATACATCTATAAAATCAGTTACTTACAAGAAAGAAAAAATTAAATAATTCAGCATGCCTCTCGTTTAACAAAACTGAATACAATCCCCTTTTTGATTAAATTACATAAATACAATTGGAAAAGCTTGTTCAGTCTCCTCAATTTATCTCGGATAAAAAATATTAGTAGTTAAGCAATTTAAATTAGAAAAAGAAATTGGTTCGAACAATCTTATCCACAAAACGATAGTGTATATTATGTATTTGAGCTACCGAGTAGCATTTAAACTAGCACGACATCTCGCGCCAACAATTGACATGATTTAATATCACGATACATAAAAAGTTACATCTGGTATAAGCATAAAAGTTGCCGCAAAGCTACTGCGCACGACAACATAAACAGTAGTACAAAATTAATTATCCCCAAAATGGAAGTTGTACATGAACTCCATACCGGGTGTGGCACATAAAACCAATTTTAAAAAAAATTATTCAAAATTTTGATTGCTGATTGTGCGTAACATATTAAAGAATGGTTTAACTAACACATAGCAGTTCTACATGAGGAAAATTGTGTTAAAATTAGCTAAAGTCGGGTATCCAGCTGACACCGAACTTATACTACATGTAACTTGTTAAGCAAATACTCGTTGGCAGAATTAATATAAATGTATCTTATTTCGTTGTAGGCTATCGTAACTTGTTCAATGCAATTTTGGTACGAGTTGTATTCGGAGGTAAAAATGTTTGCTAACAGAATTAAGGTAAATGTACTTAATTTCGTTGTTGGTGATCGTAATCTGCTGAAGGCATGCGATAAAAGGATAGTAGCTGACCTGTGTTTGCGAGTACTTATGCGTTATTCAACGTAACCAGGAGTCCACCAGCTCCAGTATAGGTGTAACCTCATCGATCACGCGATCCCAAGTACGTGAGACACAGCTGACCGCAGTTTATTAGCAGCACAATCCAAACAATAAGCCAAAAAGATGCAGAACGGGTAATCTTGTTACATCAATAAAGATAAAACCAAATGTAAACATGAACTTTGATGTAATCGTAACGGTAAAATTACATGGAAACTTAAGTGCTAAAACGAACGTAAGGGATTAGAACGGTGTTTATTCAGTGAGACTATGTTACCTCTAAGGTCGAATGCGAGCATTAGTGTAAATATCATAACCAATTGGTTACATCTATTTCTTTGAAGTAATATGAAATTCTTTTGTGTTTGAAACCTCAAAGAGAAGCTCTAATTACAACGAGGTTAACGAGATCTGATACGGCTTACCGAAAATGTGTGGATGGAGTGAATTATTTCTATTAGATTCGCCTTTAATAGCGATGATATCACTTCTATACAACAAAGCGATACTATATTGTGAAAATTTTCCAAACAAATGATGCTTAACATCTACGAAATAGAAAAAGGAATTTTTATAGAAATTTCAAGCATTCTATAGCAAGGGCGGTTTTGAAAAGAACGCCAACGCCTCAAGAAACACTTTTACAACTTGAAAAATATTCCTATCAAGCCATTGTTACCACAATAGAGTTTTATTTATTGTTAACAGAATAAACCGTTTTTTATACCGTGTATTTATTGAGAAATAGCCCCATCTATTTTTTGAAACAGCAGATCTCTTCTCAGAGTTAAGTATACCAATCACCAGAACTACGTACATCTCAGAGATGGCGCTATATGTATTAATTGAAATACATTTTTTGTAAATGGTAAATAACTAGAGAAAGCTTTAATACGTTAAACCAGCGGAACTAAAAATCAGTAAACTTTTGAAACACAAAGGTGGATACGAGAGAGAAGTAATTTTCGTATAACGTAAAAACGTACACGTCATAAAAGAAAATCATATGTGAAGTAGAAATTAGCTACAGTAAAGGAATAATTTTGTATAACGTAGAAAAGTAAGAGTGCTGAAAGAAATTATGTAATCCATCATACTCATTAGTAAATGCCGTAAATACAAAAATTTTAAATCATTATAGTAAATAATCATATACGAGTAAGCTTAAAGCACATTACTAAATGTTTAAGTCACAGATACTTATTTAAGGTAGCTTTTAGAAACAGTAACCAGATAAAATGATACAATCGATCCTATATCGATTTTTACACGTTACAAACCTAAAGTACAATTTCATTGATAATCCTCTTGGTAACATAAATAATAAATAAACAGAATACTTTTTCAAAATGTAATGGAATTTGCGACAACCAAATCAAGTGGTTTAATTCGGAATTGAAACAAATGCTAAAGAGATTCAAATTGCTTGATGAAATGTATTTGAAGTTTAGTATTTATCCCGAGCTACATAAAATAAAAAATATTATAAGCGGCAATACAGATCTGAACTGAGAAAATTCAAAACCAACGCTACTGATAAGGTAATCTCTAATTTAGCAAACACCAATAAAGCCTTGTGGAAAATAGTAAATAGCAATTGCCCTCGCAAAACTCAAAATCTTGATAAGAATTGCAAGTTATCTCCACTCGAATTTAATTATTACTTTGTTAATATCGTCAATGAGATTATTTCTCAGTTACCTATTGTTAATACAAATGTAGTTAACAACAATGTATACTACCCACAAAATATATGCTTCAAATTTAAAACACTATCGCCAATCAAGTTCGTGATATCATTATATCATTAAAATTTTCAAAAACCAAAGACATTTTTTGTCTTTGCTCATATATCGTGAAAAAAATATCTCCAACTTGGTGTTACCGTTAACAGAACTGATTAACCTGTGCATTACAGAATGCGTTTTTCTCTATAAACTTAAATTGTTTAATAATCCCCTTTTATAAAAAAATGCGATCCTGACATCCCGTCCAATTACAGGCCCATGACTTTATTGCAAATTCGCTCCAAGATATTCGAAAAAGCTCTTGATCTACAGGTAATAGAATACTTCGAAAGCAACGAGCTTTTTAATAAAAATCAATTCGGCTTCAGAAAAAACATGAGCATGACAACGTCAATCTGTAATTTCATTCAACAAACGTTAGACGCGTTTGAAAATAAGGATTATTTATTATCAATCTTGCTAGCCCTTTCGAAGGCCTTTGACTGTGTGGATTTCTTGGTTAGTACTAATTTAATTGAAATCGTAAATATCACACAAATTTTCCCAAGGTTTGGCACTAAAGCGCAATTTGTTATAAAGAGTAGTTACAATAGTCCGGAGAAAAACAAGATATAAAATTCTAAATTGTGTGTTTTAAGTTTCTGTTAATATCCATTGGGGCTCATTTGAGAAATGGTGCCAGGGATCTTTCGTTATAAAGCATACCGATTCGTGTTCAGTTAAGAATTATCAATACAGGAGAAGGCAATATTTATCTTAACAACAATTTGTCCTCAATGAAGTTAAGTATATGTGTACCTAAAGTAAGATAAGCCGGTAGTTACTTGAAACGCTGTCAATGTAATTTCTATGTGAAAGCGTGGGGTTAAAACAAAAAGATGACGTAATTTTTCGTTTCTTCTACCGAGATGTTTTCGTTTTTAGCGCGGTTGATTATTGAATGTAATGAGCAATATGATTGGTTGTTGATATTAAAATTTAAGCTGGCGAAACTGAGCGATTTTTGAGTGTATGTCTTTAGTCTTGGTTTTGATTTGGTTGACTGTAGTTGGCGGTAGAAGGTAGTGGAACAGAATTTGCCGAAGACGTACCCGCACTCTATGAACGTATCGTATGCAGCGCGTCCCTTTCGCCTTTGTGCGGTTTTTGTTGGAGGTCCACCAGGCCTTGGAACATTATGTGGATTTATCGTAGTGAACAAGACCTTCTTATCGTTTCCGAAATTAGGATAGTGTTTTCGACCCGATTGGCGGACATTTATTTTGTGGATTTAATATCTTTTTATAGTGAAGTAGTGTGTGTGCCGATCCCTACCTCCGCGCTTCTGCTATCAGCCTTTAATTGACCAAGTCTCACTGTACATAAATTTGTAAATACTTACGTTAATCATAAACAGACTTGCATATAAAGCTACATATTTAATTCAACATTGTGCAAATAATACTGTGTACAAAAGCTTCTGTGTACGTTATAACTTCATAACGTCATTATTCAGCTACTTAAGAACGCAACGTTATCTAATTTGTTATTTGGGGAGTTGCTGCATTTGGTAGCCGCTTATAAGTTATTAAGAATTTTCCTGACGAGAGTATCGCCGAGAAAGTCATTCAAACCCAGATAGTTTTGGTGTAGCCTGGAGGAGAAAGTTCAAAAAATACTTTTAGATGGTAATCTAACACTGTATATTTATGGAGTTTGTGCTTATTTTACAATTGACAGTGTTTTGGTGAATTATACGGTCATAAGCGGGTAAACGTAGTCATCTTGAGTTAACGTAGTCCAATGATGGAATTTTAAATTAACTTGACGAACTACTTTCATCTGCGCCTTTAATAATTTAAGATTGATTATTTGGATGGGCTTCAAATTGGTGTGTATAAAAATTTCACGTGGTAAAATTAATAACTTTGAGTGGACAATTTGTTTTCGTAAATGTAAATCCACAGACATTCGACATTAAACTACACTACTTTTTTCGGAATGTAAGTTATTCATGGGTCCATGATTTTATTAAAGATATGCCGATAATTTTCGAAATTATAAATTATTTGTTATTATCGTATATCTTAAATGTAGTGTCCTCTCGTAATTAGATGTAATAACGCATCAGTGTTTGAATAAGCTTTTCTATTGTAACGTTTTCTTTTGTCTTTTACGTATTTTAAAGATTTAGGAACTTTTTTTGTGACTTTCTAAAACAAAAATGAAGCTTTTATTATTGATCAGAGTAAAATAAACGTTTAAAAGGGAAAATCCTTTTACTAAGTTGAGAAGAAACATTCTTTGGTGTCTTTGTGAATGAGGATAGTTGTATATAAATAAATATTTTCGTTATTTGAATTGGGCGTATTTCGTTAAATCAAGTTGAGATTGCATCATATAAAATTTAATTAAAGAAAGCATTCAAATTATTACATTGTTTATTACAACATTTGCAAAAGTTAAAGTTAGCCGTCATTGCAGCGCCGTTTCTGTTGATTTTCGTCGAGATTTTCTTTGGTGCGTGTACAGGGTTACTTAGATAAGGTTTCGAGGTTTCCGAATTCGTGGATGCGCGTACTTAGAAAATTTGAGTACCTTTTCTTTAATTGGCTAACTTAGTGGAAGGGGTTTAAAAAATCAATGTGGCAACAAGTGAAATTATTCACGAAAGCAGTACTAGTTTAGGCGTAAATTCGTGCAGTTTTTTTGGTGTTACGGTGACGTAATGAATACCGCGGAACAACGTTGACCAAGGTCCGTGTCGAAGGAACTATCGTAACAGGATTTTCATTCCCTCACAACCCAAATAAGGGATCATATAATTATTCATCCTTTACGAGACCAGTTTATCGTTGTGTGCTGTTGGCACATAGGGACTTATTGAGGTCCAGGAAGGCGTTAGTGTTTAAAGTTAGCATGTGCTTTAGTCATTCTCTGGAGAAGTTTTTGGTTTTTGGCGGAAAAACCCAACGTTCGTTTCAAACGTAAAGTTCACAGTTCGCCATTAATTAAATGACCTGCTATAAATAAACCAGTTTTTTTTCGTTAAGTTACAAATAATAAGTGTTAATAAGGACTTGTACATAATTAGCTATAAGTAGTAAGTATCAAGCAGAACTAGGCCGCATTAAAGTAAAGTTAATTATTAGCGTGTTCATATAACAGTCAGTGCACATACAACCAATTGAAGTTTAATCATAACGCGAGTCGAAAGAGTGGCCGTCATTAGCTGAATTGTACGGGGAGCTGTCATGTTAACATCAACTACAAAGCCGAGGTCCTCCTGCAGGTCCGTTCCAGATGACTGTAATAAAAGGGCATCCTCCACCTAAGGTAATGTTTTTTGTGTTTTTTTTATTATTGTGGTGGATGATGAATACGTCCTTTGTTTAAATATTAATTTTTTTGTTGGTTTATCGTCTAAATTGTAATATAGGCGCATCCATCCGCATTATTATCCAAATTTATTTCAAAGTTTTTTAATATTTTTGTTTAAACTAACGAATTTATAACGAAAATTATGTGACAAGTGCGTTGTAAGAAAGTAATTTATTTGTAAAATGGAAAGTAACCATTTATTATTTTGGACAGTTGAATCAATTTTATAGTACATTTTAATAAAGGTCATCGTGAGATGGATAGTTCCATCGTTAATAGGTAGCCTACGTGGTAGGATTGTAAACGTAACGAGAGCTGCGAGGGAGACGAGAGAGACCACAGGGAGGCGGAGGAGACGAGAGAGACGAGCACGATCAACTTCTATTATATAAAATATTCGCTAGTTTAAAAATATATCACTAGACGGCGTCGCAAACAAGAAAATCTTCTTTTAAAAATATACTACTAGGTAAAGCTACGATCAACTTCCATTACAGGAAACATGCAATAGTTTAAAAATACACCACTAGATGACGTCACAAACAATCAAGTCTACTTTTAAAAATGCGTGTAATCTAATTGGAGGGATTATTTGTCTGATTTGAAATAAGCTTCTGCCAGCCTTATTCGATTTAATGCAAAAACAAAAACAAGCTGTACGTCTAAGGGTAAGGGCGAAATCGATAACAGCCATTTAACACTTATGACTCATAATTAAATTGTCTGGTGTTGTCAGGCAAAAACAATTGATTTGATTGATTAATCGATTTGCTTGACGTCGTCTTATAAGTTATTATGCATTAATAAATTTAGTTACGGCTTAGGGTTAAGATTGTCAGAAGTCAGTATTTTTTGAGTTGAGGGTTAGTTTTTGCAAGTTGTAGCTTAATTCAATTGAATTGGAGTCTGTTTTTGAAGTGAGAGTTGTTTTTTGCAAGCTGTAACTTAAAACAAGTCAGCTTTTTGGAAATGAAGGTTGTTTCTTGTATAAGTCGTTATTCAAAATAGACAAATGTCTGTGGTTAGATAAACAAATGGTCAAATGCCTGGGGATCAAACTGAAATTCAGCGCAGTTTCTCAAAAGCAAAGGTCTACTCGTTTACCTTCAACCAAACAAATCTATAAATGCAATCTAATTAGAGTCATGAACAAAGAACATGTACACCACAATTGCATTTTTCAATGTCTATTTGTCTTTCTCATAATTAAGTAATTGGGGGTTTTATCTAGACACGGTAGAAGAAATTGAATACCGAGAGTTGTAACTACTTTATACTAATAATTGTTGGAAAGCATTAAGTAATTTAGATTGACCATTAGAA
Organism: Vesta saturnalis; assembly: GCA_036346205.1. NCBI lineage: Eukaryota > Metazoa > Arthropoda > Insecta > Coleoptera > Lampyridae > Vesta > Vesta saturnalis. The sequence goes on along the minus strand of JARFJB010002103.1, from coordinate 150,134 downwards.
ATATACTACTAGGTAAAGCCACGATCAGCTTCCTTACAGAAAACATGCACTAGTTTAAAAATACACAACTAGATGACGTCACAAACAAGTCTGCTTTTAAAAATAAGCGTAATCTAATTGGAGGGATTTTTGTCACGCGCAAAGAACGTGAACATCATATAATCCGAATCCATTTGACTTTCATAAAGATATCACTAATGTAGGACTGTTATTTTGTCCAAGTACATTAGATGTACTTAAACAGTGGAAGATTGTTATTGTGGTTACATAACTGGGGAAATCCAGAAAATAATTACTTTATATTAACGATTGCTGGAAGCCTCTAGGTACTTTATATTATTCAGTTACAATCAAGACGCCTAAAGTGAAATGTGTTGTGACTGTAAGTAGCTCTTTACCCTGTCAAGGCGTTCTTCCAATACGATTATCGACAACAACCCAGGTAAGTGCTCGTTTTTTTATCTTAACCCTTACACCTTATTCCATTTACTTTATTTAAGTGCTAGAGGCCTGATTTCAAGTTTGGTTATATTTGTTGTTGTTGTATAGGCATTTTTTCTGATTGAACTGTAAAACTCGACAATGGTGTACACGTTAATTTGCGGGATATTATGGTTGTCTAATGATAACGATGAGAGTGGCTAACATAAAACAGAATCCTATATCCGCCTTACGAAATGAAAACGCTTGTGTATTATCAGAATTGTAAATTTACCCCCGGGGTATTTTCCTGTTCCCAAAACGAAATAGTGCGTTCAAGCTTGTTTATAAATCTAGGGCCCTTTTTGTCAGAGGTATTTCCGATAAGACAATCATTGTATGTAAGATAATATAGTAGTCTGATTTCGAATTTAGTTATACTTGTTATTGTATAGGTATTTTTACTAGTTTAACTGTAAAACGTATTTTTAGTACTCTATGCAAAACCTGACAGTAGTCTTACAAGCTAACTTGATGCTCGTATATTGGCAGTAATGCCGAAGGTTATCTCGTGTATTCTTGAACTGTGGTTGGTGTTAGCAAGCTGTAAGCCAAGCCAAACCAGTATTTTTGAATTGTAAGCTGATTTTTGCAAGCTATAAGTTATGATTTGATTGATTGAGATTGAATTGATTTGCTGATGATCAACTGTTTTCCCACACCGGTGCCCTCACGTCTAAGGAGAGTACCAGCTCTGAGTGTCGGTTAGCCTTATCTTCAAAGTAAGTGGTCGCCCATAGAAGCTAGGTATGTACAGTGGGAGAATGGTTACTTGAAGGTTATGAAGAATTGTTTAATTTGATAATTGGATTGGGGTTGATTGATTTCACTGATTTGGTTGTTTGATTTGAGTGTGATTTATTTGATCGATAGTGATGTGTTTGAGATTGATTTGCTTAATTCATTTGTTTGACTTGATCGAGGTCGATTGATTTGGTTTGATGTACTTCGGCTGATTTTATTGGATCAAATGATTTGATTAATTTCTGTCTTTTGACAAGGGCCGATCTCAAATTTCTCGCCAAAACAATATGTCTGCCAAAGTTTAATTAAGACTCATAATTAAAAACAGATTAATAACGACTTAGGACGTTCAGACTTGCTGATAAATCTAAAGTACTTTTTGACAGAGGTGTTCTCCTAAAGCAGATGTATGTAAAATATATTAATTGTCATAATCATTTTACTAGGGCTTCTTATTTCAAATTTCCACTATAACTATTAAGTGATCTGTGTGTAGTTTTAAAATATGTCGCTAGGTGAAGACACTTCTATTACAGAAAACATCCATTAGTCTACACATAACTATATGGCACCACAAACAAATTCAAATTTTAAGGCAAGGGGCCGAAGGACCTAGAGTAAGTTCCGTAGACCTATACAAGTTAGAACTAGGGCCCCTTATTAGAATACAAATAACCAACCAGAATGCAGCGACTTAAATACAAATTCAGATTTTCAGCCAAGGGGGCCAAGGCCTGAGCGCAAGTTGCGAAGCCCTACACCTGTCTTGTAAGTTAGCATTAGGACAACTTATTAGAATACAATTTAAAATTTCTCGCCAAGGGAATCACGACAATGGACGAAGGCCCCCGAACAATTTCCGATCACAAGTGGGGCAAGTTGTGAAGCCCTATACCTGTCTTATAAGTTAGTATTAGGCCCCCTTACTACAAATTCAAATTTCCCGCCAAGGGGATTACGACACACGGGCGAAGGCCTACGAGCAAGTTACCAAGACTTAAGCCAAAAGGGCCTCAATCGACAAGATGGCCGACAGGATAGCTGACAAGATGGCCGACAATATGGCGGACAAGATGGCTGGTCACGTGAATTGCCCCAACCTACCCCCCAACACCACTTTTAATTAACCCCATTCCACCCCCACCACTTTAAATTAATTATGACGTCAGGTCCCTAGGCTGCACTCCTTCTACTCACTTGGTTTGATTTATATTAGGAAACCTTATAAAGGCAAATTATGTAATTTACATTTGTTTTTTTTAAACATACCGGTACATTTTCTTATAAAATTAATCATTATTCAGATATTGATCCGCTATTATCCTTGTGTTGTCAAAATCTATCGCGTGTGAGGTCTCCTTTACATGTTTAATTGTTGCCAATAAATGGTTGTAGATGTATGAGTGAGTGAGTTGTGATGTATTGATATCTTATTAATGTAAAGTAAAGAATATGGATGCTTATTTTTGTTTGTAGAAACTTTTGTAATGTTTTACAATATTGGTAAAGTGAATGCCCATGTGTACGTAAATGGACATTAGCATGGGATGATTTTGCGAAAATGATGCGGATATAAGATCCGCGCACATGTGAGATTTGCATAGAAAGTTGAGATATAATCTGGTGGATACACTGAATGAATGTGGTGAGGATAGACGATTTCTTCGAGGAGATTTTATAAATTTTCACGTAAAATAGAGATGGTGGCGAGTGTTGTAAAATGGTAGCGTGATTGAGTCCATGTTGTGCATTGTGATGAAATGTAGAATATATATATATATATATATATATATAGACATAACCATTACTTTATTGTGGTAAACGTTTTGAAGGACAAACATTACAGTATAAGGTGATGTGTTGTTAGGCTAAAGAGGCGCTATACCAGAACGAGAGTGAATAAACCATAGACATTGCGTTAGTGAGTACTACAGCCAAGTGCGTGGGGCGAATAACGGCTGCCTCTCGTGTTTTGTGCTTGGTGAATCTCAGAATTTTAAAAGGAATACCGGAAGCTGACCATGTGGACTACGATTACCGCACCGAAAAAGGATTAATTGATGTAATAAGTAAGGATTTGATTTAAAAATTTTACTGAACCAAGACAAGTACGATTATCTCTTAAGTATACATTTTTTTTGTTATTGTTGCATTAATTACAGTTCATTCATTCAAAAGGTAATCGAACTTTAATTATTTTGTTGCTTTTAGTTTTAAGAAGGGGGAAATTTTAATCTTAACGTATTTATGGATGGGTGGTTTTTGTTAACCACGCCATTGTATATAATTTACATGCAGAATTTGTCAATATACATCCACTGTTTAATTTACTTTGCCGTTTATTTTTGTCAATCGTGTGACTAACTGGTTACACCTTCTGATAAACGAAATTAGTCTTTGCATGTTTCGAATTTAAGGATCGATTGGAAATTGCGTAATGAGGCAGATCGATCACAAAATTTCATTTTAGCTTTGAAATATTAAAGCAGACCAATACTAACAGAGTAATATTTTTTTTTATTCAGCATAAATTACAGTTTTGAAGTATTAAAGTTTAAACGTATTAATGAATGTCTAAATACGATTTTAAAGATAAAGTATTAATAAAATATAACCATTTTATTGATGATACAAGCGCTAATCATTCTAACGTTGAATTATTCAGCAATTAACGAACATTTTTTTTGAGATAATAATTCATTGTTAAACCGATTTCGTTTATTTTGTTTAGAATTTTCTAAATTGGGAATACTTATTTAATTCAAAGTTTTTTTATAACAGTTAGAAATTTATAGATATACGAGGGACATTTTAAAAACTACATAAGTTAATGATTTATTTTTATGAATTGGAGTTTCTATTTATACAGGGTGTGTTCAGTAAGTTATAACGACCCGAATTTTTGAGTTGATTTGTTTGACTTTGAGAAGTTAGTGTATGAATTTACTTTGTAGGCTAAAATCCTGTCTTCCACAATCAGATAGGATTAATTTACCATCTCACCTAAGATGATTTATTTTAGCAACATTTAAGATTGTGGTGGCGCCAAGAGACATCTTTCCCGGACTGAGCTGTATAAGCTGTGAATTTATGGTAAGTGTAAGGTGTTTGAGCTTGTTATTCAATCATTTTACTCCTTATCTCGACCCCGCCATTTCGACTGTAGCTGACTTGTCAACCCGCTTACTATTGTAAGCATGCGCAACGGCTAGTGCGGATTGGACATGTAACAATGTTGCACATTTTCCTTGTTTTTCTTTGTTCTTCTATTTATTAATGTACTTGTAAAATTGCATATTGATTAATAAACTGGGTTTTCCTGATGGTTATTTCCCGGTTTTGTAGTTAACGGGTTGATTCGCCATTACGCAAAGTTCGTTAATTCTAACTTGAGTAATTTGATTGTTAACTTGTCCCACTATGATGCAACACTTATACTCATCCCGTACTATCCAATTCAATTAACACAGCGTAACCTACTAGTAGACGGCCAATTATTTATATTAATTAAGTCGAAACGATGCAAGTAAGTAATTTGTTAAAAGTTATGATATCATGCGCTTAAGGATTTTATAGTCTTATAATTATTGAGAATATTTTCGGATTACAATATTAAGGATAGGGAACCTTAGAAAACTACACCGTATGTGAAACGCACTTTTCGAATACCATTGCTATATTTAGGGTATCGTATAATATTGTTAGTAATAATATAGGTCACAGAACAAAAATATTTGACCGTTAATACCCGCGACACTGGCTTTTACTGTGCGGGAAAGCAGAAGAGTCGAACAGAGACGGTAAGTTATGTAATACTTATTTATGTATTAAGGACATAATTAGGTTATGGCACGAGGGAATGTTTAAATCCCGACGAAGGAGAGCTTTTAATTTCCCGAGAACCACAATTGACTGTTATGCCTGTGATACATACAATGTCTTATTCCGTTTTAGTTTCTAAACTTTCAACAAATATTTAGTATTTCCGGCAAGTTCGTGAGAGTTGTGCCGATGCAAATTTTAGTTTTGTGTAGATAGTTGGCTATATTGATCTTGTTAGGGATACTGTGTTTAATTATATTTATATTTATAATTATAATTAATTGTATTTATAATATAATATAGGATGATTTCCATAGGTGGATTTGGAAATTTTTTATTTGACTGGCATGGCACGCATTGATTAATGATTTTACGATTCTGGAGTGTTATTTCGATGTTATCGAGCTTAAAATTGTCATGAAATTAATTAAAGTGTGAGTAAAGTCACGGTACTTATGGCTAGATGGAATAAGCTTTGCTTTGTAGCGAAAATAAGTGTACTTTATGAAGATTTAATAGTAAAAGTTAAAAGTATACTTGAATAATCTTATTGAACATTGTAGAGCAAAATACGTCATTGCAGCATTCCTTGAAGTGCTGTGGGTGCACAAAGCAAAAGGAGTACAGTGATTTCTCTTATTGGATGTAAAAATTGCGTAAACCTTTATTTTTGTTTATTGCTTTATTTCGTGGTTAAATATTAGAACCAACTTATTTTTCCCTTGGTATGGTTAAGCAGGCATATATTTACATATTTATATAGTAAGGGTATTCATAGTCATCCGTTAATATTGTTACGCACGGTGCACGTTTAGTTGAGGTGCACAGAGGTAATGAAATAATGTTCAAGAGAGTACGAGTGTAATTAATTAGCACAAATAGCTATCTAGTCCAGCCAAAGGATTAGAACACACACCGAGCAATATGTATACATGCAAATTTAAAGATACGTAAAGCAATACAAAACTAGAGAGAGCGGATACCTTAGGGCAAACCTGTCTCCGATCTGGTTAACAGAGGTTGTTTTACATGATTCCCAGCCAATCAACTCATGTAACCTTCCGAAATAACTACAGATGTTCCCAATTAACCAATTAATGTCCCAAAGAAGATCAAAACAAAAAAGTAAACGTAAACCAATACAGATCGTTTATGACAATTAATCAGAATTCAGTTCCATCCATTTTGCAAACAAAAAAGATAGTCTTGGTGAGCTACGGCCTTCTATATTTAAAAGGAGATAATCAAGTCACTGGAAAGGCAGCTTGTCAAACAAGTAAAAAATAATGTACCCCCAGTAAACATTGTGTGAATATTTTAAATCTAAAGCAATTTCAATCCCACATCATGTTGGATGCTTTATAAATTAGCAGAAATGTAATTAATTTCTTCATTTGTGTATCATGCCATTTTAGCAAAAATTATTTCCACCAACAGCGGCAAACCGCCCAACCATAGATGTCAAAAACATAGAAAGCTATTGACGTTAAAAAAAGTAGACGCTCAATGTTGGATAATGAAAATAGATTAATTGATTAGCAGAAATGGAATTTAATTATGCGATGGACAATGAATGTTTTAATGTGTTTATGACAAAAATAAGTAACCGGTTTCGGACCGTAACAGTATTAATTAGATTTAGAAACTACGCTTTTAATTAACAAGAATTCAAGTACTTTGTAGAAATTTAATCTCATATAATATTAAAAATTACGTTAATTAAATAATTAATTAATTTAATAGTGTATTTAAAACGACTTCTAGATATTAAGTAATTAAATATCACCTTGATTATTATTTTTTAAGCAAATGAAGGAAAGCTTGTTTTATATATAAAAATTACGTTATAAAAAATATCTGATATGGAAGAACGCACTACCTTCAAACCTATACAGGGCAGATTAAAAGAAACATAATGCATTTCGCTAAAATAATTATGCGATCTCTTTTGTAACATGTTCATAACAAAAACAGGCAACATTGTAAAAACAGCAACAATAATTTATGTAAAATGGACGTTTAAACTTTCATGTCAGATAGAGGTTAATAGACATAGATGCTAACTTAACAAAAAATTCCAAAGCCGGCTTAATTGGGTTCGAATTATGAAACTTTATGAAGAAATGTAATGTAAAATTAAATTATTTTTAAAAAATACATCTACGCATTTTCTTATAGAAATAATTGTTATCGGATATTGCAAAAATTTGAACACATACTAAAATTTCACCTTAGGAATTTTTTGCGCCAAATTAAGCGCGTATCAAAAAAAATTGTATAGAATATAATTATTTTTATACGTATACTTGAAATATGTAACTGTTTCAAAAGTATTTGGTAACAACCAAAAGCTGGCCCCAATACGCTTCTCTCGTCGCTGGATTTCTCTCAAAATTCAATCACCTCCAGGATCAATAAACCAAGTTCATGAAATTTCAGCTACGTACGTCTTATCGTTCTAGAATTATGTGGATTATACAAAGACACATACACACACATCCTCACACGCACACGCCTATAAACCATTTGTAGGTTGAAAGGTAATAAATTTAATGAACTCAAACTGAACGACATCTTTAATACATGTTTAGGATGGGAGCAATATTTAATTTTATTGGTCATTGAGTAATAGTAATCATTTAATAAAATATATGAGCAGAATGAAAAATGTTATTCTGGTGCTAGATACTAAGGTTAATTCTGCGCTAGAGAGTGGAATATTAAATAAAGAATATCAGATAAACATAATTAAAACCTCACGCCTTGACAGAATCATAAACAAACCTACGAGAGAGGATTTTCACGTTGCTTGCTCCCATTGGACAACCAAGCTAGTACTACTTTGTGTTCTGTTTAGTACTAAGTGGAGAAACTCCTATACTAAAATATTGCACTAACAATTAAACTAAGGAAGGGGATTGATATATTGGCTCCCCTTGGTATGAAATGGCACTCACTGGTTACCAGTAGACATATAAGGCCGATCCTGGACCAGTTCAAGGTCACCCATGTAAATCTTATGGGATTTATTTCAAGGTCAAGTGAGTTTTCTCGTTATGCCAGAACGCGCTCCACGTCTCAAGCATGCTTGTGGTGGGGATTTAAATTTTGGAGTCACTCGCCCTCTGGTGGTGAAATCAAGCTTTTGGAGCTCTTTCAAGGTCGAAGTTTAAGCGGAGATTTAAAATGTAGTTGGTCAAGGTCAAAGCTAAAAGTTGCAAGGTAATCATAAATCAAAAATAGTTTTGAAGGTCAAAGGTTATTGACTTACGGTGGTTTCTTAGAAATATAAAAGGTCAAGGTGAAAAGCTAAAAATAGAAGTTGCAAGGTAATCATAAATCTAAAAATAGTTTTCAAGGTCAAAGGTTATTGACCTACGGTGGTGTCATATTTCTTAGAAGTATAAAAGGTCAAGGTGAAAAGCTAAAAATAGAAATTGCAAGGTAATCATAAATCTAAGAATATAATTTTCAAGGTCAAACTTTTAGCGGGAAATATAAATTTTGGAGCTGATCATCATCATCATATTATATTTATAGTCAAGGTCAACAGTAGGTATTTAACAAGTTTAAGCATGTTGTAATATGTAGGACGCATATTTCTTATATAAACTGCAGCGAGCTGTATGTTGAGATCAGTCTGCAACACATAATTGTTAAATATGGAATTAACAGGGTTAAACCAAAGCACCTATTGCAAACCCTTTAAGAATGCGTGCGAGCTCGATATATCGAGAAAGTATAAAGTAACGAATATGGATATAATTAATACTAAGTACGGTGAACGTATAGTGATAGAAACGGGTGATTTTAAATGTGTATTACCGGAACGCTTTTATGTGTATTTCAAAAGAAGAAACACGAATTGAAGAATTTAAAACACTCCTAAACACGAAGGATGTGTTTATAAGTAGTTTGGGTGCAGCTGGCAAAACAACAAACATAACATTTTCTTTTTAATAGTAGCACCCCACCATATGTAAAATTGAAATACTAGAATTATTTTCTTAACAGCGTTTAGTCATAGTGAAATTGTGAGCAAGTAAAGTCATGCAAGTAGCAATAAAATCATTTCTGGAACGATCCAAACTCAGAAGTTCACCGTTATATATGGATACATCACATCATTGCAGTAACAATCTGAATAATTTAACATTTTGTTGGTGCTGTCAAAATAGTGATGGTAGTAGTAGTAAAAATGAAGAGAAACACGATGAAGGTTATTCTTCTGCTAAGACTGACTGCGCATCATCATTTCAATATAAGGATGAAGTGTATAAACAAGCAGCTAAGGAATACTTAATCGATTGTACTTATTATAAACTATCGAACGATACTCATCATGCAAAACATCTGGAAATTGGATACAGTACACACCTCAACCTTGCACCAGTGGTGCGTATTGGGTGTAATTGTGATCAAAGCAATAATGTAGTGTTGGATATGAAGGAATGGAATGAGCTTCTAAGATGGCATTCATATGTAGAATTACAATTTTTCGATCTCAAGAAATTGAAAATGAAATTGATTGGTCAAATGTAAATGAAGAAGATATAATCTATGATCAACATTATGAATCTCTATCTAGTAATCTTGGTATTTATTACAATTGGGAATTAATTAAAGGATATGACAGAATTTTGAAAACTGTTATGATAGAAAACTACAAGTGCTGTTCTTGTACATTCAACTCACATAGTATAGAAGAACTATTCAATTTAAAGGATATAGTAAGCTATAGATTGGAATTTCTTGAATCTTACAATCTGGTGTGTTTTTATGAAAAGTTCATACAACAAGTTGTTGACTACCGTCGTTTTCGTGAGAAAGAATTCAGTGGTGGTGATGATGACATTTATAAAGATATTGATGATGTTATAAATGCTAAGTATAATATTAATTCACATAACACTGTATGTTTAATGGAAATTTTGTATTATCGTCCTGCTTATCTAATGTATAGCATTTACTGAATAAAGAAATAACTATGATTTGTTTTCTCAATTTAGGTATAAATACCCCTTCTATCCATCCATGTAAACAATGCTAGTTAAGAAGCGAAAGAGTGTAGGTGGTGGTGGTTTGGTGAATGGTCTAATCAATAAACTTCCGTTTGAATTGCATTTACCTGGTTACCAGTATTGCGGTCCTGGTACAAAGTTGAAAAACGACTCGCACGCGGTGACCTCGGTATTAATCAATTAGATGCTCAGTGCAAACTTCATGATATCAGTTACAGAGATTACCGAGATTTAGAAAGTAGACATAAAGCAGATAAAATTTTACAAAAAAAGCTTGGGAGCGCTTTAAATCATTAGACGCAACGCTAGGTGAACGAACTGCAGCTTTAGCAGTCAGTACCATCATGAAAGCAAAGAGAAAATTGGGAATGGGGTGTAAACGTCGATCTAATATGAAGAAGAAATGCAATGGTGGAAATTTATTGCATTTACGAAAGACAATAGCTAAAAAATTAAACCTAACGGAAATTTCACAGACACAATAAAGTCAGCGCTTTCAACGGCAAAACGTGTGGTAAAAAATTTAGGAGGAAAGAAAAACATTAAAGTTCCTAGAGTAATTCCCTACCTAAACAAGGAGGGTTTTACCATTTCTTATTCCGTTATTCGCAGGATTATCAGCAATCGGTGCTTTAGCTGGCGGTGCATCAGGAATTGCTAAAGCAGTCAATGATGCTAAAAATGCTAAAAATTGCAGGAAGAGACATCGCGCCATAATCGCATGATGGAATCGGTCGCTATAGGCTCCATGAATAAGAAAGGCGGTGCACTATATCTAAAACCAAACAAATCTGGTGGTGGTGCATTATACTTAAAACCGTTTCCAAAAACTGAATAGATTACCGAAAGACCGTTAACGGATACTGATTTAAAGAAATACTCCAAAACGTACCGTACTTTAGGGATATTTTTATGAGAGATAGCATGCCTAAATTGCCACGGAAAATGAATCTGGAATTATTAACTTAGATAGCCAAAGAGGACCAGGTACCCATTGGGTTTGCTACAAAAGCGTGGTAAAAGGGTATGGTATTACGATAGTTTCGGTAATATTCGACCACCAAACGAAGTGATTAACTACTTTCGGGGTGTAAAATATATTATAATTACAACCAAGATCAAGAGTTTAATACAATTATTTGCGGACACCTATGCCTACAATTTTTATATAAATAATCAGCACAACATCAAATTTTCTCAGTTATGTCAATAACATTCAGTTTAGAAGGTGTTGGTAACACAGCTAGCTACAACTTCTATCCACCGATAGAGCTAGATTTGGGAAGAAATACGTTATTGGATTGGTTGGATTTTACGGCTGCAACAGCATTAGAAACATTTATGCAGGCAACGATAGATTTTATTTTAGAACAAATCCATCTCATTTGCAAGTGATTAATATTCCACACGGTGCATATGAGTTAGATGAAATTAACGATTATCTAAAATCTAAAATACCCACAGAAAAGTTTATCATTAGAGCAAACAACAATACACTTAAATGTGAGATAAACAGTTCATTTGAGATTGATTTTACTAAAGAAAATTGTATTGGGCGCATGCTAGGGTTTGAGTCTAAAATATTAGAACCAAATATTTTACATACATCTGCGTTAGACATCCAAATACTTAAACACACTAATCTACACGTAGAGTGCAACATTATAAAGGGATCTTATCGAAACGGAAACCTGCTAAAGTATTATATGAGATTGATGTTTCAGTTCCTCCAGGTTATCGTCTAGATAAAACTCGAGCAATACTCAATATTTAGAAGTAAACACTGACATTATTAGTAATATAACAATTAATTTGACTAATCAAAAGGGTGAATTAATAGACTTTGGTGAAAGTGAACCATTCACTGTACGCTTAGAACTAAAAGAACATGGGTCTGAGAATTAATCCAGGACCAATTCCATCTTTCAAAAACTCATATAAAAGACATCATCCCTACAGTAAGTCATTAATTAGTCATCAACCTTCATTGCGGTTAACATCTGCAGAGAAATACTTTTTAACGTCAATAGGTTTAAAAGTTCTCAACCACAATGGCAGAATCGTTAAACGTCTTTCAAAACGTACATTTTGATGATACTATAATTAAATCAGATATTCACACTTATCTTCCATATGGATCTTCTAAATATGGACCTTCCGAAGAAATACGAATCTTAATTCAAAGTCAAGATCTAATTACGGCTACTTATGATAGTTTTCTGTACATAGAAGGTAAACTTGAGCTCAAAAAGAAGATGAAAGAAAAGCATGCAGCTTAACCAACAATTTCCCGAACTTTCTTTTCGAAGAAATTCGTTATGAGTTAGGTGGTCAGAGAGTGGATGTTTGTAGAAATCCAGGAATAACATCTACGCTTAAAGGATATATTTCTTATACGGCAAGCAAAAGCAAAGCACTAAGTCATTTAGGATGGTCACCAAAGAATGAAGAACCATTACAAGTAGAATTCGATGAGCAAAATGGAGAAAATCTTTTACAGTATGCATACCATTGAACCACATATTTGGAATAATGGAGGATTATCGTCAGGTAATCGTGAATATGCGCCAAGAGTTGGTTTTAATTCGATCTAGAAGCGATACAAACTGTTACTATGGTGAAGTTGATGCCGCAATAACCTTAAATAAAATTCAATGGAAAGTACCGCACTTAACACTTAGTGATGCTGCGAAACTTAACTTGTTTCAAGGAATCAATAAAATTCTATTATTACTGTTCCATTTCGACAATGGGAGTTGTATGAATTGCCTGCTTTAAAACAAGCAACCTCAGACATATGGCCAATAAAAACATCAACGCAACTGGAAAAACCACGTTGGATAATTGTTGCATTCCAACAAGGTAAAAGGTATACAAGGTCAGCAAGGGCTGGAAATTTTGATCACATTAACATCAGAAATCTTAAAGTACATCTGAATTCTGAGTATTATCCATATGAAGCAATGCATTTGAACTTCAGTGCCAACCAATATATACCTGCCTATCGCAATTTTTGAAATTTCGTTTTGATTACTATGGTGAAGATGATAAAGATGCATTATTCAACTATTCCGAATTCAAATCATGTCCAATATTTGTAATGGACTGCTCTAAACAAAATGAATCCTTAAAAACTCAACAGTGGACATCAAATTGGAAATGGAATCTCTAACACCTTTCGATAATGGAATCGTTGTATATGGTCTTATTCTCCATGATGCTATTGTACAGTACAGTCCACTCACCGGAGAAGTGAAAAATTATAATTATTATTGTAGTATAGTCTAATATATATAAATAAAGATGTTGTAATTATTCGTTTAGTTTTATTTCATCCATCAAAGATGAAAGTAGTTGCTCAGAAACAAAAACTCTCAATTCAAAATCATGACTTTGATGAAAAGTCTATTACTTCAAAACATGGTGATTTACTTCCTAATAGTATACGTGGTATTATATGCGGCCCCTCAATTGCGGTAAAACAAACGCAATGATCAGTCTGCTTACTGAAAAAATGGTTTGAAATTTAAACATGTATACGTATACTCTAAGTCATTGAATCAAAACAAGTACAAACTTTTACAGGAAATCTTACTTCCAATGAAGGACATAGGTTACTTTACCTTCAGCGACAATCAAGATGTGATTGAGCCTAATTGTGCAAAATCAAACTCTATTTTTATTTTCGATGATATCGCTTGTGAAAAGCAAAATAATATAAGAGCATATTTTTCTATGGGTAGGCATAACGATATTGACTGTTTCTATTTGAGTCAAACTTACAGTAAAATTCCAAAGCAATTAATTCGTGATAATGCGAATCTAATTATATTATTTGAGCAAGATGAATTAAACTTAAAACATGCGTATGAGGATCATATAAGTCCCACCATAAGCATGAAATTGTTTCGGGACATGTGTTCAAAGTGCTGGGTAGATCCGTTTGGTTTCATGGTCATAAACAAGGATGCTGAAGTTAATAATGGTCGCTATAGGAAAGGATTTGATGAATATATAATACCTTAAACTGGTTTCAGTAGTAACTGATCTGTTTAGGTATTAACAGCTATCTGTTTAGTGTAAACAGCTACCTGTTCAAGGTGAACCGGTACCTGTTTGTCGCAACAGCTACCTGTTCATGGTAAACGGGTACCTGTTCATTAAATCCGTTTTGGTATATAAGGCGAATATATATATATAATACCTTAAACCGCATTCAGCAGTTTAGTAGTAACTGATCTGTTTAGGTATTAGCAGCTATCTGTTTAGTGTAAACAGCTACCTGTTCAAGGTGAACCGGTACCTGTTTGTCGCAATGGACAACAAGGAGAGGATATTAAAGAAAAAATTATTCAGGCTCGTAAAATAATACGGCAGAAGTATAACAGTATTAAGACTGCTCGCATTGATAATGAAAGAACATTCGAAAGTACTTATAAGCCTTTAATAGAACCTCTAACTGAAATAGTAAATAAAATCGATAAAAAAACACCTAAAAAGGAGGAGGAGGTCATTGATGTTAAACCTAAAAAACCACCCGTATTGATATTTCCAAGAAAGCACGCCACTATCCCCACTAGTCCGCTAGCTCAAGTTCAATGGACCCCACGTCTCACTCCATTAGGTGATTCAAGTAAAGGTGCTACTAGTCCACTAGCTCAGCTTCCGTTTTTCGAAGAAATCCTCCTCAAGTCTTCCATCTTTCTTGGAAACATCAGTCATGGGGAGATTAATACTGGGAGGAAGAAGAAGAACTGTCTAGTATCGTAGATGATTCCCATAATGAACCCATCTCGGAAGAATTTCTCGAGCAGTACAATGAATTGCCGCGTATATATGTTGAACGTATTTTGAAGAATGCTGAAGGTGATATTGATCATACGTATGGAGTCCACTATGATACCAAAACTGATAAATGGACAATTGGTAATACACCCATCACAATTAAAGGAGACGATATAATTATTAAAGGTGTCACGTATAAAGGGACTCCAGGATTATATGATCTGCTTATTATGAATGAACCCGACTTAAGTCTAGTAAAGTCAACAGATAGAAAAAATATAGAACTATTTTAGAGGCTACGAATGTAGTAAGGCGAGATTATGACGTAAGTGCACAGATTCGAGGAAGCCGCAGCAAAAAGTATACACAAATAATCAAACCCTTGCTGTCATCATCACCCACCACAACCAAGGGAGGAGGTGGAGCTGTTTTTTAAGGAATTAACAAACAGACCCATTGAATATAAATATTGGAATGATATACATGAACTAATTCGTGATCTGGAAGTATTGTGGGCAGAAAAATTAGCGGGAAACACAGGTGTTGTAAATGACATAATATCAATTGTAGAAGAACTATATGAAGATGGATACATTGAAAAACCGAACAACCGCTTTTTAAACAATATAAATGAGAATGCATTGATGTCGACATGTCACAACTAAAATGCCCCTTGACAAATTTGGACGTTCATATGTCCAGTATCAATTAAAGAAACTAGCCCCTCAGTTTAAACAGATTGATGCTAATCAATTTGATATTGAGAATAAGAGACTCAGCAATGTGGCCAATCCCATAGATCCTCAAGATGTCATCACTAGGCAATATTATGTATCAACAAGGTTCGATTTGGATGGAAATCGTTTGACACAGTTGGGTGACCCTGAAGAAGATGGTGATGCTATAAATAAAGGATACCTTGATTTCTGTTTACAAGCAGTTCGGAACACTTTCAAAGGAAACGCCAACGCTTATCTAGCGCTGGAGGAAAAACTACATCAACTTAAAGAAATTGTGAATAAATTAGCACCATGTCCAAATTACAACTCGTCAACGAATTGCACAAACCTGCACGAAAAAATTTTAAACGAAGGCGAACAATAATTAGAGGTTTTGATGATCTTTGGCAAGCAGATTTAGCTGAATTTAACACATATGCCAAACAAAATAAGGGTTATAAGTATATATTAGTGGTCATCGACTGTTTTTCGAAATACTTATGGACTAAAGGATTAAAAACGAAAACAGGTCAAGAAGTTACCAAGGCCATGCAAACAATCTTTGAAAAAGGTCGGAAACCTACCAATTTGCAGACAGATGCAGGAAAAGAATTCTACAATGCGCATTTTACTAAACTAATGCATCGTTATGGAGTCAATCATTACTCTACCTATAGCACAAAGAAGGCTGCAATTGCTGAACGTGTTATCAGAACCATTAAAGGTGCTCTATATAAGTCATTCAGCCTGCAAGGTAAATATAAATGGATTGATACAATTGATACCATAACGATGGATTATAACAATCGTAAGCATAGAACTATTAGAATGAAGCCCAAAGATGTTGGTAATCATACAAAGCTAGAGGCTTACACTAACATAAAAATATTCGATGGGAATCGATATTCTGTGGGTGACATAGTACGAATCAGTAAATTTAAAAATATTTTCGCCAAAGGATACACACCCAATTGGTCTAGTGAACTATTTAAGATTGTGAAAGTTTGCATTACTAACCCCACTACGTACATGCTTGAAGACATGAAGGGAAATCCTGTACTGGGAGGGTTTTATGAACATGAATTACAAAAACAAAGTATCGATGTATATCTAGTAGAAAAAGTGCTTCGCTCCAAGAATAATAAGTTATTCGTAAAATGGTGGGGATTGGATGAAAGATCATGGATCAATAAGGATGATATTGTTTTATAACATTTAACCTGTACTTTGTGAAACAAATTACTTATATTAGTTATATATATATATAGTTTGTAGAAAAGGATGTAGCTCTTAGATGAAATAAAACACACACAAAAATAATAGTATTTTATTTTTTAAATATTACATTTATTTTTAAAATTTCATTATCTTATAAAGTGAACCTAAAGTACTTATATAATCACTTAAATTACTGGATGGCCATATACCCGAATCTGGCCCACACCTCCATCCCAAACAGGAATTTGAATTTGTTTCACCTTTATTGATGTTGTCTAGTATCCAGTAATAAATTTTGTGGTGCTCATCGTTTTCCCACGGTTGAAACTTATAGTTGATATTTTGTTCTAATAATATTTCAATCAAAATATCGAGGCACTTGTAGTTAGCATAATATGTCGATTTCTCAATACATTCAGTTATAATAAATACAGTGTCCTTGTAAGCAATATTTTCTAACGTAGATTTAACATTTGTTGAATCATGAACCCTTAATAAATCATATAGATACATTTTAAGCGGTATGTCACCAAGTACACTCATATCGTCTAAGATCCTATCTACTTTATCAAAAGTTAATGAATTGTAGCCTTTATCGGTACACAATTTCATAAAACTTTTAATGGTATCGTCTAATTTAATTTTTTATCAAATAATGTCTAATAATAATTTCATTTGCACACTTTGAGTTTATAGCACACCAGTAAAACACTCATCGGGAATAACAATATTTTGTAATATATTCAGTATAAATGTATAGTTTTCAGGAGAGGTCAAAGAACGCTTCAGGTACTTTTTGTATATTTGATCACTACTGCACTGCAGCTCTTCCTGCAAGTTGACTTGAAGACTGCTCATTGTTTACTGAAAGTTATACCCCATGGTCTAGTATCAGTGAAATCAAAATTTACTAAGCGTTTATCGTCATAAGGATTGAGTATGACTTTATTTTGTTTAATGGTAAACACATCATGTTTCTTTGACCTTATGAGATGTTGATAGCGCCTTATTACGCTACTCTCAAACAGGACCTGTTTATAATCATTAATCGTGATCTGCCTCACGCTTGCTTGCGTAGAACCCTTTGATTTTTTACAACCTTTTCATCAACCGTGTAAGCATACATTTTGCACGAAGTCCTACAAATTCAACCATAATTTCGCCATGGTTTTCATCTTTCATTAAGCCGGGGACCTTTTTGTTTACTAATGGGAGTCCAAAGATGTTGTCAGGACTATAATCAGATGTATCGAATTTATCAATGTCCTCTTTAATACATTGATAGATATCAGGAACCGAAAAGGCGTATATGAGACTATCCGTATCCGTGTACAAGAGCTTAGCATTATTATGGAACTTGGGTAGCGTGTAACCGTAATGAAAATTATATAAAAAGTTTTTGAAACGTCTAAAACACTGAATCCGCATATATAGGTTTATTGAAATATACTTCAAGCTTATTCATTTGAATGATAAGCATATCATTGTCAAATATTGTACAACTATGAAAATTTGGTTTTGATATGTAAGCACGAGCACCATAGCGACCCTCCCATTTCGTTACTAGCCGTATGTCCTTATGTTTACGTACATTTTCCATCAGCTTCCCGAAAACACTATTAATCATTAATTTATAGAAATTTTATCGAATTCATTTTGAGATTGCTGACGCATGGCTGTATTTAAATCTATATATTTTTTAACCACGGAGACTGTTTAAAACGTAATATACGGTGTACTTTTACCAACTTCAATCCATATTTTAAATATACTTTTAAATTTCTGTAATGAATTACATAATTACGTTTTGGATACAAGGTAAGCAGTAATTTTTTCATTTTGGAATCAGACGCGGGTGGAACCATATGTTCGGGTGCTAGCGGTAGATCACTATGACTCTCATGTAATTCTATAGGATAGTCTAAATCACACTCGACTATATAACCAATTTCCGAATCATCAGGATGGTTTATTACATCTAAAGTTTCAAAATTAGCTTCATCAACAAAAGAAAAATCGCCAAATGGTAGAAATTCTGACATGGTGGCTCCATATAAATTATTCACGTCGTAGTACATTAAATACACACTTTCAGAGGTGGATCAAATTTTTCCTCCATGTACTTATTGTTAGCTTTAGCATACCGATTTGAACATTGAGCTACACCACCTCTAATCCCTCTTTCAATAAACATTAACATATCAATGTCTGTAAATAATTCTAACTTTACTTGTGTAATTTTAAGCATAGCATCGAATGCTAAACCGGGAGCTGTATAATAGTGCAGAGGATCAAGCTCGTAAGTACTTATACAAGTTTGCCGAAAGTTCTCGAAAATATCCGCTAAAAGTAGAACGTCTGTTTTAGATACAAATCGAGTATTCCCCTAACGATTTAATACTAAATTTGTTCCAAACGTTAACCGCATGCTCAAAACTCTCATCACTGATTCCCTCATTATTAAGATGACTGAAAAATGCTTCTTTAGGAGGAGCGTGGTCTCGTTTAATTTCTCCCAGTATCAATATACTCATAAGGAAACACACCTTTGCGAACTAGTAAAGAAAATTCTTCTTCATTGTTACATTTAGCTCGGGTAATAACTTTTTACTATTTTCCAAATAGTTTGATAACTTTTCAATACTACTACTCATAAATCTGAAAGAGTCAATAAATCTAAACTTAATTTTACTACCTTCTATTACTTTTGTGAAAGAGATATATCTTTCTTTGTTTATGGGTAGGAGTGAAATCGTACCGGGAATAGTAGCCAATTCTCTAATGACGAAATGGCTATCATAACCTGACAAATTATGAAACACAACCGGTAAGATGTGAGAGTCTTTATAGTTTAGGTTACAATTCTGATGTGATGCTCCTCGAAATGCTCCGGTGAAATGGTTATGGTCTCTGACCTTTATATCATTATCTGTAAATGGTTTTTCGCAAATGTGACAGATCGTAGTGCTTTCAAAGTGTTCAACCTGATTGGGAGTTAAAGTACCCATAGGAATTATTTTATTAATGATTTCGGTGCTCCAATGTGCAATACTTTGAAGCTCTTTAACAAACCATTGAATGCAATCATTTCCTCTATAAAGCCTAAATCGAGATAAAGAATCATTGTATGAACACTTTAAGTAGTAAGCAATGCTAAAGGGTATATGTTTGGAATGAAATAGAGTATTACCCCAAGTGATGTTAAATTTGTACACTTTTCTAAAATACTTTCTAAATCCGCATAAATTACAAACGGTGCCTTTTCCTGAAATGCGAAATTTTTGAACTGCAGGAACATCTCCGCTTCGGTAGGCATCCTGACTGAACATTGATTAAGTTGATGGCAGAGAGTGACATGTTTTTGTAGAAGGTGATCTGAAGAAAAGTGATTCAAGCATTGATAACAAATAAACTTCTTGTGCCCCTACTCGATAGTTGTTTAGAAAAAGAGCTGACATATTTTTAATCCACGCGAAATGATAAACAGTATAATTTTTGTATTAATAGCATCAGCAGTAGAACCCGCAGAATGATAATTAGGCGAAAGTACTAAAAGATTTATAGGTTCCCTGACACTATTTTCTTGATTTACACTTAATACTAGCGGTAATACACCTTTCCCTGAATACAAAACAAATTAATGGAGAGGTTGTTTAATTTTTCAAATTTTTTTACATCATCTATTTTAATGGGAAAGGAAATTGAACCATAATTCAAAACATCTCTAAAATGAGGATAACTGTAAACTCTATCTGAATGAAGTTGCACTGGGTATAATGCCGAAACAACGGCCCACAGGAAGCAGTACTCGTCATCGTTCTTAACATTCACTACCGCATGCTTTACTGCTATGAAGTAAGGAACTTTAACGTAAGTCGAAAGGCCACCTCTAAATGGAGTATAGCTATTAATATTCACCTTTAAATGTAAAACTTCATGTAATGCCCAACCAGAATCCCTTTCGGAAAACTCCTCTAACTTTTTTGTAATTTGTAATAAACGTTATTGTTATACCACTCACGCAAATTGGTGGTAATATCGATGACATAATTTTTATGGCAAATGTCTTCAACTCAATAACATGATTTTGAGGTTGCATGAAATTGCAGACTAAAATGACATTGACCTTTAGCATCGTTTGTCTTAGCATTACTTTAACCTTTCGCGCAAAACTATTGTATGCATTTTGTAAAAAATAAGAGGGTCCTTGATGTTTGCTATATTGACTATAATTCCAGTAAGTAACCTACCATTGAAACATGAATCTAGAGAGTACCAACTTAATTTGCGTGTACGCTTTTTAGTAACATTTCCACTACCTGTTTTCTCTGAAGCGCTCTTTAACTGTTTAACTCTTATAAGATAACACTTTAGCAATGATAAATTACTTTCGAGTTTAAGCAAATTTTCGCATGTCTCTAAATAAATTTTATTTTGAATTATATCTCGCAATAGCTTAATATTAGTGTTAATTATACGGATGTGCCTTACAAATTCATTTTGGGTTTTCAACAATGGAATAATATTTCTTGTTAAATTAACAATATCACTACTGTTGGGTATACCGTTACTCATAGTTACCTTCAAAACTGTATCCAACACTGCAAGAAAATATGAAGCACACGATTATATAGTAATGGAAACAAATATTATATTTATTTGATATGTAAAATTAAAAATTTAAGTAACTATAGAAGTACTTTAGGTATACAATTGCAATTCTAGTCGTGAGTGCAATATACTGACTGGTACAAAACTGCTCTTTATCTCCTTATATAGTAATATAAACCTAGCATTCAAGGTCAAAACTGCTTATAACTTGTTGCAAGAGCTTCAGTGTGCATAGATTGCATTTTGTAGCGTTTACTGGGAACATATATTAACCTTGACATCAATACTGTTCTCATGACTCATGCTGCATCACCTTTGCTTGCTCAGGTCATTGTACTAACCACTTCCACTTGTTATCAATTTTGTTAACGTTAACAGATCTATGTGTATATAACGTTAAAGTTTTAATTGAATACTCATTAATTATTCACCATTAGTAATGGCTTCATCCAGTAAACGATCTAAACTTTCACTAAAAGACAGGCAAAACCTTGTATTTTACATGATGTTTTGGTGCGCCCATCAAATAACACCGCACAACTAGCACCCTTCAAAGAGACCATCCCATCATAAATAACATGACGCAACCAGCACCCTTCGAAGAGACATCCCATCATCTCCATCAGGGATAGTGATGTAGAGGATGAATTTTCAAGTATTTCGAGAGGTATGTACAATTTTAATTAATTAATATTATAGTTTCCTTTCATTAATTCATAGAGAATTTTAGTACAAATAAAATTATTCATTTTTCAGCATAACACCAGCAACCACGGTTATAGCAACACCCCCACAACCACCACCGTTGCGAAACCTGCAATATGGAGGAAAAAATTTGACTCTTATAGAAGGGCATCTCACACAGCAGGATTATGAGCACGATCCACCGACCCTTCAAGCCTTTAGGGAAACAAGTATTCGGTGGTTGCGAAAGCTTCACAATGACTATTTGAATAGTGAGGTGGTGGGGGTGGAGCGAGCGGAAAAACTGGATAAAGAACTGAAGGAGGCTAATCAATATTTAGAGTGTGTGCGGCAAAATATACTAAAGACTGAAAATATATTGCTTACGTTGGAAGGGATGGATGTGTGATGTTTTTTTGGAATTTATTGTATCTTTTCATTATACAAAATAAATGTAAATTGTTTTATATTTTATTATTTTTCATGAATTATTCCCATTATCCAAAAATTTTACTACAGCTAAAAATTTGAGTGATAGTCCAAGTTGCGCTAGAAAAGTGAAATTAAAAACATCTGGAAGTCTGACTTACTCATGCATAAATTTCTGCATCAAAGTAAAGCAGTCCTTTTGCAAATTTTAATTGCATGCTGCGTTACAAATTTTAACTTATAATAAGTTAAGGAAATAATTGAATCCTTGAGTAAGTGCTGAATACAAAATGTTAATTTCAATTAATTTTGTAATTATAGGAAATAATAACTTAAAAATACACTAAGAAGGTTATTGCAAAATATCATATATAAAGCATATATAAAGCATATAAAGCATATAAAGAAAGTGTGAAAATATAATACAGTTAAAAGAAAGCTTGCGTTAAATAAAAGTTAAAACAGTTCTCAAATGCATGTAAATCTGAAAACTTTACAGCATGTATTTATAAACACAAATGACACAATTGCATTCATATATATTTTTACAAATCCTGTTTAAAAGTTGTAATGTAAATTGATGACATAGAAATAGAATGTTTGCTAAATGCTTTCACAGCAAAAAACTGCGTTCATTATCCTACAATGATTATTAACGCTGCGAAAATTACAAGTCATGTTTTAAGTGTTGTTTTAAAATTGAATTTGGTAATTTAAAGAGCATTTAGATACATTAAATGGATAAATGGCATGCATATGTTTCTTCTGAGCTTACGTAAGTACAAAAAGGTGTGTTTTAAGTGCTTTTTGTTGTTTCAAAATGGAATTGGAATTTAAGTGTAATTTTTCATATTTTGGAAAAATTATTACATCAAATGATAGATTACCACTTCTACAACACAACTGCGTTGAAAAAAATTTTTTTCTCTCGGAATTAGACGAAAATTTAAATTTTTAAGAGCGCATTTTTCTAGGACTTTACTATTTATTAAGCAATTTCAGTAGTACTTTAATTGCTAACATGAATTGTTTCATCACATTTTTTTATCACATTTTTTTTTGTGTTTTCAAATTTTGGAAACTGCTATAATTGGCGCTCTTACTTATTGGGTATATATACGAAAATTCAGAATTTTGGGTAAAGGATTATCGAGTTGTGATTTATTAAGCGATTAACAACGTTCAATTACATATCAAAACTACAAACTTTATCATTAATCATTGAAAATTTTTTTCACATTTTTTTAGTTTTGAGAATTTTGGACTGCTACCTATTGCGCTCTTACTTGTTTAGTATACATGCCAAAAATTGGAATTTTTGGGTAAAGGATTAGTGATTTATAAATAAATATAAATATATATAAGCTTTATGTGTCATTTCTTCCTACATAATTTGTATAATTTAAGTCATGATAAGAAACTCGTTTAATATATATATATCTATATAATTCAATTAAAACCAAACAGAAATTTCACTTTTTTCTTTCTTCTATGCCTACACACACACACTTTATTTTTTCAAATGAAGTGCCTTTTCCTTATGCAATATAACATACATGTAATTACTTATTTACTAAAGCACCTTTTCATGGCACATTCACTCGAAGTTGCATCATTTTCTTTTTAGCTCATACAGCTCTAAATCTACCCTCAATTTTTTATTTCCTTGATTAACACCTCGAGCCTTTTCTTTCTCTCATCAATACTTAATAATTCTTTCTTTCTTTCTCTCCTTATCAATCTTATTACTTTCACCATTTCTAGCAATGAAAAGTTTACTGAATCATGCAATCACGGAGAAGCCTTTTATTATAAACATGCATCCTTTCAAAACTGCTAACCTCCTCAAAAACTTTCAGATTTCTAAGAATGATTACCTTGCAACTTCTATTTTTAGCTTTTCACCTTGACCTTTTATATTTCTAAGAAACCACCGTAAGTCAATAACCTTTGACCTTCAAAACTATTTTTGATTTATGATTACCTTGCAACTTTTAGCTTTGACCTTGACCAACTACATTTTAAATCTCCGCTTAAACTTCGACCTTGAAAGAGCTCCAAAAGCTTCCGATTTCACCACCAGAGGGCGAGTGACTCAAAATTTAAATCCCCACCACAAGCATGCTTGAGACGTGGAGCGCGTTCTGGCATAACGAGAAAACTCACTTGACCTTGAAATAAATCCCCATAAGATTTACATGGGTGACCTTGAACTGGTCCAGGATCGGCCTTATATGTCTACTGTTACCTAAGCAAGTTCTTTAAACTTGAGTGTTATGAAGTGCCACGCAATGGTACTTTGTTAAAAAATATCGCGTAGTAATAAAACTGGGGAAGGGATACCTTTATATTGGTCGAAGAGAGCTGTGAATAGTTTTCAACGCTAGAGGTATCTTTGAATCTTGGGTGATAGGTAAATAAAAGAGACCAATTAGTACAACGTAAAAAAAAATGGAATGAATCCCTATCCCTGACTATTAAAGAACGGTATAGAAGGTTTGCCAGTTTAGTTCCGATGTTTCGGCACGGAACGTTGGGTAACAAACACTCAATAGAGCATCAGCCAGTAAAGGCAAAGTGCAAGCAGCCGACATAGCTTAGTGATATGTGCGGGGTTCTTACTTATTACTCCAAAAGGGCACTCGACACCCCTCAAAGTCAAAACCAGGAAAAATATGTCACAAACGCGCCACCTCTTAAGTAAATTTATAATGGAAAAAACGTGATGAACTAGATCTTAAAATAATGGTCCAACAGGAAACCATAATGTTCTCTCGGAAAGAAACCAGTCACCTCTACCTAAAATTCTACTTCAAAAATATCTACGAAAAGTTCACCTAAACTTAAATAAAATCTTATGCTTATTTAAAATCCGCCAAATTGTGCTGGTCGTAGTTTCTAAATGCGAAAAATCCACTGCCAAATTAGCAAACAAACAAAGAAACTTGCCTACTTGTTGCCGCGAATCCAGGTGAAACGGTGAATACAATCTGTAAGTTAATTCCTATAAATCTTCAAAATATTTGCGAATACTCGCAAAAAACAACACTAGCATGCAAATAAACTAGATTATCGGTCAACGATCTATTAAATTTACAATTAGGTTACGTTATACCTTAAACATGCTTCAAAAGCAATTTTACCAACCAAATCCTAAATGACAACCTATTAAGAAAATCTCCCTAAAATTATTACGTTAAAGCTTGTACTAAAATATTTAAAAGTAATCGAACATCGTAACCGTAAAATTGCTTAAATCCGATACTAACATAAAATAAATTATTCGGCAACTTGAATATAAACACAATATCTGATCTTTGCAATTTTGATCAAACGTAATTAATATAGCAGTAAAAAGAAATGGGATCACAAAAAAGTATTATACACTGTAGAGAAAGTAATACTCAGTTCATTAACACAACTCATATTGTAATAAACTAAACATAAGCAAACAGCGTGTTTATGTAGATGTTAATAACATCAACAATTTCGTAAAATCCATTGCTTGAATTGGATTGTCTCAATTCCTCAAAATAATCTATTGTATCTTAAATTTACACAACATCAAAATAACTCTTGTTAATGCCGATCACAAAAATTATACATGTTTGGAAATACATAAACTTGTATAACAAGTTCAGAATAAAAGAAAACTAACACACCACATGCTATAATTAATTTACGGATGGATACACTTGTGTGTGTGTGTGTGTGTGTGAGTGTGTGTGCGTGTGCGTGTGTGTGCGTGCGTGCGTGCGTGCGTGCGTGCGCGTGCGCGTGCGCGTGCGCGTGGGGGTGTGTGGGTGTGTGGGTGTGTAAGTGTGTGGGTGTGTGGGTGTGTGGGTGTGTGGGTGTGTGGGTGTGTGGGAGTGTGGGTGTGTGGGTGTGTGGTGTGTGGGTGTGTGGGTGTGTGGGTGTGTGGGTGTGTGGGTGTGTGGTGTGCGTGCGTGGGTGCGTGTGCGTGTGCGTGCGTGTGCGTGCGTGTGCTGTGCTGCGTGCGTGCGTGTGCGTGCGTGCTGCGTGCGTGTGCGTGTGCGTGCGTGTGCGTGCGTGTGCGTGCGTGTGCGTGCGTGCGTGCGTGTGCGTGCGTGTGCGTGCGGTGCGTGCGTGTGCGTGCGTGTGCGTGCGTGTGCGTGCGTGTGCGTGCGTGCGTGCGGTGCGTGCGTGTGCGTGCGTGTGCGTGCGTTGCGTGCGTGTGCGTGCGTGCGTGCGTGCGTGTGCGTGCGTGCGTGCGTGCGTGCGTGTGCGTGCGTGTGCGTGCGTGTGCGTGCGTGCGTGCGTGTGCGTGCGTGTGCGTTGAGTGCGTGCGTCCGTGCGTGTGCTGTGTGGTGTGCTGTGCGTGCGTGTGCTGTGCTCGTGTGAGTTGCGTCGTGTTTGTGTGTCTGTGTGTGTTGTGTGTGTGTTGTGTGTCTTGCGTGTTTCTTAACGTTATTGTTTATTTTGTGGCGCTGTCTTACCTTTTTTATTTTGTTCTGGGTTGTTTCAGGAATAGTTCTTTCATTTGTGTGTTCTATGTGTAATTGCTGACTTCTTTGCGTGTTTGAATGCTACTTCATTACTTGTTCGCACTATGCCTGCAAGCATTGCGAATTTTTGCGATGAGCTTCTTTGGTTTGAAGGTTTGGAATGTTTGGGCTATTTATGTGCCTACCATTGCTGATTTATTGGATTCTTGCATTTTAGGCTACGTACTTTTGCGTTTACTTGGAAATATCGATCAATGTTGCGAGATACCTTGTATTTCACTACAAAAACAATTTTTTGAAAATTAATTCTGGCTTAAGTTATGTTGCAAGATGCACTTTTTGTGAATATTTGGAACACTTAACCGTACGCCAAAGGTACAATACCTTTTGTAAAGGTAATTCTACTTTAGGTTCTAAAAGTTTTGTGGGAAGCCTTAAGAACTATATACAGGTTGCTCTAAGATGTGTAGTACTTGTCAGCTTTTGCTCATTAAAGCAACTCATGGGGCACAGAATTTATCTGTTAGTCACCGAGAAAATCCATTTTGGCGCGCCCACATCGAAACTGGTGTAACTATTAAATTTTTGCAAAATTCGGGCTAATTGCTGTCGAATGCTTATGGGTAACAACACTTAGGAAATGCATTTTTCCGCGTCCAAAACGAAGTTTAAGACTAAATGGAGCCCAAATGATTACCAGCACAAGTCACAAATCGCAAGTTTTGGCCATCGGGGAGATCCATTTCCCCCAATTCCAACAAAATTAGTATATAAATATAGGTTTTAGGCAACATCCGGTCTCAATGCTGACAAATACTCATAGGTCACGGAATTTAGCCTTTAGTCATCAAGGGATTCTATTTTGCCGCGTTTATAAGGAAATTAGTGTATAAATGGATTTTGGGCCAAATTCAGTCCTAATGGCGACCAGCACTCATGGGTCACAGAACATAGCTCTTGGTCATGAGACAATTTATTTTGCGGCATCCACAAAGAAATTCCTCTTTCCACATTTTAGGCTAAATTCAGCCCAAAAAATGACTCTCATGGGTCACAGAGAATTGCGTATGCTTATCAAGGCAATCCATTTTTTACAACCCCAAAGACATTGGTGTATAAATGTAGATGTCGGGCAACATTCTGTCCAAGCGCTAACAAACACTCATCGGTCACAGAATTTAGCTTTATGTCATCAAACATCCTGTTTTGCCGCGATTCCAACATAGATTTTGCGCAATATGCGTCCTAATACTGACATAGACCATTAAATTTTTTAGCTAAATTAGGCCTAAGTGCTAGTTTGCCAATCATGTGCTATTTTACGCCGTTGAAATAAAACTTTACGCCTTTATAGGAAAGAAGTTAATTACATTGACACCACCAACTTGACAGCCGTGAACTTCTGTATAAATAAATTTTTTTATCCCGTATTTAAGCCCAAATTATGTGCCGCTTTGCGCCGCTAAAATACAATTTTCCGTTTCCAAAGGATATAAATTATTGCATAAATTACATCAACTAGGCCTCATAATCTTTGTATAAACTAATAATCCCATGAGGGATATTTAGTTAAATCTTGTGTCCGGTTAGGAAAGAAGTTATTGTAAAACTAACATCAATATGGCTAACTTCACTGCCGTGACTTTCTGCATAAATTAACTGTTTCTTATTTAGTAATTAGACGCCAATTATGCGTCGCTTGCCACCTCTAAAATAGAAATTTTTGTCTCTACAGGAAATAAGTTATTGCAAAAATTATATCGACAAGGCAGACTTAATAGAATTAAGAAGAAACTAAACTTTCTCTGTAGAATATAACTACCTTAATAGAAGAAATTTAGCATATCCATAATGTAAAAGTGTAAGAGTGCTGAATATATATATATATATATATATATATATATATATATATATATATATATATATATATATATATAAACATAACTAATATATAACGGACGAACTGGCGTTTGAATAATAACATACTAAAGGTAAGAAAAACACACATTAATTAAGTAAACAGGTAAACAACAACACACTTAACCCAAAGTGAAGTTAAAAGGAATGAAATAGTTTTAATAATAACTTTTCTGGGATAATTATACAAACTACACAATACACAACATTGTAAAAACAAATTTACGTCAGGTGAACATTTAAACTGTCATGTGGGAGAGATGTTAATAGATATCACGTTGCTAACTTGAAAACAATTTCAAAGCTAATACAGTGTAAGAATTTTCAATCCTAATTTTCATTTTTTAGGCTTATTGAGCTGCATACTACGAAACCTTAAAAAGAAAAGTCATACATATTTTCGTATAAATGGCTATTCATGGAAAAAATTTAAACAAACGTTTAAATTCCACATTAGGAATTTTTTGCCGTGAAACTACGTATCGTGTCACTAGTATAGCTATACCGCCATTTTACAGTGTTGCCATGTCACAAGGACATGCGGTTTTACCAGATTTCGCTTTTGACGGGAAATTAAAAAAATGTCAAGGTCATGTGTTGGCGGAAAATTTTAATTTTCATGGTCGGTAAGAGATAAAAATTTTATGGTTAAGGCCACGCCCATTTTCATTGTTCATAGTTTTAAATTTCAAGGTCGTCCGGAAAATAAAATTTGAAGGTTAAGCACCCTTTTCATTGCTTAAACAATTCTTTGAATCAACCTTTATAGACCTTTTGGTTCTTGCATTGGCTAAATTGAGTCAAGATCTTCAAAGTAAAAATTTATTGGTATCATGTTACAATGCTTAGAAATCTAAAAAATAGAAAATAGAAAAACAAGGAGAATGAATGCTAAAAGGTAGTTCAAGGTTAGATGGTTCTTGTATTGGCTAAATTGAGTCAAAGTCAAATTCTTGGAAATTTAAGCAGTTCTAGCAAAATGAGCACTCCTAATCAATGACTGGAGTAGGTACGATTGGAGACTTTTGGAACACCACATTTACAAGGTCCCACATTCTCAAGGTCCCCACATTCTTAAGGTCGCATTTGCCAAAGGTTGCACGATAGGAAGATCATTCGAGTGCGCTAATTTCCCAAGATTCCACTTGCCCAAGGTTACACAATAGTAAGGTCATTCGTGTGCACTACTTTCTCAAGGTCCCACATTTCGAAATTGTCATAATATCGAGGTCGTTCAAGTCTCACACATTTTCAAGGTTATACATTCTCAAGCCCATTTGGCAACCCTACGTACTAATGGTCACATAGCTATCTCACTTCGCCAAGGTCAGCTCAAACAAATCTTCGATTGTCTGATATCACACTTTTAACACTAACCTCAATATAAAAAAAGAAAATATGTTAATATATTTATTTCTCCTATAAGCAGAGACATGTACAAATGTAATCAGTGGTGTAATCATGTGGTTCAAGTAATTGAGCGTACGTGCAGTGTGGCGCTGGCTGCATCGGTTTATTCTAACTCCGCACATGAAGCATTCAACCGTAGCGTCTGCAACTGTGGAAATGAGCTGCTGCAAGCGATGAAGGAGAGTGAACTCTAGACCATGTTCGATACGTTAGTAAACGTTTATCAAAAAAATTGTAATACTGAGGATAATAAAAGGTTGGTGGCACGTGGCAAATGTTCTCACCGTAGAACACAGTAAGCTACTAACAGGAAATAATTTATTATATAAAAGATATACAGTGTTAGGTAAACATGCGACAAAAATTCAAGGGGTTATTTATTGGCATATTCTAAGGATATTTTGTCGTATGGTAGTAGATATACTACCCTACCTCTGGCTCAATTTTGATAATAATAATAATAATAATACACCTTCCCGTACAGATTGTGTACATCCAGGTCAACGGTTTTAAAGGTCATCGTACACATTACCTGCATCGAAATATATTTCTCATGGTCATCACATTGTCTAGGTCTAAGTAAATGGTTTCCAAGGTCATCACATAGTCTACCTCAAAAGTACAAGGTTTTTCAAAACCACGTTCCGTGCATGTCTTCAAGGCCAGGAAATGGTCAAGGTCACCAATCAATTCTATGGTTGAGTGAAATTTTCAAGGTCACACACCCCATCAATCACATAAAGTCTCAAGCCCTGAGGTGTTATTACAATTCTCAAGGTCAGGGGTATTAAATAGACTTTTAAGGGTATGGGGATTCCACTTTTCAGGGGTCAAGGTCACCAATTCTTGCCTTAGCCAGGTTAGTTATTACAATTATTCTCAAGGTCACCCGCTGGGGTATTTTATTACAGATTATTGTCTGCTAATAGTCAAAGTTTATTGACCTCTTCAAGGTTATCGGTTTCAAGGTCACACAACCAGCAAAGTTCATTGACCTATGTGGTTCAGGCCAAAAATGGATTTACGCAGGATATTTCAAGCACCTCAAGGTCAAAGGTTATTCAAAGTTCTTGTATTGACTAAATTCCAATAAAAGGATTATGATTACATGGCCTCATAGTACTATCCTAAACCAGTAGGATGAGGTAGTTCTCCTTAGAACCGGATCCGGTTCCCAAAGACAGATAGCCGTTTCCCAAGACAGATAGCTGTTTCGCAACACAGGTAGCCGTTTCCCTCATTTCAAGGTCAATACTATACAGACCCTGGGCTACTTTTCTACGGGTGTTTCTGCTCAAGGTCAATGTCATCGTACACATTGCATACATCGAAGTATATTCCTCAATGTCATCCATTGCCTATGTCCATGTACATGGTTTTCAAGGTCGCTCACATTTCCTACCTATCCTTCAAGGTTATCGTAGACATTACCTGCGTACACGGTCATTTTACCTATGTCAAGGTTTTCAAAGGACCCACGCTGTCTATGTATATTCTTCAAGGTATGGGGACTCGCATTACCTACGTCAAATTCAACGGTTTTTAAGGTCACCATATACATTGCCTACATCAAAGTATAGACCTCAAGGTCATTGAAGTAACCAGATTTGAAAAAAGTCACTATAAAGGTCACCAGATTGATTTTCAAGGTCAAGGTCACATCAAACTCAATTAGAATTTTCAAGGTCAAGGTCACTCACATTGCTTGAATATTATTGAAGGTCATCCTTGCACGTACGCGCGCCCCGATTGAAGGTCAAAGCCTCCAAGTACATGGTTTTTCAAGGTCAAGGTCACATACGCATTGTCTGCATCAAGGTATATTCCTCAAGGTCAAGGTCATTTAAGTAATTAGATTTGAAAAAGGCACTAGAAAAGTTACTAGATTGGTTTTCAAGGTCAAGGTCATTGACGCTCCGGTACAGATTGTCTGCTTCAAGGTCATGTGGAAGGAGATAGTTATGGTCGCTCTCATTGCCTATCTTAAAGTTTATTTGCACGTACGCGCGCCCCGCTTCAAGGCCGAAACGTCCATGTACATGTTTTTTCAAGGTCACGGTCATCATACACCTTGCCTGCATCAAAGTATATCCCTTAAGGCCATTGAAGTAACTAGATTTAAGAAGGCACTAGAATTTACTAGATTGGTTTTCAAGGTCATTAATGCTTCCGTACAGATTGTCCGCTTCAGGTTCACGTGGTAGGAAATGATCTCTCTCATTGTAAATGTTCTTAACGTACACACACCCCGCTTCATAGTCTTAGGATTTTAAGCTTACGTGATCAACCTTCTGGTTTGCCAAAGTCACACACAGTTGAGGTTGTGTAGGAGGATGCACCTAGAAATCAAGGTCGATTCTAAATTGTCTAAGCTAAGCATGTTTCAAGGTCATCAAGCAATTCTTGGAATTTACTTTGTAAGGTCACATCCCCCAGCAAAGTACACTGACCTCAAGTGGTTCCGTTCCCCAAATACAGATAAACGTTTTCCAAAGACAGTTAGCCGTTTCCCAAAACAGGGGAGCCGTTTCTCAAAACAGATAGGTGTTTCGCAACACAGGTAGCCGTTTCCCCCCATTTCAAGGTCATACTTCTGCGAAAAGAACAAAGGCGATCCATTGTTCTGGCCGAAGTAGGGTAATAATTCCTAAAAATAGATTGTTATCTAGATACTTCCACCATTTCAGGCTGTATTCTGAGAAATCAATTTTCAAGAACAAATACAATCCATTGTCAAGGTCAAAGTTTTTTGCTCAAGACCATCATGCACATTGCCTACGTATATTCCTCAAGGTCACACAGAATTTCTTGGCTAAGCTAAGGTGTTAATTCTTATAAATCAATTCTCAAGGTCAGGAGTATTAAATAGACTTTTCAGGGCGTTCGGGATTCTGCCTTTCAGGGTCACCCAAGCAATGCTTGACTGAGTCAAGACGTTAACTCTCAAGGTCGGAGGTATCATACAGGTTGTCAGTGTCTATGCTAAAATGTGAATCATAGTTCTTGTATTGGCTAAATTGTAATAAAAAGGTTATGTTCACACTATGTGGATTCATAATACTACTGTCCTAAACTACCAGGATGAGGTAGCTTTCCTAAGAACCGGATTCGGTTACCAAAGACAGATAGCCGTTTTCAAAAACAAGGGGGCCGTTTCCCAAAACAGGGATCTGTTAACCAACACGGGTAGCCGTTTCCCTCACCATTTCAAGGTCACACCTCTGAGAGAAGAATAAAGGCGATCCATTGTTCTGGCTGAGTCAGGGTCATAATTCCTAGAAATCACCTGTAGGGCTATCAAATAGATTGTCAATGGCTAAAATGTACTGGTATCAATTTTCAGGGTCCTAAAAAATCAACCTGCAAAGATATCCCAGTAGATGACCGGTAAAGGTATCTAGGAGGATGCTCTTTAAGGTTACGTGTACTGTAGGATCCACTTTCTCGTTTTCAAGACCATTGCGTACACACATTGCATGCGTATGTTCTTCAAGACCACGTATAGTGATCCACTTAGTAATATTACTAAGAAAAACCCGCAAGTGCATTAGGTCAAGGCCATCATACACGTTGCCTACGTATATTCCTCAAGGTCACACAGCAATTCTTGGCTGAGCTAAGGTGTTAATTCTTATAAGTCAATTCTCAGGGATATTAAATATACTTTACAAGGCGTGGGGGATTCTATCTTTCAGGGTCATCCAAGCAATTCTTGGCTGAGTCAAGACGTTAATTCTAAAGGTCATTAGACCGATTCTGGACCACCCTGAAGTTAGTTAAGGTCAAAGGACAGCAGCATCATGGTCAAAGAAGTCTGCACCACTCTGAAGTCAGTCCAGGTCAAAGGGCAGCAGCATCAAGGTCAAGGAAGTCTGGAGCACTTTGAAGTTAGTCAGGTCCAATCTAAAAATAGAAATTGGAAGGGTAGTAGCATCAACGCCGAAGAAATCATAGCTCGATTCTGGACCGCATGATACGAATTTCTGTGTTGAAGTAGGTTAGGCTGTTCAACCAATTTGGCAGTCACGGTGTTAGTTCTTAGAAATCAACCTGCAGCTCATAGATCGATTCTGAAAAAAAAATATTGCTGGTAAATGTTGTCTCAAACATGTATTTACACCCAAAGGTGCCTATTTTGTGTTCAAACCACCATTTCCGTGCACGTCTTAGATGTAGAACTTCAACAAGCCATCTGGTTAATCAATAAGCATCACTGCATCAAATGGGGATCTGGATATACCTCTACACATCTCTTTCCACATATACTTCGTGAACTAATATCGGTAACAGATGATGTGTACGTTAAAGGGCGAGAAAAAGCCGATTACATTCGAAAAATATTGAGACAGTCAGTTATAGAAATTGAACAGCAACCAGATTTACCCGAAATGAAAACAACTTGTTTCTTTCATACACAGACCACTTGTAATTGTGCTTTGACGAATGTACACTTTTTATACAATAACTATGTAAGACAATGTCAGTAAAAGGTTTATGAAATGTGTGTGCTGATAGGGGTTATAAGTAAAGGGGAAAAGTTTGTAATATTTACAATAAAATGCAATTATATATTATTTTAAGTGTATTATTTCATGTAAAGCTACAGCCTCTGATGCAAACTATTTCTATGGTTATACCCCACCCTATCCATCTAGAGAAACAATGATGTTAAGGAATCAAGGCAAATTTTAGCATTCCCTGGAGGTAAAATTCTTGGAAATTGCAAATAAGCGTTCCTATTACTGAATTCTAACAATAGAATCAGTTCGTGGAAACAAGAGGGTTGTTGTCTATGCTAAACGTATGTCAAGGTTCCTGTATCGGCTAAATATTATGCTTACAGTACCAACCCAACCACCAGCAGGAGGTTGTTTCTCTAGGACAGATAACTGTTTCGCAAATACAGATAGTCGTTTCCCAACACAGCTAACCCAGAAGCAGTAGTAGTTTCCACCCACAGAAAACGAATTGAACCAGGCCGTAAAGTTTATTGATCTAAGGGGGTTAAAATTTATTGGTTCGAAGGATGTCATATTCTTAAAAATCAACCCATGGGAAGGTTGTTTATTATGCTAAAAAGATTAAGTAGTGGTTAAATTGAGTCAACTTTTGCGTGTTTATAGAAAAGCTGAATAATCCGCTTAAATTACCTACTTTTAGAGATGCTGGAATAAGTCAACAGAGTTATCGTCCAGGGGTAGTTTTTAGCAAATTCTAAACTGTTCGATGAGAATGACTCTTTGTGGGTCTGAAAAAGCTGGACAGAAAGCAGTAACTGCGGAGGAGTGAGCGATTGGAGACGTTAATAAAGCAAGTGAAGCTCGATTTGGAGTGTTATATAATGAAAACAGAAAATGATGAAGCTGTGTATTAGCAATGAGTAATATGTTAAAATAGAGTATGTAGTAAAGGTTAAGAAGTGCGGGGAACGTGTAGTGTTGGAAGCGGAACTGTATAATTAAAAAGATTTGTGTGCTGTTTTTGCATATAAGTTAAAGGGGCGTAGACAGTAAAATAACTTTAAAACAGCTTCTGGTTTTCGGGGTAATATATCCAGTTCTTTATTGGTTTGCAACGTTTAGTTGTGGCGTATCTAGTAATTAATCAGCTTTTCCGATTTTTTAGGTGGGGTCAATGTGCCCTCATTAAGTTTATTATCATTCAAATTATCCTCAGAAGTATTTAACGTTTTTAGGGAATTAGCGCAGTGATGGATCTTGAAAATTGATTTCTCAGAATTGAGCCTGAAATGGTGGAAGTATCTAGATAACAATCTATTTTTAGGAATCATTACCCTATCTCGGCCAGAACAATGGATCGCCTTTGTTCTTTTCTCAGAGGCGTGACCTTGAAATGGGGGGAAACGGCTACCTGTGTTGCGAAACAGCTAACTGTTTTGAAAAACGGCTCCCCTGCTTTTGGAGAACGGAACCACTTGAGGGCAGTGCACTTTGCTGGAGGGCGTGACCTTACAAAGTAAACTTCCAAGAATTGCTTGATGACTTGAAACATGCTGAGCCTAGACAACAATCTGTATGATACCCCTTGAGAACACCTCAGGGCTTGAGACAGACACCAATGAACTTCCTAGAACTGATGGGGGGCGTGACCTTGAAAAGAATCAAAATTTGATTTAGACTCAATCATACATACCCTCAATAGTGTGTGACTTTGACAAACGAGAAGGTTGATAACGTAACCTTGAAATCCTAAGACGACTTTGAAGCGGAGTGTGTGTACGTTAAGAACATTGACAACGAGAGTGATGATTTCCTACCACGTGACCTAGAAGCGGACAACCTCTACTTGAGAACCAATCTAGTAACTTCTAGTGCCTTTTTCAAATCTAGTTACTTCAATGGCCTTAAGGAATGTACTTTGATGTAGACAAGGTGTATGATGACCTTGACCTTGAAAAACCATGTACATGGACGTTTCGACCTTGAAGTGGGGCGCGCGTACGTGCAAATAAACTTTAAAATAGGCAATGAGAGCGACCATAACCATTTCCTCTCACGTGACTTTGAAGCGGACCATCTGTACGGGAGCGTCAATGACCTTGACCTTGAAAACCAATCTAGTAACTCTTCTAGTGCCTTTTTTAAATCTAATTACTTCAGTGACCCTGACCTTGAGGA
The DNA here is from genome assembly GCA_036346205.1 of Vesta saturnalis. Lineage (NCBI taxonomy): Eukaryota > Metazoa > Arthropoda > Insecta > Coleoptera > Lampyridae > Vesta > Vesta saturnalis. Next base: position 113,190 of record JARFJB010002103.1, on the reverse strand, counting down.
ATATACTTTGATGCAGGCAATTCGTGTGATGACCTTCACCTGAAAAAACCATGTACTTGGGCGCTTTGACCTTGGAGCGGGGCATGCGTACGTGCAAGGAGGACCTTGAAGAATATGCAAGCAACGTGAGCGACCTTGACCTTGAAAATTCTAATTGACTTTGATGTATGAAATATGTATGTGACCTTGATCTTGAAAACCAACCTGGAGACTTTTCTAGTGACTTTTTTCAAATCTGGTTACTTCAATGACTTTGAGGACTATACTTTGATGTAGGCAATGTATATGATGACCTTGAAAACCGTTGAATTCGACGTAGGGAATGTGAGTCCCCATACCTTGAAGAATACACACAGGTAGCGTGGGTCCTTTGAAAACCTTGACATAGGTAAAGGACCGTGTAAGCAGGTAATGTCTGCGATGAACTTGAAGGATAGGTAGACAATGTCAACGACCTGGAAAACCATGTACTTTGACGTATACAGTGTAATGACCTTGATGTATATACTTCGATGTATGCAATGTGCACGATAACCTTGACCTTGAGCAGAAACCCTCGTAGAAAGAATATAGTAGAAAAGTGGCCCAGGATCTGTATGGTATATCTACTTATGATGATTTTTGAAAAACCCCTTTGTTTCGAAGATACAGGGTGAACAAATTTTGCGACAACCATATTCGATATTTGTTGCAATCGACTTTGTTTTCACTATCGCTAAATCGACGTATTAGCTCATTTGCAACTTTTGTCCAAGTTTCGTCAAGATCGGCAATGATGTCTGGATGTCTGTGGGTGTGTGTGTGGGTGTGGGTATGGATGTGCGTGTGGGTGCGCTTGCGCGAGCGCATGCAAGTGCGAGTGCAAGTGTGTGTTCGTGTGCGTGTGCGTGTACGTGTAGGTGCGCGTGCTTGTGCATATGCGCGCGTGTGTATGGATGTATGTTAGTATCCACGATAACTCCAGAATGAAAATACCTACGTACTTAAAATTTTGTATTTAGGCATGTTTTCATTTGGCTTATAGCAGATTAGATTTTGGAAGAAATCCAGCGGCGGAAACGGAGGGTTATTAGGTTCAGTTTTTGGTTTTTATCAAATATTTCTAAAACAGTTGCATATTTCAAAGATATAAAAATACCTAGGTATATACCTTAAACATATCCATTAATTATATTCTTGCAATTTTTTGATACGACGCGTAATTTAGCGGCAAAAAATTTCTAATGTAGAATTTGGATGACTTGCGAAATCGGATAATTGCTGGGTGTAACTCAATTAGAAACGACACTGGTGTGTTTGAAAGAGTTCGGCAGTCAATGACGAGAAAATTTAATGCTTATATCCAGGCTGGAGGAACTCAGTTCGAACATTTATTGTAGATTGAGCAACTTTACATGTACTTTTTGATAATACAATGTTGTTACTGTCGCAAATTTTGTTCACCCTGTATCTTCAAAACAAAGGGGTTTTTCAAAAATCATCATAGGACAAAATATTCTTAGAATAGGCCAAGAAATAACCTCTTGAATTTTTGCCGCATGTTTACCTAACTCACCCTATATATATACATTATCAAAAAAGGTATTAATTGTCCAAATAGTACACTTCACCGCAAAGTATGCATAAATCGTCCTCATATAGCTCATGTAGCATTGTTAGGAGTTCACTACATGATGAGCATCAGTATTATTGGTGTGACATTTGGTAAATTGCGACCCATCTATTGGTCAATAATTTGGTAGTCACTTAATTGCAATGATTTGTAGCATGAATGCATATCACCAGCAAGATGATAACGAGTATGAAGGGCAAATGTGTGTGAATCTTATCCCAATTACCCATGAAGGCATGGCGGTGGAAGTACCAAATTCGTTTATCCAAGTTGGCAAACCATTCAGTATTCCACTGCACATTTTCATATATATCCTTAGCGCGTCTATTGTCGTAGAAGGTAGTAACCCCTTTTTTTCAAAATGAACCCAGTTTGGTATTATTTCACATGCTCGCCGTGCACTTAGATTGAACAGTGATAATGGTTGGTAGCACTCCCTAGATTTCCAATTGTACTGTACTGGCCTATCAGACGTAATGAAACTCGTAGAAATTACACGTTGGTACGAAATGAGCTTGTGAAGACATATGTGTAGATAACCTTGTTTAATAACACGATTGACCTTGATGTTGTATAACGTTAGAAATGAGGGAAACGTGCGAGCTTGGGGACCTTGAGATTGTGGTAATCTTGAGATTGTGGTAACCTTGAGAATGTGGAGCTGGAAAGGTCGTGGGAATAACCTTCACAGGTGTTGAGTGTGAAACCGGTATCGTATGTAATGGAGAACATATTACGTCAAGCGGTAAAAAAGGCGAAGAATATGAATGTTATAAATTCAAGTGGATATCGTGATATTTTAATTAACAATGTGAAGTGTTTTTTAAATAAAATTAGATCGAAGTACGTTAATATCGGTCTGCCACCCCAATTCAATTTTGAATCAGTCGTGAAACTTGGTGGATCTAAGAGTAATGGAGCGGTGATAAGCAGGAATGGCACATATTTACGGACAATCAAGGGATAATTACAAATTTATTTTCACACACCTGAAGGCTCATGGCTACCTACAAAGATGGGCTCGAAAACCATATCGTATGAAATCATTAACAAGAAGAAAATTATACGCATTTCTGATTCTGAAGAATCAAAAATCTATTTAGGATGGGAACAGTTATGGACACTTCTTAAGATAGTAAGTTACCGATTGGATCTAGTACCTACTATGGAATTTCCTGAATTTTATAATAAAATAATACATGCAGCGGCGGAAATGCCTGATATCGACACATACAGGTTGATAGCTCCTTTGCAAGATATATTTGAAGTCAATGTAGCATTGCAGAATTTGCCAAGGAGAAAATTAATATTAATGTAGAAGTTGCGAAAGCTGTAAAATAATATTTGGGGGTAACGAACATATAGAGAATAGGGATAATAATAAATGTTAGTAAATATGTAGATGTGTTATAGTGTAGAGTCGTGGCCTAAAGCTGCAGATTGTGTTACTGCAGTGCAAAACTAATACGCCAATTTCAATCATTAGAATTTGGTGCTGAATATGAAAAAGTGTATGGACTGGTCACGTTTAGTGATGACTACTTAGATAACCTAATTTATAAGTAGGTTAATGGAATACGTCTGTGTGAGAATTACTTTCAATCTCATGAAGATGAGCTCAAAAACGTAGTTCACTATGTAGAGGAATGGGAGCGAATGGGAGAGTGAACAGTTATCTAGAGACCGCGCTTTAAAAAAAAGAATATAAGAGTAGTAAAATAATTTCCTCGAAAAGCACGTATTTGTGAAACGCTTTAGTAGTGTGTAGTATTGTATGTATGTATTAATATAAATAAAAATTTAAAATAAAAAAAGAGTTCTTTATTACATAACAATATTACAGTATATATAATTATATAATGTCTGTTAGAAATCCATGAATTGTGAGAATTATCAAAACCCAGCCACTTAACAAGACTTATTTCCTTGACGTCGTATTACACGTGCAACTAGGTGAATGTCATGACAACACTTTGAAGTTGCGGCTCACAGAAACGTTCTTGAATCTATTCATCTCGACTATCACGTAATGTGTAGGTAATTGGGCTGGAACGTTTTACTGCTGATATTCGAAAGACTTCGTAACTCCAATTAGGTGCGTAACCCTTAGACAATATGCTTCTGTATTTACTAATACGTACATAATCCCCTACTTGCAATGTAGGCGTTTTACGGCCAAGAACATTTTAATCTATAGGCTTGTATCCGGTGGTTATATGCTTTCTTGAATTATAATCAGCAACAATTTGAAGTAATATTGATAATAATTTGTAGGAACCTTGCATGCCGAATGTTTTCCACATTATTGCTTTAAGGGTGCGATTTACACGTTCAACTATGCTACTTTGTTGAAATAACTACTGTAATGACTGCCAAAATAGAAATGATCTCTTATTTCGTTTTGTTTATGGCATGCTACATCATCAAACATTATTATTGAATTTTTGCACAAAATTGTAAAAATTTTAATGGATATTACTACTGACGCAGATAACTGTAAGTGTTATCGAAACGTTTAAATTATGTAATATAAAAATGGGGATCGAGGTAAACTGTTCGAAATCAATTCTTCGAAATCAGTTGTCCAAACATCAATTGTTTGAAAAAGCAATTATTCTAAAATCAATTATTTTTCGAAAGTCAATTGTTCGAACAGAAATATTTGATCCAAAGGTCTTAAGTTTGTACATTGTAGTATTTACAATATTTTTAATAAATAAAAAAGTTCCCTTCACACTCTGTACAGGCTTAGGACTGGCAGCGCAAGGCTGGCGTGTTTAGACCTTTTGTTTTTTTTATATATGGCTTTCAAAACTTTTGTGCCAACCCTCTACAGCGTTATTAGTTTTAGGTAACCCTGCCATAGCGTTATCGAAACAGTTCCATATAATATGAGGAAATGCCTATTTCTTCTATCAGGGCGGCCTATGCATATATTTTCGAAATAGTCTACGACCGACTGAACGTCTTCTGGAATTAGACCTGTATCTTAAAATTGGTTGAATGCATTTTCTACAAACTCTACTGGAACAAACGCTAGTGCATTTAGCATCTTTATTTTTAAAGAAGATTCTGCATCGTTTTCGTATTGATGTTTCAAGCCAGTATACTGGATTGTTCTATATATACACTGACAGAAATGAAAAAAACATCCTCTTATTCTGGATCCTGAAAAGGTTATCCACACTGCATTTATCAGCAAAATCTATCATCACTATAGTTAGTGTAGCTGTCGGACAAAGGTTGTTTACTTCCTGAAGAAATTTTATGTACGGACTACATGAAAGGATCGCATGCAATAGCGGAATGGCGTAATTAGCTTTTAATCTATGTACCGTGTATAATTGTCCAAAAAAATGAGGCACTGTTTTAAAAGTTCCGTCCATAAACTAGTGATCTGATTTTTCCAGAACTTTAAAAGACTGCTGAGTTCCAAAAATTTAAATTCTGAAATCGGTGGCCCCAAAGTAAAATTGAAGAGAATCTTCTCCGTTTATGGTTTTTTGTACGCCTCTGCGAAAATAATTTCACATTTGGATTGAGGAAGAGCAGGTGTACTATGGTTTCTCTATCCAATGTTTCGGATGGTTCTTCTTATATTGTGGATATCCGCCAAACATCGAATTGAGAACTATTGAGTTCTACTGAGTGTGTAGAAATTATGCGTTGGAGAGTATTTTGTGTGCGTACCTTGTCCAGAACTTTAGAGACGTCAAGTCGTGCAGCATCTCCACCGTGACTGTGTTCATCAGGTTTTCTCTGGATATTATCTCCCTCCGTAATAATTCTGGACTTACATTTCCTTCAATGGAAATATTCACATTCCAGTAAATTCTGGTGTCGATTTGTATATCTTTGACAAACATAAAACCATTAAACACTAGCTTGCGATTTCCTTCTTCACTTGAAACAAACTCCATTTTAACAATAAAAAAAATGCACAGTGAAGGTATCTTAGTGGGTGAAACTATTGAAAAACTGTTTTAGTTTCTTGTATTTGTACTATTAATAGTACAAATAGTAAAGAAACAACAAAATAACGACATCTTAATGGACGTTAATGTACACCTTTCTAATTATAATGATATCAATAAAGATTTACTTGTATCTGTAATTATAAACAAATTTACATTGGGTAAGAAAAGAACCTCTTAGAGGATTAACTATTAAACGTTTTTTAATATATTCATAACAATAAGGGTAATTATTATAAACTTGGTCGTTCCAAGAAACATCTATTAACATTTTGTGGAATGTCTGTCATTCAAATTTTTTAATTATTTTTAGAATTTGTGAATAAATTATCATATATTTTGCGTTATAAATTTAAATTTTTTAATTATTTTTAGAATTTGCGAATAAATTATATATTATTCGTTCTTAACAAAATTTACAATAAATTAATATTAGTCAAGTTACCTTGGTATGTGTGAATCCTTGCGATATTGCAGGCTCATATTCCATTAACATAAGTAATTTGATTGTAATCTCACTATATTTAGAATTTACATCAGTTCCACATCGACAAAGACAAAATTTACATCGATAGGGGCTTAAATCTCGATAGCGCAGTTGGTTAGCGTGGTACCTTAGCAAAGTGAAGGTCGTAGGTTCAGGTCCTACTCAAGGTAAACTTTCTATTTATGTATTTAATAAAATTAATAATAATTTTTAATTATCATATATTTTGTCATATATTTTCTTTTATAAATGAAAAATAAAACTAAATCATTCTCTTTGCCCTTGCTAATTTAAACGTATGTATTTTTCGAACAACAGAATTCGAACAACTTAGTTTCGAATAATTGATTCGAACAAATAATTTTCGAACAATTGATTTTCTAACAAGTGATTTCGAACAATTGATTTCGAACAATTGAATTCGAACAATTTACCTACATCGTATAAAAATACACCATTAAAAAACCAAAAAGATAAGTATTTTAAATATACGTTGTTTATTTGTTTTATATATCACACAATATCAGTACATTCCGTACATATTCTCTCGATAATGAATTCTTACATAATATTGTACAGGGTCTCCTAACTAAAAATTGAACAGCTCCAGAAATTTAAATTTCCCACGAAAATGTTAACCTTGAAGAGCTTTAAGAACTTTCTTTCTTAACACCAGAGGGCGAAGAACCTCTAACTGGTCCAGAACCGACACCTTACTACTACTGAAAATATATAGCCATATATAATAATACGTAAAATAACGATACAGCATTCCAGTTCGGCTACTTAATGTAGAAACTTTTTAGTGGAATATATACAGGATTTCCCAACAAAAAATTGACCCCTTCCTACAATCAGAAAACCGAAAACTATTTCTAAATTCGCCGACACCCGTCGATTTTTGTTCTTGGGAGGGGGGGGGCTTTCTGTACAGCCAAGCCAACTCAATATGTCCTTCCCCCCGACCCTTAGCAACCCCCACTTTAAAATTCCAAATGAAACTACCCCACTTGTGGCATCATGTTAAGCCTTTTCATTGCGAATAAAAGGATGCATTGCTTTTCGAGATTGGTTGAGATTTGACAAAATTATTGTCGAAAACGAAAAGTTCACAAACCAACGTATGCGTAGTAATTTATACAGAAATGCCCTGTTTATTTTGTTTTGTATGTAGTACACCCGACCTCACCACCCATTTTTAATGGTGTGTCGATCAGTTTACAAAAAAGTCACAGATAAAAAAGCTACAGTAAATAATAAACAAGATTTATATAATGTATTGCTCAAAATGACAACTTGCACACAATAATGCTTTGTTCGAACATTACTCAAGACATACGCTGTTATTAATCGGCATTCTTCTACCGTTCTCTGACGTAGCACTTCTAGTGTTTCAGGCTGCGTGGCGTACGCTCGCAATTTTAAATGGCCCCAGAGGAAAAAGTCGAAAGGAGATAGATCCGTTCCGGATCTATCTCCTTTCGACACATCATTAAAAATAGGTAATGAAGTCGGGTATAGTACATAAAAAACAAAAGAAACAGATCATTTGTGTATAAATTTGCTACGCATACGTTGGTTTGTGAACTTTCCAATTTTCACCAATAATTCTGTCAACTCTCAACCGTTTTCCAAAAACTATGCATCACTGTATTCGCAATGAAAACGGCTTTAAAATGATGTGTCACAAGTGATGTAGTTTCATTTGAAATATTAAAGTTGGGGTTGCTATAGGTCGGGGGGTGGACATACCGAGTTGGCTTGGCTATACAAAACGCTCCCCCAAAGAACATAAATCGACGGGTTTGATGATTGTAGGGCGATCAATTTTTCGTTGGGAGACCCTATACAATATGGACGAAACTGGAATTACAACCGTGCAGAAGAAATGTCTAAAGGTGTACGACTCTAAAGGAGCTAAGAAAGTGGAAGCTGCGATATCACCGGAACGAGGAAGAATAGTAACTGCCGTTTTCTGTATGAGTGCCGCTGGCAGTTATGTTCCACCCATGATATTTTTCGATTTTCTGATTGTAGGGGGTCAATTTTTAGTTAGGAGACCCTGTACAATATTATGTAAGAATTCATTATCGAGAGAATATGTACAGAATGTACTGATATTGTGTGATATATAAAACAAATAAACAACGTATATTTAAAATACTTATCTTTTTTGGTTTTTTAATGGTGTATTTTTATACGGTGTAGGTAAATTGTTCGAATTCAATTGTTCGAACTTAATTGTTCGAAATCAGTTGTTAGAAAATCAATTGTTCGAAAATGATTTGTTCGAATCAATTATTAGAAACTAAGTTGTTCGAAATCTGTTGTTCGAAAAATACATACGTTTAAATTAGCAAGGGCAAAGAGAATGATTTAGTTTTATTTTTTATTTATAAAAGAAAATATATGACAAAATATATGATAATTAAAAATTATTATTAATTTTATTAAATACATAAATAGAAAGTTTGCCTCGAGTAGAACATGAACCTATGACCTTCACTTTGCTAAAGTACCGCGCTAACCAACTGCGCTATCGAGATTCAAGCCCCAATCGATGTAAATTTTGTCTTTGTGTATGTGGGACTGATGTAAATTCTAAATATAATGAGATTACAATCAACTTACTTATGTTAATGCAATATGAGCCTGAAATATCGCAAGGATTCACACACACCAAGGTAACTTGACTAATATTAATTTATTGTAAGTTTTGTTATGAACGAATAATATATAATTCATTCGCAAATTCTAAAAATGATTAAAAAATTTAAATTTATGAAACAAAATATATGATAATTTATTCACAAATTCTAAAAATAATTAAAAAATTTGAATGACAGACATTCCACAAAATGTTAATAGATGTTTCCTGGAACGACCAAGTTTATAATAATTACCCTTATTGTTATGAATATATTAAGAAATGTTTAATAGTTAATCTTCTAAGAGGTTCTTTTCTTACCCAATGTAAATTTGTTTATAATTACAAATACAGGTAAATCTTTATTATTATCATTATAATTAGAAAGGTTTACATTAAGGTCCATTAAGATGTCGTTATTTTGTTGTTTCGTTACTATTTGTACTATTAATAGTACAAATACAAGAAACGAAAACAGTTTTTCAGTAGTTTGGACGACTAAGATACCTTCACTGTGCATTTTTTTTTATTGTTAAAATGAGCACGATTCAGTAAATTTTTTGTTAGCAGAAATGAAGAACGTAGTAGTACGCATGATACGAAGGGAAAGTAAAGAAAATGTATTAAGTATGGAAGATAGAAAGAAGAGGGTAGATGAGTTACTAAACGAAAAAAACCAACTAAAACTTGATATAGAATTTTATGAAATGAATAGAAGAATGAATAATCTTCAGCTTAGCAAGGCATCAAAGTCAGCATAATGAAGTATGTGTAACAAGTGATTTTTCAGAAAAGTATATAAGGAATTGCTCCTGATTTCTCGCTCTCTTACCACTCTTACCGCTCTTACTTAATTTTGTGTCACTAAAAAGTCATAGTGCTTATAGTGCATTCGTTACATGTAAGTTAAAAATTTTCGTTAACATTATCGGAAATAAACTGCGATCAACGTAGAGTTTGAGATTTCAGAAACAATCGATATAGCCAATAACAAATCTTAAAACTAAGGTTACCGGTTATAAGTTTCGACATTATTGTATTGTTTCAATTCGAAATCTTGTATCAACATCGGTTGATGTACATTTTTTTATGAAACAGAATTTCTTCTGATGTCTTGGATGTGATGTTTTTTTCGTTTTTTTTTTCGAAAGTGATGGAGGTTATAAAATAAAAGTAACTTCCAATCGGCATCTAAACTAAAAGTGACAGTAAATATAAAACTTTATGAAAGAATAAAAATAATTCTAATCCGATCATTTAATAAACATTTAAATCAAAATTTAAATATTTAAAGCATATAAAGTGCAACTACAAAAGTATTAGCTAAGTGCAACGTATTTACCAAAAAGAAGATTCATCACAAGTTAGTGCAGCTGGATGAATTTATAGAAATTAAGCAGTACCATTTGCAACAGGAAGGCAGTATCATCGTTAGATGGAAAGAAGTTTTACATCCAATGGTAATATTGAACAAGCTTGAGGTGACCATTTATTTGAGATTACAACAACATATGTGAGTTTATTTTGTTATCATAACCCAACCGATTGCATTGATTATTCTGTTAATGTCCTGTATTTATGTTTCATTTCCTGAATTTGTATATGTTTATTATGTGACGACGTGTATCGATATCTGGAAAGGTAATGAACAGGTGTAACCATAAATATTACAATTTTAAAATAAAGAAAATCAAAATTGTACTCACTAAGTAATATATCGTTGGTGAAATTTTTGACAGGCAGCACATATTTTAATTGAGCAATGACGCAACGCATGCGTACATTTTGCCAATTTGCCATTTGCCTGTTACACGGTGAAACAAATTATTTCAAATTACTATAAAATTATTAACATTTCCTGGTGTGAAATAAAAATTTTATGACTTAAATTAGAATTATTATATTTATGACCACACTTGTTCATTACCTTTCCAGGTATTGATACACGTCGTCGCACAACAATTATACACAAATTAAAAAAAAACATAAATACAGGACATCAAAAGAATACTCAATACAATTTGTTAGGTTATGATAATAAAATAAACTCACATGTGTTGTTGAATTTTCCTTAAATGGTTACCTTAAACTTGTTCCATGTTAACATTGGATGGAAACTTCATTCCATCTATCGATGTTACTGCCTTCCTGTTGAAAATGGTACTGCTTAATTTCCATAAATTCATCCAAATGCACTAACTTGTGATAAATCTTCTTTGTGATAAATACGTTGCATTTGGGTAAGATGCTCATTTACTTTTACAATTGCACTTTTACTTTAATTGAATATTTATTTCACTATTGATTTAAATATTCACTAATTTTCCGGATTAATCTTGTAATTTATTCTTTCATAAAATTTTATAATTGCTAACACTTTTGTTTTAGATACTAATTTGAAGTTAAAATTATTTTTTAACCTCAATCACTTTTGAGAAAAATAAACATCACATCCAAAAATAACAGAAGAATTTTATTTAAATAAAAAAAATGCACATCAACTGATGACACAAAACAATAGTGTCGAAAATTATAATCGGTAGTCTTAGTTTTAAAAAGTGTTATTTGTTATATCGATTGTTTCTGAAATCTCAGACTCCAGGTTAATCGCGATTCACTTCCAATAATATTTAGGAAAATTTTAACTTACATGTTAAAAAATGCACTATTAGCACTATGACTTGTTAGCCACAAAAGGATTAACAGACTAAAAAAAGGGGTGAGAAATCAGAAGCAATTCCTTTTATAACTTCTCATGGATACCAAAGCTTTCAATTTTTTTTAACATTACATACAAAAGATCCTTGCATTCGATTGGTCTAAACAAAAAAATTAATGTAACTAAAACATAAATTATGCCATAACTTTTTCAATTCAATTCGGATTTGCTTTTTAAATACATTTTTGAACTCAGGGCAAAATTCTGCATAACTAGACACTTCACATGCTATAAGTTGCTTCATTAATTTAGCTTTTGACAATTTTATACTTAAAATTACTGTCTAACAAATTTTATATTTTGCAGCTAAACTGATGACATATTTAGCTTCAGCATAAAAAAAACTGTATAAAAATATACTTATTTCAAAACCTTTTACATAGCTTTAGCAAAATTTCTACTTTGATACCTTAATTTTAGGTACTTAACCCAACTTTTCTAAATTTATGTTTAAATTACGTATTTAACGTTAATTTATTTCTAAAAATAAGGGAAACCTATTATTATATGCTTTTATAATTTATTCTGAACTTATCTTGTCCTAAATAAGCTATAAATTTGTAAAATTTTAAATTTTGTACTTAACCTAACTTTATATAATTTAGTTTAACTTTGCGTTTTAAACGTTTATACCACTTGTAATGTTTACCTAACATGTTCCTATATATGTCTCTAACACAATCACTGTTTATCTGTACTCTACAGTTTCAAATTTTGTACTTTCATACTTCCATAATGTTAACTTATTTTGTAAGTTTTTGTACACAAATTGTATTTATATTGTTAATTTCACATTGCACATGTGTTGTTCATGTTCTTAGATATGTTTCTAAGGCACTTTAACTTCTTAAGCACTTTTCAAGCACTTAGTCTATGATCTACCAACATAATGTCTTCGTACCATAACCGTTTTTATAGTTCGCAGAGTTTTTATGCATTGTGCCAATTATTATACATGTTCTGCACATTAGGATTATTGTACTTCATGTAATCAATATCTGTTATGTGTTCAATTGCTTAATTATATTGATTTATATGTGAAATTTCTTATTTATCTTTTGTGTTGACCTTTTTAACATGCTACTGCCATAGCTTAATGCTTTTATGAATACAACATCATTGTGCAAACCCCATAAAACCTGTGTTGTTGTATAAAAACCATCTGTTTATATTCGTATACTATATTTTCCTCATAACAAATTGTATAACTTCTTCAACTTTATTTGAACTTGCATGTTATCTAATATATGGACTTGATAAAACTCTACCCCCTCTATTACACCTATTTATAACCATCGCTACATATATATATATATATATATATATATATATATATATATCTGTAAAGTAATGTATAAATAGTTCTAAATTTGAAAATGGTCAGTTTACATTTTAATAATTCTTAATACGATCAAGTACAAAATAATATTTTACATAAGTTCATGTAAACAATGTGCATTTGTGCATAGATTTGAGTAGTTTAGCTACACCACTTCTAGACCAGTGTTGCCATGTCTCAAGGTCATGCGGCGTTGTCAGATTTAGCGTTGTTGTCAGTTCAAGATGTGAAGTTGGCTAGGAAAGCGATGAAGTTAAACATAAAGATGAACTAATTCGTCGCATTCGTATATTAACCTTCCTTTTGGCCAGCCTGAAATCTTACGTCAATAGGCGTCAATACTTACGAGAAAATATTTATAAAAACATAACAAATACATAAAACTTTGTGGTATTAAAACATTGAAAATTAAACAAAACTTCCTAGAAACTCTTATACATAATATTGAATGAAATAATATTTTGCAGCACAATCAAAACACATAATTGAACAATGTTCGAGACACAAATGTTTTTTGCACTTCAAGCAATTAAATTTTGTCATTCTTGACTTCTCGGCTGGATTATAGCATGGGGCGCATCTTCTTTTTTTCAATGTTGGTTGGTTCTGTTCCACTCCTGTTCTATTCTGCCAACTTCCATAATTTGTGGAACTTCTAGGTGTTCTAGATTGTTGTCCACACCGCTTCTTCTTTGAATTTGCGGATCTATGTGTCCTGTAGCTAATAGTCGTAAAGAATATTTTCTAATTTTTACTTTATTACCGTTTCCCACAAAGATAATTTGGTAATTTATCCCAGAAATATTCAACAAAGAATAAAAACGACCATGGGCTTTTGTGTTTTTCGCCACATTGTAGTTGGCACATATTTTATCAAGTGTGTCTACACCACCTTTCGTTTCATTGTAATCGGTTATCATTTCCGGCTTGAGTTTGTTTCCTGTATTGTCATCTATTGCATCAGTAAAATGCATTGTAGATAATAAAAGTTGGAATGCAAATATGCTAAAAAGTGTAGGTCGATTTGATATATTGGCAAGTTCGTTGATATTTGTGGTTTATTCCTTGTTATAGCCCCAAAACAGAAAGGCTGTTTCTCTTAGATAATGGACTGATCATAATTGGTAAACCAATTATCCATCGTTATATTACGACCTCTATTGTATATGGGAGTGGCAAGTCTCTTGACTACATCAATTTGGTTCTTATTTAAGAAGTAAAGTCCTTCGGATTGTTCGTCTGCATATATTTCCAAGTTGCAGATATACCACAGCTTGGCATCAACACGTGCAAAAGTTTTTATGCCATATTTGGCTGGTTTGGAAGGTATATATAGACTAAATTGACATCTACCCCTAAATGCTTCCAATTTTTCGTCCAAAGTAGCATATTTTCCTAAAGAGTACCACTTTTGGTAGTTGTTTACAAATTCTTCAAAAACCTCCCTTATGGGTGCCAAACGATCAATCTTTTTTCTTGCTTCTCTTGTTTCAATATTATCGAATCTAATGCAACGCATGCTAAAATGGCATCGTTTAAGCGACATAGTTATTATAAATCTTTGCACCCCATCTACTGACCAAAGTTTCTCCAAATTCAAATGATTTGCGTGGTATGTGCCTGCTGAATATAAACGCCCAATAAATGCTTTTATTTCAATTAGATCTGTTGTTTTAGCATCTCTAGGCCAACTGTATTCTTTTTGAATGCGTGAGTTATATTTATTTGTACAATTAACAATTCTAGTAAGAATATTATGGTTAATTAATAAATTCCAGGTTTCTAACATTCCAATTCCCCCGATAAACGTACAAGTATATTTTGACTACTAATTTTGCTTGTTTGAGAAAAGGGGATTTTCTTCTGAACTGCCCTATAGGACAATGGTATTTCGTCTACGTCATCTCCACTTTCACTGGCATCACTTTGTTCGGTTTCAGAGTCTTCGGCCCTTATCTCCGAAGTACTCGATGCATCTGTATAAGATTCTTCTTCTGATACCTACATACGTGTGTCTTCTTCGTCGCTTTCTTCTCGTAGAAGTAACTCTCGTAGTTCCTCTCCATATTTTTCATTGTCTAATTGGTATACTTTTTGTCTGGAATTCTGTAATTAAAACGAAAACAAAAATTTTAAGTGTGTACGAATAGTCGCATGCATCTCTAAGATGCATCTTTCGTTTTTTACAGCTATATTTTAGTTTTCATTACTATCTGTAACAACGCAATACAAAAAACTAACATAAACAAAAATTATCTACAAATATAGAAAAACAGCAAAAAAACTGATTGAAATAACAAGAAAAACTCACTTCTATTAGTCGCGTGTATCTGATAGACACAAATAATGTGAAACGTGAGACACCCTACTTGTTCGTTTGCACACAATGTACTGGCTAATACGTTCGAAATAGTCAGGAAGGTACTGAGAAGATGTGTCGTGCTGTGCGCCAAATGTAATACTGATGATACATTGAAAATGGTTGTGCATCTCACAGATGCATGCGACAAACGGAAGGTTAAGAATAAATATTAGGTTAGTTGAGTAATTTATTAGTAATAAGTTAGTTGATAAGAGTGAAACTATTATCAAGATAGAGAGTAATTTAACTCTTATGAAGTATTATTTACTAAAACTGAAATTATCAAGGAACGCTTTTAAAAGAGGTGGGGGTAATCTGCAAAATTTAATGTGGCAACCTATTAAATTTTGTTTCAAAAGTAGAATACTTATGGGCATTATTGTGAACGTAAATATGAAAGATAAACTAACATTTTCAAATCAACCGTATAACATTTTTGCTGATAAAATTAATATAATGCTTAAAAGAGTCCATGTTGAAAGTCAACACGGTTTTGGTAGCTCACTTTCGACAGCCTCACAGTTTGGATTGATTTAAAAACATTTCCAACTAAAAATCAAATTATTGATGTTGATACTGATTTGCGGCAATGGTATCAAGCTAATGCCTATAACAAGCTACAAACCAAATTTGGGGAATTTGCGAAAAAGGATTCAGGGTAGGCTTTGCATGAAATTTTACATTTAAAGGTAAACATTAAGACGTACGTGCCTCTAAAAGGTGAAATGCATATTAAATTACCTAACTTCACAGCAGTCAAAAAACCTGTTTGTGAAAAGTAACGATGATTATTCTTTTTTGAGAGCCGTTGTTTCAGCTTTATATTTTGCTTCACAGCATTCATATGCTGACTTCTAGCTATCCCCATTTCAGTAATGATTTAAATTATGATTCCATTGAGCTCCCTATTAAAATAACAGATTTAAACAAAATTTGAAAAAGTGAATAATCTCTCAATAAATTTGTATTGCACAAAGGATAAAAAAGTGGTACCATTGTATTGAGTAATCAGCAAAGCGGCAAAGAACACATAAATTTTTTAATGCTTTCTAACGATTATAACACTAAGATAGAACAATTGTTGGGACCAGAAACTTGTCGTGAAATACCAAAAGATCCAACAAAAAAGTTTCTTTCAAAAACTAAACAGCTGATTAAATTATCATCCATTCCTGAAGAAATAAAAAAAAAACTAACTAACTCTAAAGCTATTTCACCAAAACTATATGGTTTACCAAAAATTCATTAACCTAATATTCCTTTAAGGCCTATTGTTAGTGCAATTGGTTCTCCTACATACCTATAGCCTTGCAAAATATCTTACATTGTTATTACAACCTCATATAGGAAAAACACCCCATTACATTAAAAATTCTGCCGACTTTGTTGAAAAAATGCATAGTTTCAAAATTGAAGAAGGTGGTATAATGGTTAGTTTTGATGTTGTTTCACTTTTTACAAAAGTACCTCTAAAAGAAACCATTGAATACATTGATCATCTTTTTCCAAAGGACATAACCATTCTTTTTCAGCACTGTCTTACTACAACTTATTTTCAGTGGAATAGTAAATTTTATGAACAGATTGAAGGTGTAGCAATGGGTAGTCCCCTTAGTCCTGTTATAGCTAATTTTTATATGGAAAAATTTGAAACATTAGCGTTACAAAATACACCTAAAAAACCTTCAGTTTGGTATAGATATGTAGATGACACATTTGTTATCTGACGACATGGAGAAGAAGCACTGCATGAGTTTTTGGTAAACATCCTAGTATTCAGTTTACCATGGAAAAAGAAACTAATGGAAGTTTACCATTTCTTGACATATCATATCTAAAAATAATAATTCACTATCTTTTAAGGTTTACAGAAAGCCAACACACTGATAGATACCTTCATAAATTATCCAACCACCATCCACGTCAAAAAATTAGTGTAATTAAATCTTTAGTAGATCGAGCAAAACGAATTTGTGACCCAGAATTTTTGAATGATGAATATAAATATTTAAGAAAATCCTTACAAGATAATGGATATTCACTTACAGATATTAATAATGTTATTACACCTTCTAGATGTAACCTTAAAGAAAAACCAGTTCTTAATGTTGGTACTGATTTTCTTCCTTTTATAGCTAATGTTACAAATAGAATTGAAAAAATCCTAATTAAATATGGCATTAGGACTATTTTTAAACCTACAAGAAAAATTAAAGAACATTTAAGATCACCTAAAGATGTGTCAAACCCTTTATCATCTTCCGGAGTGTATAAGTTATCTTGTTCATGTGGAAAAGTATACATCGGAACCACAAAACGTAGTTTTGATACAAGACGCAAAGAACATATCAGATTTTGTAGATTGGGTCAACCAGAGAGGTGTGCTGTGGCTGACCATGCCCTGAATAATCTAAATCATGACATTCAATTTGACAATATGGAAATATTGTCAAGACAAACTCATTATTATGTTCGTTTGCATCGTGAAGCTATTGAAATATATAAACACCCGAATAATTTTAATAGACAAGAAGAAAATCTCCGTTTAAATAGGTTTTGGCATCTTATAATTAAAAAAAAGCATAATGATACGTCTTAACTTTGATTTTAATTTTAACTTTTGGTATGTCTAGGTTTTTTGCTGTGTTTTTCCTAGACCTTGAAGCAAATGCTTTACCAATTATATGTTAAATTACCACAGCACTATAATTTAACATAAGTAGTTGAAATTAAATTAAAATTGAAAATTACAAAAAACGTTCTGCATTGTACTTTTCATTGTTAATAACACTTCCAATTATTGATAAAGATATCTCTTTGTTAGATTTAACTGGGTTATTTTATTTGATATAATGTTTGGATTTGTGAATGCTTCTATCATTTTCAAATTGAAGTTTTTCACAACTTTACACTTACATCATAACTCGATTAAATTTTGTTAAATGTGTTTTTTGGCTGGCAAATTACATTGTTAGCTTTCGCCGTAGAGAGTGTTCTGGTTTGTAATCTTTGAGGCAGTTTAACAATATTTAATTTTTATGACCTAGTTATTCTTTACTAAAAAAAATTTTATAGTTGGGTTTATACGTTTCTGAAACTGTTATATTAATGTTTTAATTTTTCAACTTTGACAAAATTGTTTACAACATCTTTAACAATTTTTAACAAACATTACTACTGACGAAGATAACTGTGTGTTATCGAAACGTTTAGATTGTATAATTTAAAGTACACCATTAAAAAACCCAAAAAAGATAAGTATTTTATTATGAGTGTTAATGGTGAAAGTTTACATTTTCTTATCATCACTTTGTCTGGATTAAAAATATGTCAGCTTTATTTTCAAAACAGGTAGCAATGGATGGTCATAAGAAAGTAATTTGTAACCGGTGGTTGAATCATTTTTGGTCAGATGTAGCTTTAGAAAAGCATTTAACATATTGCAACCAACTCAATCAATGCCGTGCTAGATTACCAAATGATAGTAATAAGTATTTAAAATTTAAACATGTAGCATACCAAGAAAAGGGGAGAGGATTGTATACAATGGTTTATAGGACAACTACAAAAGATTGGAAACTTGGCAAACGGCGTTCTCAATACCATCATACCAATGGAGACGCTGACTTATAACCAAATTGATAATTTTGAACGTGCTATTGTCTGTAGTAGACATATAAGGCCGATCCTGGACCAGTTCAAGGTCACCCATGTAAATCTTATGGGGATTTATTTCAAGGTCAAGTGAGTTTTCTCGTTATGCCAGAACGCTCCACGTCTCAAGCATGCTTGTGGTGGGGATTTAAATTTTGGAGTCACTCGCCCTCTGGTGGTGAAATCGGAAGCTTTGGAGCTCTTTCAAGGTCGAACTTTAAGCGGGAGATTTAAAATGTAGTTGGTCAAGGTCAAAGCTAAAAAGTTGCAAGGTAATCATAAATCAAAAATAGTTTTGAAGGTCAAAGGTTATTGACTTACGGTGGTTTCTTAGAAATATAAAAAGGTCAAGGTGAAAAGCTAAAAATAGAAGTTGCAAGGTAATCATTCTTAGAAATCTGAAAGTTTTTTGAGGAGGTTAGCAGTTTTGAAAGGATGCATGTTTATAATAAAAAGGCTTCTCCGTGATTGCATGATTCAGTAAACTTTTCATTGCTAGAAATGGTGAAAGTAATAAGATTGATAAGGAGAGAAAGAAAGAAAGAATTATTAAGTATTGATGAGAGAAAGAAAAGGCTCGAGGTGTTAATCAAGGAAATAAAAAAATTGAGGGTAGATTTAGAGCTGTATGAGCTAAAAAAGAAAATGATGCAACTTCGAGTGAATGTGCCATGAAAAGGTGCTTTAGTAAATAAGTAATTACATGTATGTTATATTGCATAAGGAAAAGGCACTTCATTTGAAAAAATAAAGTGTGTGTGTAGGTCATGAAGAAAGAAAAAAGTGAAATTTCTGTTTGGTTTAATTGAATTATATAGATATATATATTAAACGAGTTTCTTATCATGACTTAAATTATACAAATTATGTAGGAAGAAATGACACATAAAGCTTAATATATTTATATTTATTTATAAATCACTAATCCTTTACCCAAAAATTCCAATTTTGGCATGTATACTAAACAAGTAAGAGCGCAATAGGTAGCAGTCCAAAAATTCTCAAAACTAAAAAATGTGAAAAAAAATTTTCAATGATTAATGATAAAGTTTGTAGTTTTGATATGTAATTGAACGTTGTTAATCGCTTAATAAATCACAACTCGATAATCCTTTACCCAAAAATTCTGAATTTTCGTATATATACCCAATAAGTAAGAGCGCCAATTATAGCAGTTTCCAAAATTTGAAAACACAAAAAAAATGTGATAAAAAATGTGATGAAACAATTCATGTTAGCAATTAAAGTACTACTGAAATTGCTTAATAAATCACAACTCGATAATCCTTTACCCAAAAATTCTGAATTTTCGTATATATACCCAATAAGTAAGAGCGCCAATTATAGCAGTTTCCAAAATTTGAAAACACAAAAAAAAATGTGATAAAAAAAATGTGATGGAACAATTCATGTTAGCAATGAAAGTACTACTGAAATTGCTTAATAAATCACAACTCGATAATCCTTTACCCAAAAATTCTGAATTTCCGTATATATATCCAATAAGTAAGAGCGCCAAAGATAGAACTAAAAAATTAGGAAAAAATTGAAGGTCCTCTTTACTATTAGAATGCATTTTTCCCCAAATAAATCAAGCACCAATATGAAATATGATAAAATAAAATAATAGTGTAACTAATTTGTAAACTATTTGTAATACGGTTTTTTCTAAAATAGATTTTAACGATTTTACAAGAAATAAAGTAATAATAACGCTCACAATGAATCTTTAGACATCTTACATATATACATAATTACAATTCAACTTAAATGGATTGTACTCGTAATGAGTAAAAGCATGCAATTGCAAAAATGCATCCATGTAGTATTATAAGTATGGTTTGTAATATGATATTCAAGTACTGTACTAGAATGGAATGCATAATTGCAATTATTGTTGTAAACGATAGACATGTACTTGAACTACGAAAGTGATGTATGTTTGAAAGTGTGTGATGTAAGAAAAGATGTATGTACATATCTATGGAAAGAGATAAAAACGAGTCGACGAGGACGTCCTCCGGGCAGGGTGTAGGAGGATGTGGGGAAGGGGTTAGTAAAGTCCTAGAAAATGCGCTCTTAAAATTTAAATTTTTCGTCTAATTCCGAGAAAAAAAAAATTTTTTTTTCAACGCAGTTGTGTTGTAGAAGTGGTAATCTATCATTTGATGTAATAATTTTTCCAAAATATGAAAAATTACACTTAAATTGCCCAATTCCATTTTGAAACAACAAAAAGCACTTAAAACACACCTTTTTGTACTTACGTAAGCTCAGAAGAAACATATGCATGCCATTTATCCATTTAATGTATCTAAATGCTTTTAAATTACCAAATTCAATTTTAAAACAACACTTAAAACATGATTTGTAATTTTCGGTGCAGCGTTAATAATCATTGTAGGATAATGAACGCAGTTTTTGCTGTGAAAGCATTTAGCGAACATTCTATTTCTATGTCATCAATTTACATTACAACTTTTAAACAGGATTTGTAAAAATATATATGAATGCAATTGTGTCATTTGTGTTGCATAAATACATGCTGTAAAGTTTTCAGATTTACATGCATTTGAGAACTGTTTTAACTTTTATTTAACGCAAGCTTTCTTTTAACTGTATTATATTTTCACACTTTCTTTATATGCTTTATATGCTTTATATATGCTTTATATATGATATTTTGCAATAACCTTCTTAGTGTATTTTTAAGTTATTATTTCCTATAATTACAAAATTAATTGAAATTAACATTTTGTATTCAGCACTTACTCAAGGATTCAATTATTTCTTAACTTATTATAAGTTAAAAATTTGTAACGCAGCATGCAATTAAAATTTGCAAAAAGGACTGCTTTACTTTGATGCAGAAATTTATGCATGAGTAAGTCAGACTTCCAGATGTTTTTAATTTCACTTTTCTAGCGCAACTTGGACTATCACTCAAATTTTTAGCTGTAGTAAAATTTTTGGATAATGGGAATAATTCATGAAAATAATAAAAATATAAAACAATTTACATTTATTTTGTATAATGAAAAGATACAATAAATTCCACAAAAACATCACACATCCATCCCTTCCAACGTAAGCAATATATTTTCAGTCTTTAGTATATTTTGCCGCACACTCTAAATATTGATTAGCCTCCTTCAGTTCTTTATCCAGTTTTTCCGCTCGCTCCACCCCACCACCTCACTATTCAAATAGTCATTGTGAAGCTTTCGCAACCACCGAATACTTGTTTCCTAAAGGCTTGAAGGGTCGGTGGATCGTGCTCATAATCCTGCTGTGTGAGATGCCCTTCTATAAGAGTCAAATTTTTCCTCCATATTGCAGGTTTCGCAACGGTGGTGGTTGTGGGGTGTCTATAACCGTGGTTGCTGGTGTTATGCTGAAAAATGAATAATTTTATTTGTACTAAAATTCTATGAATTAATGAAAGGAAACTATAATATTAATTAATTAAAATTGTACATACCTCTCGAAATACTTCGAAAATTCATCCTCTACATCACTATCCCTGATGGAGATGATGGGATGCTCTTCGAAGGGTGCTGGTTGCGTCATGTTATTTATGATGGGGATGGTCTCTTTGAAGGGTGCTAGTTGTGCGTGTTATTTGATGGGCGCACCAAAACATCATGTAAAATACAAGGTTTTGCCTGTCTTTTAGTGAAAGTTTAGATCGTTTACTGGATGAAGCCATTACTAATGGTGAATAATTAATGAGTATTCAATTAAAACTTTAACGTTATATACACATAGATCTGTTAACGTTAACAAAATTGATAACAAGTGGAAGTGGTTAGTACAATGACCTGAGCAAGCAAAGGTGATGCAGCATGAGTCATGAGAACAGTATTGATGTCAAGGTTAATATATGTTCCCAGTAAACGCTACAAAATGCAATCTATGCACACTGAAGCTCTTGCAACAAGTTATAAGCAGTTTTGACCTTGAATGCTAGGTTTATATTACTATATAAGGAGATAAAGAGCAGTTTTGTACCAGTCAGTATATTGCACTCACGACTAGAATTGCAATTGTATACCTAAAGTACTTCTATAGTTACTTAAATTTTTAATTTTTACATATCAAATAAATATAATATTTGTTTCCATTACTATATAATCGTGTGCTTCATATTTTCTTGCAGTGTTGGATACAGTTTTGAAGGTAACTATGAGTAACGGTATACCCAACAGTAGTGATATTGTTAATTTAACAAGAAATATTATTCCATTGTTGAAAACCCAAAATGAATTTGTAAGGCACATCCGTATAATTAACACTAATATTAAGCTATTGCGAGATATAATTCAAAATAAAATTTATTTAGAGACATGCGAAAATTTGCTTAAACTCGAAAGTAATTTATCATTGCTAAAGTGTTATCTTATAAGAGTTAAACAGTTAAAGAGCGCTTCAGAGAAAACAGGTAGTGGAAATGTTACTAAAAAGCGTACACGCAAATTAAGTTGGTACTCTCTAGATTCATGTTTCAATGGTAGGTTACTTACTGGAATTATAGTCAATATAGCAAACATCAAGGACCCTCTTATTTTTTACAAAATGCATACAATAGTTTTGCGCGAAAGGTTAAAGTAATGCTAAGACAAACGATGCTAAAGGTCAATGTCATTTTAGTCTGCAATTTCATGCAACCTC
The DNA here is from genome assembly GCA_036346205.1 of Vesta saturnalis. Lineage (NCBI taxonomy): Eukaryota > Metazoa > Arthropoda > Insecta > Coleoptera > Lampyridae > Vesta > Vesta saturnalis. The sequence goes on along the minus strand of JARFJB010002103.1, from coordinate 89,725 downwards.
AAAATCATGTTATTGAGTTGAAGACATTTGCCATAAAAATTATGTCATCGATATTACCACCAATTTGCGTGAGTGGTATAACAATAACGTTTATTACAAATTACAAAAAAGTTAGAGGAGTTTTCCGAAAGGGATTCTGGTTGGGCATTACATGAAGTTTTACATTTAAAGGTGAATATTAATAGCTATACTCCATTTAGAGGTGGCCTTTCGACTTACGTTAAAGTTCCTTACTTCATAGCAGTAAAGCATGCGGTAGTGAATGTTAAGAACGATGACGAGTACTGCTTCCTGTGGGCCGTTGTTTCGGCATTATACCCAGTGCAACTTCATTCAGATAGAGTTTACAGTTATCCTCATTTTAGAGATGTTTTGAATTATGGTTCAATTCCTTCCCATTAAAATAGATGATGTAAAAAATTTGAAAAATTAAACAACCTCTCCATTAATTTGTTTTGTATTCAGGGAAAGGTGTATTACCGCTAGTATTAAGTGTAAATCAAGAAAATAGTGTCAGGAACCTATAAATCTTTTAGTACTTTCGCCTAATTATCATTCTGCGGGTTCTACTGCTGATGCTATTAATACAAAAATTATACTGTTTATCATTTCGCGTGGATTAAAAATATGTCAGCTCTTTTTCTAAACAACTATCGAGTAGGGGCACAAGAAGTTTATTTGTTATCAATGCTTGAATCACTTTTCTTCAGATCACCTTCTACAAAAACATGTCACTCTCTGCCATCAACTTAATCAATGTTCAGTCAGGATGCCTACCGAAGCGGAGATGTTCTGCAGTTCAAAAATTTCGCATTTCAGGAAAAGGCACCGTTTGTAATTTATGCGGATTTAGAAAGTATTTTAGAAAAGTGTACAAATTTAACATCACTTGGGGTAATACTCTATTTCATTCCAAACATATACCCTTTAGCATTGCTTACTACTTAAAGTGTTCATACAATGATTCTTTATCTCGATTTAGGCTTTATAGAGGAAATGATTGCATTCAATGGTTTGTTAAAGAGCTTCAAAGTATTGCACATTGGAGCACCGAAATCATAATAAAATAATTCCTATGGGTACTTTAACTCCCAATCAGGTTGAACACTTTGAAAGCACTACGATCTGTCACATTTGCGAAAACCATTTACAGATAATGATAAAGGTCAGAGACCATAACCATTTCACCGGAGCATTTCGAGGAGCATCACATCAGAATTGTAACCTAAACTATAAAGACTCTCACATCTTACCGGTTGTGTTTCATAATTTGTCAGGTTATGATAGCCATTTCGTCATTAGAGAATTGGCTACTATTCCGTACGATTTCACTCCTACCCATAAACAAAGAAAGATATATCTCTTTCACAAAAGTAATAGAAGGTAGTAAAATTAAGTTTAGATTTATTGACTCTTTCAGATTTATGAGTAGTAGTATTGAAAAGTTATCAAACTATTTGGAAAATAGTAAAAAGTTATTACCCGAGCTAAATGTAACAATGAAGAAGAATTTTCTTTACTAGTTCGCAAAGGTGTGTTTCCTTATGAGTATATTGATACTGGGAGAAATTAAACGAGACCACGCTCCTCCTAAAGAAGCATTTTTCAGTCATCTTAATAATGAGGGAATCAGTGATGAGAGTTTTGAGCATGCGGTTAACGTTTGGAACAAATTTAGTATTAAATCGTTAGGGGAATACTCGGATTTGTATCTAAAACAGACGTTCTACTTTTAGCGGATATTTTCGAAACTTTCGGCAAACTTGTTAAGTACTTACGAGCTTGATCCTCTGCACTATTATACAGCCCCGGTTTAGCATTCGATGCTATGCTTAAAATTACACAAGTAAAGTTAGAATTATTTACAGACATTGATATGTTAATGTTTATTGAAAGAGGGATTAGAGGGGTGTAGCTCAATGTTCAAATCGGTATGCTAAAGCTAACAATAAGTACATGGGGAAAAATTTGATCCACCTCGAAAGTGTGTATTTAATGTACTACGACGTAATAATTTATATGGAGCCACCATGTCAGAATTTCTACCATTTGGCGATTTTTCTTTTGTTGATGAAGCTAATTTTGAAACTTTAGATTAATAAACCATCCTGATGATTCGGAAATTGGTTATATAGTCGAGTGTGATTTAGACTATCCTTAGAATTACATGAGAGTCAAGTGATCTACCCAGCACCCGAACATATGGTTCCACCCGTCTGATTCCAAAATGAAAAAATTACTGCTTACCTTGTATCCAAAACGTAATTATGTAATTCATTACAGAAATTTAAAAGTATATTTAAAATATGGATTAAGTTGGTAAAAGTACACCGTATATTACGTTTTAAACAGTCTCCGTGGTTAAAAAATATATAGATTTAAATACAGCCATGCGTCCAATTAAAATGAATTGTAAAATTTCTATAAAAATTTAATAGTTTTTCAAATGATAAAATGTACTAAAATAAGGAATACCATAACAAATGGGAGGGTCCAGGTGTTTTCTTCAAAAAAATTTTATATTTCAAATTTACAAAATCTTACATTCAAATAATAAGCTTGAAGTATATTTCAATAAACCTATATATGCGGATTCAGTGTTTTAGACGTTTCAAAAACTTTTTATATAATTTTCATTACCACACCTACCCAAGTTCCATAATAATGCTAAGCTCTTGTACACGGATACGGATAGTCTCATATACGCCTTTTCGGTTCCCGATATCTATAATGTATTAAAGAGGACATTGATAAATTCGATACATCTGATTATAGTCCTGACAACATCTTTGGACTCCATTAGTAAACAAAAAGGTCCCCGGCTTAATGAAAGATGAAAACCATGGCGAAATTATGGTTGAATTTGTAGGACTTCGTGCAAAAATGTATGCTTACACGGTTGATGAAAAGGTTGTAAAAAAATCAAAGGGTTCTACGCAAGCAAGCGTGAGGCAGATCACGATTAATGATTATAAACAGGTTGTTGAGGTAGCGTAATAAGGCGCTATCAACATCTCATAAGGTCAAAGAAACATGATGTGTTTACCATTAAACAAAATAAAGTCATACTCAATCCTTATGACGATAAACGCTTAGTAAATTTTGATTTCACTGATACTAGACCATGGGGGTATAACTTTCAAAACAATGAGCAGTCTTCAAGTCAACTTGCAGGAAGAGCTGCAGTAGTAGTGATCAAATTAAAAAGTACCTGAAGCGTTCTTTGACCTCTCCTGAAAACTATACATTTATACTGAATATATTACAAAATATTGTTATTCCTGATGAGTGTTTTTACTGGTGTGCTATAAACTCAAAGTGTGCAAATGAAATTATTATTAGGACATTATTTGATAAAAAATTAAATTAGACGATACCATTAAAAGTTTTATGAAATTTTAGATAAAGGCTACAATTCATTAACTTTTGATAAAGTAGATAGGATCTTAGACGATATGAGTGTACTTGGTGACATACCGCTTAAAATGTATCTATATGATTTATTATGGGTTCATGATTCAACAAATGTTAAATCTACGTTAGAAAATATTGCTTACAAGGACACTGTATTTATTATAACTGAATGTATTGAGAAATCGACATATTATGCTAACTACAAGTGCCTCGATATTTTGATTGAAATATTATTAGAACAAAATATCAACTATAAGTTTCAACCTGGGAAAACGATGAGCACCACAAAATTTATTACTGGATACTAGACAACATCAATAAAGGTGAAACAAATTCAAATTCCTGTTTGGGATGGAGGTGTGGGCCAGATTTATATGGCCATCCAGTAATTTAAGTGATTATATAAACTTTAGGTTCACTTTATAAGATAATGAAATTTTAAAAATAAATGTAATATTTAAAAATAAAATACTATTATTTTTGTGTGTGTTTATTTCATCTAAGAGCTACATCCTTTTCTACAAACTATATATATATAATAATATAAGTAATTTGTTTCACAAAGTACAGGTTAAATGTTATAAAACAATATCATCCTTATTGATCCATGATCTTTCATCCAATCCCCACCATTTTACGAATAACTTATTATTCTTGGAGCGAAGCACTTTTTCTACTAGATATACATCGGATACTTTGTTTTTGTAATTCATGTTCATAAAACCCTCCCAGTACAGGATTTCCCTTCATGTCTTCAAGCATGTACGTAGTGGGGTTAGTAATGCAAACTTTCACAATCTTAAATAGTTCACTAGACCAATTGGGTGTGTATCCTTTGGCGAAAATATTTTTAAATTTACTGATTCGTACTATGTCACCCACAGAATATCGATTCCCATCGAATATTTTTATGTTAGTGTAAGCCTCTAGCTTTGTATGATTACCAACATCTTTGGGCTTCATTCTAATAGTTCTATGCTTACGATTGTTATAATCCATCGTTATGGTATCAATTGTATCAATCCATTTATATTTACCTTGCAGGCTGAATGACTTATATAGAGCACCTTTAATGGTTCTGATAACACGTTAGCAATTGCAGCCTTCTTTGTGCTATAGGTAGAGTAATGATTGACTCCATAACGATGCATTAGTTTAGTAAAATGCGCATTGTAGAATTCTTTTCCTGCATCTGTCTGCAAATTGGTAGGTTTCCGACCTTTTCAAAGATTGTTTGCAGGCCTTGGTAACTTCTTGACCTGTTTTCGTTTTTAATCCTTTAGTCCATAAGTATTTCGAAAACAGTCGATGACCACTAATATATACTTATAACCCTTATTTTGTTTGGCATATGTGTTAAATTCAGCTAAATCTGCTTGCCAAAGATCATCAAAACCTCTAATTATTGTTCGCCTTCGTTTAAAATTTTTCGTGCAGGTTTGTGCAATTCGTTGACGAGTTGTAATTTGGACATGGTGCTAATTTATTCACAATTTCTTTAAGTTGATGTAGTTTTTCCTCCAGCGCTAGATAAGCGTTGGCGTTTTTTGAAAGTGTTCCGAACTGCTTGTAAACAGAAATCAAGGTATCCTTTATTTATAGCATCACCATCTTCTTCAGGGTCACCCAACTGTGTCAAACGATTTCCATCCAAATCGAACCTTGTTGATACATAATATTGCCTAGTGATGACATCTTGAGGATCTATGGGATTGGCCACATTGCTGAGTCTCTTATTCTCAATATCAAATTGATTAGCATCAATCGTTTAAACTGAGGGGTAGTTTCTTTAATTGATACTGGACATATGAACGTCCAAATTTGTCAAGGGCATTTTAGTTGTGACATGTCGACATCAATGCATTCTCATTTATATTGTTTAAAAAGCGGTTGTTCGGTTTTTCAATGTATCCATCTTCATATAGTTCTTCTACAATTGATATTATGTCATTTACAACACCTGTGTTTCCCGCTAATTTTTCTGCCCACAATACTTCCAGATCACGAATTAGTTCATGTATATCATTCCAATATTTATATTCAATGGGTCTGTTTGTTAATTCCTTAAAAATAGCTCCACCTCCTCCCTTGGTTGTGGTGGGTGATGATGACAGCAAGGGTTTGATTATTTGTGTATACTTTTGCTGCGGCTTCCTCGAATCTGTGCACTTATGTCATAATCTCGCCTTACTACATTCGTAGCCTCTAAAATAGTTCTATATTTTTTCTATCTGTTGACTTTACTAGACTTAAGTCGGGTTCATTCATAATAAGCAGATCATATAATCCTGGAGTCCCTTTATACGTGACACCTTTAATAATTATATCGTCTCCTTTAATTGTGATGGGTGTATTACCAATTGTCCATTTATCAGTTTTGGTATCATAGTGGACTCCATACGTATGATCAATATCACCTTCAGCATTCTTCAAAATACGTTCAACATATATACGCGGCAATTCATTGTACTGCTCGAGAAATTCTTCTGAGATGGGTTCATTATGGGAATCATCTACGATACTAGACAGTTCTTCTTCTTCCTCCCCAGTATTAATCTCCCCATGACTGATGTTTCCAAGAAAGATGGAAGACTTGAGGAGGATTTCTTGAAAAACGGAAGCTGAGCTAGTGGACTAGTAGCACCTTACTTGAATCACCTAATGGAGTGAGACGTGGGGTCCATTGAACTTGAGCTAGCGGACTAGTGGGGATAGTGGCGTGCTTTCTTGGAAATATCAATACGGGTGGTTTTTAGGTTTAACATCAATGACCTCCTCCTTTTTAGGTGTTTTTTATCGATTTTATTTACTATTTCAGTTAGAGGTTCTATTAAAGGCTTATAAGTACTTTCGAATGTTCTTTCATTATCAATGCGAGCAGTCTTAATACTGTTATACTTCTGCCGTATTATTTTACGAGCCTGAATAATTTTTCTTTAATATCCTCTCCTTGTTGTCCATTGCGACAAACAGGTACCGGTTCACCTTGAACAGGTAGCTGTTTACACTAAACAGATAGCTGCTAATACCTAAACAGATCAGTTACTACTAAACTGCTGAATGCGGTTTAAGGTATTATATATATATATTCGCCTTATATACCAAAACGGATTTAATGAACAGGTACCGTTTACCATGAACAGGTAGTGTTGCGACAAACAGGTACCGGTTCACCTTGAACAGGTAGCTGTTTACACTAAACAGATAGCTGTTAATACCTAAACAGATCAGTTACTACTGAAACCAGTTTAAGGTATTATATATTCATCAAATCCTTTCCTATAGCGACCATTATTAACTTCAGCATCCTTGTTTATGACCATGAAACCAAACGGATCTACCCAGCACTTTGAACACATGTCCCGAAACAATTTCATGCTTATGGTGGGACTTATATGATCCTCATACGCATGTTTTAAGTTTAATTCATCTTGCTCAAATAATATAATTAGATTCGCATTATCACGAATTAATTGCTTTGGAATTTTACTGTAAGTTTGACTCAAATAGAAACAGTCAATATCGTTATGCCTACCCATAGAAAAATATGCTCTTATATTATTTTGCTTTTCACAAGCGATATCATCGAAATAAAAATAGAGTTTGATTTTGCACAATTAGGCTCAATCACATCTTGATTGTCGCTGAAGGTAAAGTAACCTATGTCCTTCATTGGAAGTAAGATTTCCTGTAAAAGTTTGTACTTGTTTTGATTCAATGACTTAGAGTATACGTATACATGTTTAAATTTCAAACCATTTTTTCAGTAAGCAGACTGATCATTGCGTTTGTTTTACCGCAATTGAGGGGCCGCATATAATACCACGTATACTATTAGGAAGTAAATCACCATGTTTTGAAGTAATAGACTTTTCATCAAAGTCATGATTTTGAATTGAGAGTTTTGTTTCTGAGCAACTACTTTCATCTTTGATGGATGAAATAAAACTAAACGAATAATTACAACATCTTTATTTATATATTAGACTATACTACAATAATAATTATAATTTTTCACTTCTCCGGTGAGTGGACTGTACTGTACAATAGCATCATGGAGAATAAGACCATATACAACGATTCCATTATCGAAAGGTGTTAGAGATTCCATTTCCAATTTGATGTCCACTGTTGAGTTTTTAAGGATTCATTTTGTTTAGAGCAGTCCATTACAAATATTGGACATGATTTGAATTCGAATAGTTGAATAATGCATCTTTATCATCTTCACCATAGTAATCACAACGAAATTTCAAAAATTGCGATAGGCAGGTATATATTGGTTGGCACTGAAGTTCAAATGCATTGCTTCATATGGATAATACTCAGAATTCAGATGTACTTTAAGATTTCTGATGTTAATGTGATCAAAATTTCCAGCCCTTGCTGACCTTGTATACCTTTTACCTTGTTGGAATGCAACAATTATCCAACGTGGTTTTTCCAGTTGCGTTGATGTTTTTATTGGCCATATGTCTGAGGTTGCTTGTTTTAAAGCAGGCAATTCATACAACTCCCATTGTCGAAATGGAACAGTAATAATAGAATTTTTATTGATTCCTTGAAACAAGTTAAGTTTCGCAGCATCACTAAGTGTTAAGTGCGGTACTTTCCATTGAATTTTATTTAAGGTTATTGCGGCATCGACTTCACCATAGTAACAGTTTGTATCGCTTCTAGATCGAATTAAAACCAACTCTTGGCGCATATTCACGATTACCTGACGATAATCCTCCATTATTCCAAATATGTGGTTCAATGGTATGCATACTGTAAAAGATTTTTCCATTTTGCTCATCGAATTCTACTTGTAATGGTTCTTCATTCTTTGGTGACCATCCTAAATGACTTAGTGCTTTGCTTTTGCTTGCCGTATAAGAAATATATCCTTTAAGCGTAGATGTTATTCCTGGATTTCTACAAACATCCACTCTGACCACCTAACTCATAACGAATTTCTTCGAAAAGAAAGTTCGGGAAATTGTTGGTTAAGCTGCATGCTTTTCTTTCATCTTCTTTTTGAGCTCAAGTTTACCTTCTATGTACAGAAAACTATCATAAGTAGCCGTAATTAGATCTTGACTTTGAATTAAGATTCGTATTTCTTCGGAAGGTCCATATTTAGAAGATCCATATGGAAGATAAGTGTGAATATCTGATTTAATTATAGTATCATCAAAATGCACGTTTTGAAAGACGTTTAACGATACTGCCATTGTGTGTGAGAACTTTTAAATCAATTGACGTTAAAAAGTATTTCTCTGCAGATGTTAACCGCAATGAAGGTTGATGACTAATTAATGACTTACTGTAGGGATGATGTCTTTTATATGAGTTTTGAAAGATGGAATTGGTCCTGGATTAATTCTCAGACCCATGTTCTTTAGTTCTAAGCGTGCAGGGAATGGTTCACTTTCACTAAAGTCTATTAATTCACCCTTTTGATTAGTCAAATTAATTGTTATATTACTAATAATGTCAGTGTTTACTTCTAAATATTGAGTATTGCTTGGAGTTTTATCTAGACGATAACCTGGTGGAACTGAAACATCAATCTCAGATAATACTTTGGAAAGTTTCCCGTTTCGATAAGATCCCATTATAATGTTGCACTCTACGTGTAGATTGGTGTGTTTAAGTATTTGGATGTCTAACGCAGATGTATGTAAAATATTTGGTTCTAATATTTTAGACTCAAACCCTAGCATGCGCCCAATACAATTTTCTTTAGTAAAATCAATCTCAAATGAACTGTTTATCTCACATTTAAGTGTATTGTTGTTTGCTCTAATGATAAACTTTTCTGTGGGTATTTTAGATTTTAGATAATCGTTAATTTCATCTAACTCATATGCACCGTGTGGAATATTAATCACTTGCAAATGAGATGGATTTGTTCTAAAATAAAATCTATCGTTGCCTGCATAAATGTTTCTAATGCTGTTGCAGCCGTAAAATCCAACCAATCCAATAACGTATTTCTTCCCCAAATCTAGCTCTATCGGTGGATAGAAGTTGTAGCTAGCTGTGTTACCAACACCTTCTAAACTGAATGTTATTGACATAACTGAGAAAATTTGATGTTGTGCTGATTATTTATATAAAATTGTAGGCATAGGTGTCCGCAAATAATTGTATTAAACTCTTGATCTTGGTTGTAATTATAATATATTTTACACCCCGAAAGTAGTTAATCACTTCGTTTGGTGGTCGAATATTACCGAAACTATCGTAATACCATACCTTTTACCACGCTTTTGTAGCAAACCCAATGGGTACCTGGTCCTCTTTGGCTATCTAAGTTAATAATTCCAGATTCATTTTCCGTGGCAATTTAGGCATGCTATCTCTCATAAAAATATCCCTAAAGTACGGTACGTTTTTGAGTATTTCTTTAAATCAGTATCCGTTAACGGTCTTTCGGGTAATCTATTCAGTTTTTGGAAACGGTTTTAAGTATAATGCACCACCACCAGATTTGTTTGGTTTTAGATATAGTGCACCGCCTTTCTTATTCATGGAGCCTATAGCGACCGATTCCATCATGCGATTATGGCGCGATGTCTCTTCCTGCAATTTTTTAGCATTTTAGCATCATTGACTGCTTTAGCAATTCCTGATGCACCGCCAGCTAAAGCACCGATTGCTGATAATCCTGCGAATAACGGAATAAGAAATGGTAAAACCCTCCTTGTTTAGGTAGGGAATTACTCTAGGAACTTTAATGTTTTCTTTCCTCCTAAATTTTTACCACACGTTTTGCCGTTGAAAGCGCTGACTTTATTGTGTCTGTGAAATTTCCGTTAGGTTTAATTTTTTAGCTATTGTCTTTCGTAAATGCAATAAATTTCCACCATTGCATTTCTTCTTCATATTAGATCGACGTTTACACCCCATTCCCAATTTTCTTTGCTTTCATGATGGTACTGACTGCTAAAGCTGCAGTTCGTTCACCTAGTTGCGTCTAATGATTTAAAGCGCTCCCAAGCTTTTTTTGCAAAATTTTATCTGCTTTATGTCTACTTTCTAAATCTCGGTAATCTCTGTAACTGATATCATGAAGTTTGCACTGAGCATCTAATTGATTAATGCCGAGGTCACCGCGTGCGAGTCGTTTTTCCAACTTTGTACCAGGACCGCAATACTGGTAACCAGGTAAATGCAATTCAAACGGAAGTTTATTGATTAGACCATTCACCAAACCACCACCACCTACACTCTTTCGCTTCTTAACTAGCATTGTTTACATGGATGGATAGAAGGGTATTTATACCTAAATTGAGAAAACAAATCATAGTTATTTCTTTATTCAGTAAATGCTATACATTAGATAAGCAGGACGATAATACAAAATTTCCATTAAACATACAGTGTTATGTGAATTAATATTATACTTAGCATTTATAACATCATCAATATCTTTATAAATGTCATCATCACCACCACTGAATTCTTTCTCACGAAAACGACGGTAGTCAACAACTTGTTGTATGAACTTTTCATAAAACACACCAGATTGTAAGATTCAAGAAATTCCAATCTATAGCTTACTATATCCTTTAAATTGAATAGTTCTTCTATACTATGTGAATTGAATGTACAAGAACAGCACTTGTAGTTTTCTATCATAACAGTTTTCAAAATTCTGTCATATCCTTTAATTAATTCCCAATTGTAATAAATACCAAGATTACTAGATAGAGATTCATAATGTTGATCATAGATTATATCTTCTTCTTCATTTACATTTGACCAATCAATTTCATTTTCAATTTCTTGAGATCGAAAAAATTGTAATTCTACATATGAATGCCATCTTAGAAGCTCATTCCATTCCTTCATATCCAACACTACATTATTGCTTTGATCACAATTACCACCAATACGCACCACTGGTGCAAGGTTGAGGTGTGTACTGTATCCAATTTCCAGATGTTTTGCATGATGAGTATCGTTCGATAGTTTATAATAGTACAATCGATTAAGTATTCCTTAGCTGCTTGTTTATACACTTCATCCTTATATTGAAATGATGATGCCAGTCAGTCTTAGCAGAAGAATAACCTTCATCGTGTTTCTTCATTTTACTACTACTACTACCATCACTATTTTGACAGCACCAACAAAATGTTAAATTATTCAGATTGTTACTGCAATGATGTGATGTATCCATATATAACGGTGAACTTCTGAGTTTGGATCGTTCCAGAAATGATTTTATTGCTACTTGCATGACTTTACTTGCTCACAATTTCACTATGACTAAACGCTGCTTAAGAAAATAATTCTAGTATTTCAATTTTACATATGGTGGGGTGCTACTATTAAAAAGAAAATGTTATGTTTGTTGTTTTGCCAGCTGCACCCAAACTACTTATAAACACATCCTTCGTGTTTAGGAGTGTTTTAAATTCTTCAATTCGTGTTTCTTCTTTTGAAATACACATAAAAGCGTTCCGGTAATACACATTTAAAATCACCCGTTTCTATCACTATACGTTCACCGTACTTAGTATTAATTATATCCATATTCGTTACTTTATACTTTCTCGATATATCGAGCTCGCACGCATTTTAAAGGGTTTGCAATAGGTGCTTTGGTTTAACCCTGTTAATTCCATATTTAACAATTATGTGTTGCAGACTGATCTCAACATACAGCTCGCTGCAGTTTATATAAGAAATATGTCCTACATATTACAACATGCTTAAACTTGTTAAATACCTACTGTTGACCTTGACTATAAATATAATATGATGATGATGATCAGCTCCAAAAATTTATATTTCCTGCCAAAAAGTTTGACCTTGAAAATTATATTCTTAGATTTATGATTACCTTGCAATTTCTATTTTTAGCTTTTCACCTTGACCTTTTATACTTCTAAGAAATATGACACCACCGTAGGTCAATAACCTTTGACCTTGAAAACTATATTTTAGATTTATGATTACCTTGCAACTTCTATTTTTAGCTTTTCACCTTGACCTTTTATATTTCTAAGAAACCACCGTAAGTCAATAACCTTTGACCTTCAAAACTATTTTTGATTTATGATTACCTTGCAACTTTTAGCTTTGACCTTGACCAACTACATTTTAAATCTCCCGCTTAAAGTTCGACCTTGAAAGAGCTCCAAAAGCTTGATTTCACCACCAGAGGGCGAGTGACTCCAAAATTTAAATCCCCACCACAAGCATGCTTGAGACGTGGAGCGCGTTCTGGCATAACGAGAAAACTCACTTGACCTTGAAATAAATCCCATAAGATTTACATGGGTGACCTTGAACTGGTCCAGGATCGGCCTTATATGTCTACTGTCTGTCATATTTGCAATCAGGATTTTCAACCGAATATATAATTTTTTCCCAAGCACTTGACCACTTTTAAATTCGAAATTGGTACCTTTCACTTACTGGTCTGACACCTTTACCGATGAGCCACTGAGTAATGCAATATACATTTTTTAGAAGAAGTTTATTGCGCATGTTGCGCCGTAACTTCTTGCGCTTAAGTTCTTCGCGCATTATTGGAATCCATATGGGTCTTCGTTCCATACCACCGCATCCAATGGGATAACATACAGATAGTGACGAAGGACGAGAGTACAACTCGTCGGAAACTCAAAGAAGTCACATACATCGCACTAGCAGAAAATCGAATAAGCCAAGTTAGTGTAGAAAACCCATATGGATTCCAATAATGCGCGAATAGCTTAAGTGCAATACACCTGCACAAGAAATTACGGCGCAACATGCGCAATAAACTTCTGCGCAACCATAGGTTTTTACTTTTCGAGATACAAACCATAAAATAATAGTTTTCTGCTAACCATTTTGCAACAACGTAATGAAACTTAATAAAATTTGGTACAGTTTCTCACTCGGATAAGCTGCTCCGTTTAGCAAAATAAGGCTGACTTTAGGTCATGGCCTCCTAGATTTTTACGACTATGACGTCATAGTAGCATTCGGAATTTTTCCTATCGACACAATCATAATAATTGAAAGATGCCGTTTAATAGAACATTGATTTCTCAAGAGAAAACTCCCTTGCAAATTTTTGCTGAAGTTAGTTTTGTGTTTTGTGAAACCCTGCAAATCGTTAAATCGGAATGGCTATTAGAGCAATGTTTCGTTATTTCGGCAGAATTTCCATTTCTAATTAAAAAAATTGTTAAATTTTGGTAGATTTATCGCTGAGAATAATTATTTTAAAATTTTGTTGTTGAATCACTGTAGTAATGTGGAAAAACATATTTCATGCCAAACAAAAGATCTAGTGTGTATTTAAATAAATGATCGCCTTTGCAAAGAATGTATACGATCACGCATTTTTTTAAAACCAAAATCAAAGGTGGCTTTCCTTATGTCATATCTGTTTTCCCTAATCTGTCAGTTTAATTATTATCACAAAAACACATACGGAACGTTTCACGTTTAAATTTAGTTTTCCTTGTCTTTTGTTTCGAATAATCTAGTTACTATTCGTAAAAATGGAATATTCTTTTAACGAACTCACCGATATGCATTTCATATTAGGAGAGTGTAGAATGAATTGTCGAGCAGCGGCACGAATTTACGTAGAAAGATTTCCAAACAGACGTGTTCCCCATCATTCTTCTTTGAAAGTGGCATCAGGGGTGGAGTAGCACAGTGCTCCAATGTACTTTGATATTAATAACATTTATGGAAAATCGATGGAGCAATTCTTGCCATATGGGGAGTTTGCCTTTGTAGATAACCCCATCCTAGAATCCATACTAAATACTCCAGATAATTCAGACATCGGTTACTTAGTAGACTGTGATTTGGAATATCCACTAGAATTGCACGACCTCCATAGTGACTTACCCTTAGCACCAGAGCATTTGGCTTCACCTGGTTCAATTTAAAAAAATTATTACTCACATTGTATCCGTAACGTAACTATACTGTTCACTATAGGAACCTAAAGATGTATTTGACGCTTGGTTTAAAGTTGAGAAAATTAAATAGAGTCTTGAGCTACTAACAACCCCCTTGGTCAACACTGCATTACGCAAGAAATCCAAAAATGAATTTAATAAAAATTTCTATAAATTAATGATCAATAGTGATTTTGGTAAAAGGAAAATGTACACAAATATAAAGATATCCATTTGGTGATTTATAAGTTTTCTGTACCCGATATTTATGAGTTCACCGAAGAGAATATTGAAAAAAAAATTCGACACATCCAATTATGCTCCCGGTAATATTTTTGGTATTCCTCTATTACATAAAAAAATGCCAGGCTTGTTGAAAGATGAGAATAATGGCCTTATTATGAAGGAATATGTGGGGTTGCGTATTGTATAGCCCCTGGGGCTATACAATAATACCTGTAAATATATAAAACGTTCCTTGACAACATTGTTCTTGTTTTATACCCAAAGTGTACAAAGCATTGTTAGTAAAAGAATTAAGCTAAATAATATAATATTGTATAGTACCATAAGCGATGTAAATCCAGTTTTAGATATATATGAGTGTGTGTGTGTGTGTGTGTGTGTGTGTGTGTGTGTGTGTGTGTGTGTGTGTGTGTTGTGTTTGTTTGTGTGTGTGTGTATGTGTGTGTTTTGTGTTGCTCTCGTGTGCTTGTGCGTGCTGTGTGTGTTGTTGTTGTGTTGTAAAGCGTGAAATGTACTATTAATAATATGATTTGCAGTGTGACCTACACAAATGCATGGTAAACTTGACCAAAAGTTATTTAGTGTAAAACACCAATTCAGCAATTTATCATACAATTTAGCTCTTACAAAGAATATGCCTAAAAGTTGTCTGTTCTTGTAGATTAAATCAGTGAAGGCTATATTAATGTACTAAGTGCAACCTGTAGAAATTTGTTTAATGAGCTTTTTCTCGTGCAGCTGGCCTAGTGTATAGGAACTTAAGTGAAATACATTTCCTCGATATTATCAAGAGAACAATGCAATGATATCATTTTGGATTACGTTGCAATAGATTTAGTTACATACTTGTATTTACATGAATATCGTCCGCGAACAAAATTATTAATTTATAGTTTTTCATAATAATAATTTACTCTATTATTTTAACTTTATTTTTTTCTTAGCATTATGTACGCCTGCAAGGACACCGCCTCCATCTGCAGTGGTAGAAGCAGCAGCAGCTTATAAGGGAAGAAGGTCATGAATCCCGGGGATGTGAGAACCCTACAACCCTTCAGAAATTCAAAAGAAGTGTGAGGTGGTCATGAAACATTTTAAGTGAATATTGGTTTGGCAAAGGGGCGTCAAAATAAATACACAAAATGTGCTACATACAATTGAAATTTTAGACGTTTAAGTGTATATATACTTTTTTAACTAGTGAGTAGTAGTTCGCTTACGTATATTCAAATGTAATGCATTGAACTATATGTTAGAATAAAAATTTTGTAGTTTTGTACTATTTAGAGTAAATTTGTTTATAATAGAAATAACAAGTATTAAAATTGTTTTATGCTTCGTTTATTGTACTAAATGCAAACATGCAGAAAATAGTTTCTCATGCAGATAGAAAACGTCATTGTTTATATGAAATGCGAATTCCTCGATAACTTGTATTTCACTTTAAAAAATTACATTTGAATGAAGAATTTAGCTGTTTCTCTTCTTCTGGGGGTTCTACCTAAGCAAGTGTCAAACAGATCACGCTAAATGATTATAAATATGTTTAGTTTGCTGTTGACGTAATGAGGTGATATCAACATTTGATAAGGTCAAAGAAACATGATGTATGTTTACAATCAAACAGAATAAAGTGATCCTTACAATGGTCAACGATAGGTACCAGTTTATCCTGAACTGATAGCTGTTTACACTAAATAGATAGATGTAAATACCTAAACGGGGTCAGTAACTATAGAAAGCAGTTTAAGGTATTTCATGAAACATTTTCCTGTAGCAACCACTATTGACTTCAGCATCCTTGACTATGAAACCAAACTGATCTACCCAGCACTTTGAACATATGCCCCGAAACAATTTCATGCTTATGGTGGGGCTTATATGATCCACATACACGTGTTTTAGATTTAAATCCTCTTGAATTGAATGTTCTAGGGGATGCGGCCTTGTATGCGTAGGGAATTGAGAAAGTTAGTAAATGCCGTATATTTACATTTAATCACTTCGGAAATATTCGCTCTTCTAATTAAAAATTAGAGAAAGTAGTTAGGCCGTAAATAAAATGCCTTATTTAACTGAGGCATCAAAATTTTGATAATGCTAATTGTATGTTCTCTCACTACATAACCCTCTATCTTATAAAATGGAAATTAAAAAACGTGTAATAATAATTCTAATAACATTTTTATGGATAATTATGCAACCTCTTTTATAATAGCCCCATTACGAAAAATGAACCACACTGTAAAACGTAAAAACAGTTATCTGTATATGAAATTAATGGACATAAATAATTATATGTTAACTTTAAAAACATCACTTCGTGGAAACTGCCTTCGTTGAAAGTAGTACATCGAAAATTTGACCTATATGAATGAGCTGGGAAACGGCTACATGTGTTGTGTAACAAATAACTGTTTTGGGAAACGACTATTTGTATTTGAGAAAGAGGCACGAGTTTTGGGAAACGGTTATCTGTATTTGGGAAACGGATCTTGTTCTCGGGGAAACTACCTCATCCTGAGACAGGTCAGATCCTGGTTAGGACGGTTGCTTTTACTGAGAATATCTACTGCATGTGTAGTAGGGTTGATAGACATTTACAAGTGCTACATATTATTGCTGATGCAGCGTTTACTGCGAATATCAGTTCTTGTCTCATGGCTTAGCTTGCATCACCTTTGAAGGAGAAGAGGAATGTTACCATATTAGAAGGTATCTCGATGCGGCCCACAGCACCGGCCCCAGTACAAGCCTCGACACCTCCACCGGTCATTATCACTATCAGAGATAGCGATCTAGAAGGTGATGATTTTGCCAGATATTTTGTAAAGTGAGTATGTTACTTAATTATGTTCTCATTTTGATTTATGTATTACTTCACACTTTATTAATGTATTTTACTAATCTTTTCTAGTATCACACCATTTGCCACCACCACATTACAACCACCACCACTACCCCAATTGCAATATGTGTGTGGAGGGGGGATCTCTCATTAGTGTTACAAGACCAGCAACAACAACAATATAATCAGTATCTGAATGAGGACCATGTAACTGATTATCCACCACATCTTACGCAAGGTCCTTCCTCGTTGAGTGACTTTAAGACTAAGAGTGTGCGGTGGTTAAGAACCATTCTTGCTGACTATACGAACAGTGAGGTGTTGGGGGTGGTCAACGTGGAGCGTTTAACTGCTGCTTTAGCTAGGACTAAGCAGCAGTTAGAAGGTGTTAGACAAAACAAACAAAAAACTCAGCAACTGTTGACTACATTAGAAAAGCTACAAACATAACATATCTTATTATAATAATTTAATATTAGTCAAGTTGCTTTGGTATGTGTGAATCCTTGCGATATTGCAGGCTCACATTCCATTAATAAAAGTAATTTGATTGCATGTTATTATTTAGAATTTACATCAGTTCTACATACATAGACAAAATTTACATCAATTGGAGCTTGTATCTCGATGGCGCAGATGGTTAGCGCGGTACTCTAGCAAAGTAAAGGTCGTAGGTTCAAATTCTACTCGAGGTAAGCTTTTTATTTATATATTTAATAAAATTAATAATAATTTTTAATTACATAACATATTTTGTTTTAAATTGCTGTGTATAGTGTGTATAATGTAGTTTTAGAAATTTCAATTTTTACTTAAGTGAATATCTTAATTGTAAAATTTTCATTTTAAAACATAATTAAGTTTTACATACAGGGTGATTGATTAGTGCGGTAAAGTTCAGTATCTTCTATGTCCTTCGAAGTATCAAAGCAAACGTTACGGGAGATTATAGCCATCATTAAGCTTCATATTTTAAAATTAATTACAATGTTACAGGGTGTTCCATAACGCCGTGCCACACCAAAGTTAAATTTCTTTAAACGAAACACCCTATATTTTAATTTAAATTTGAAATCCGCTTCACTTCCTCATTACAAAAATATATACTTGTAATATGTTACACAGGGTATTTAAAAAGTTATAACCACTTTTCCATGGAAATCGTAACATGTTCACCGCCCTGTATAATTTCAAAGGGCTACAAGAACAATGATCTGTTGCAGCCGTAGCTTTTTAATAATTGTCAAATTTTATAAAAATTATTGAGTTTGTGAATATTCGTTAAAATGATTGCAGGGTGAGTCAAAACATCAATTCATTATTTTCTCAGTTTTTTCAAATGGATCAACCTGTATTTTATATCACTATCAAAAAGTACTATTGTTTTACTTATATTTTTGTTAAGCATTCCCTATGCCCAAAATTATTAGTTTTTGAGATATTTTCATTTTTATATGCAAAGTATTAATTATGTGTCTAAATGTTTGCCAATTATGAGTTGCCATGATTTATTTGTCAAAAACTGACAGTTTACTATTATTGTCTGTGAATATAGTGGTCAAATAACGAATACAGGAATAAAAACAAGTATACTACAAACAAATTTTACAAAAAATTACAATTACGAACAAATAAAACCAATACTAATTTCCTAAACTACAATAAAAGTTAATTACAAAAGATGTTCAAAATAACCTCCCAAAACATCTGTGTATGCCTGAAAATGGTAATTGAAAGAGTTACTAACATTACTAAGCATTTGTACACTGATATTTTGAAATTCATTTGTTATTCTCTCCTTCAGGCTATCTCTTGTTGTCGGAGGTGTTTTATAAACTTCATTTTTAATGTAACCCCAAAAAAATGAGTCCATTTTATTGAATTCTGGTGACTTGGGTGGCCATAGCACTGGTTCACCTCTTCCGATCCATTTTCCAGGATACTGATCATCAAGTTCACCTTGAATTAAAAGATTATGGTGTACAGGAGAACCGTCATGTAAAAACCACATTTGCTGGCGGATACCAAGTGGAACCTCTTCCAGTAATACAGGTAAGTGATTTACTAAAAAATCTAAATACATCTCAGCATTTAAATGATCTTCAAAAAAATATGGCCCTACGACATAGTTACCAACAATACCTCCCCAAACATTTAATGACCACCTGGTTTGACTATGTGTAATTATGTGGTATGGATTACTTGTGGAATAATAGTGAAAGTTGTGCCTGTTAACACAACCATTTCGATGAAATGTAGCTTCATCTCCAAACAATACATAGTCAAAAAGTCTCTGTTGATTAACCTTTTAGGCCCATTCACAAAATGCTAATCTCTTCTCAAAATCATTATCTGTTAATTCTTGATGCAATTGAATGTGATAAGGGTGCATTTTGTTTTTACACAGAATTGTTTGCACACAGTAGTAACTAAGTTGTTGTTCTTTAGAAATACTCCTTATACTTGTATGTGGGTTTTCTGTAACTTCTAACAACACATTCATTTCGTTTTCCTCTGTCACAGTAGTATTTGTTCGTTCATGCTTTTCATAGTTAGCTGAACCAGTTCGGTTAAACCGATCCATCAATCTTTCTAAACTTGATTTTGTAGGTTGTCGCCTCTCAAGAAAACGTTCAAAATAAACTCTTTTTGAAAGCAATGCATTTTTATTGCATTCTCCCAATATCCATATCATATCTAGCATTTCATCACGAGTAAAATTCATTTTTGCCCTATTTTAGATTTTTTTAAATTATAAACAAATTTACCACAACAATCGATTAACAGACAATAATGGTAAACTGTCAGTTTTTGACAAATAAATCATGGCCAACTCATAAGTGGCAAACATTTAGACACATAATTAATACTTTGCATATAAAAATGAAAATATCTCAAAAACTAATAATTTTGGGCATAGGGAATGCTTAACAAAAATATAAGTAAAACAATAGTACTTTTCGATAGTGATATAAAATACAGGTTGATCCATTTGAAAAAAACTGAGAAAATAATGAATTGATGTTTTGACTCAGCCTGCAATCATTTTAACGAATATTCACAAACTCAATAATTTTTATAAAATTTGACAATTATTAAAAAGCTACGGCTGCAACAGATCATTGTTCTTGTAGTCCTTTGAAATTAAACAGGGCGGTGAACTTGTTACGATTTTCATGGAAAAGTGGTTATAACTTTTTAAATACCCTGTATAACATATTACAAGTATATATTTTTGTAATGAGGAAGTGAAGCGGATTTCAAATTTAAATTAAAATATAGGGTGTTTCGTTTAAACAAATTTAACTTTGGTGTGGCACAGCGTTATGTAACACCCTGTAACATTGTAACTAATTTTAAAATATGAAGCTTAATGATGGCTATAATCTCCCGTAACGTTTGCTTTGATGCTTCGAAGGACATAGAAGATACTGAACTTTATCGCACTAATCAATCACCCTGTATATAAAACATTGAAATCATTGCATTTTTTAAATTACTACAAATTACATTGAAACTTTTATGAACGAGAATCCATTGTAACACTTTATACGAACAAAGCAAATCCATTGTAATACATATTTTTTATTACAACGTTTTATGATAATATTTTGCTAAATCAATAAAACATTTTTATTATTTTATTTACAGTGAAACCTTTTTTCCTCGTAACCATTATTCTTCAAATGCTACTTTCACATCCTTGCAGTTTTTGACAACTAGATACATATAATTCACATCTCCAGTTTTTGTAAAGACTGCGAAAGCGATATAATTTAGTTTTATCTATTTTCCATATATAGAACAATACCTTCCACGTCGCGACACAGATATTACAACGACACTCTAATTACAACCTTGTAATTAGAGAAAAAAATGATTTATAACGCTTCAATTTACTTCTTAGTAATACTAATAGACTAACTGTAATTTTTACATTTAATGTCAAACAAGATTTTTAAATACCCTAAAACGAAAAAACGTATTTTTATTGTTCTTGGTATAATAAATAGGGGTATAAAGTCCATTGGTTTGAACTTAAGAATGCAAGGGGCAGTAAAACCTTTTAATCCCTGATTTCTACGCCAATGCACTAAAATGAATTTTTTTCATTACAATACGAAAGGTACACTTTCTAATGATCCTGAAAATCCTTACATAGTGACATAGATGAAAATTGAGGAGTTTACATTAGCAATCATACTCTATCTAATATTTCCGTGAACTGATTAGATATTTAGATTTCTAAGAACAGACAGTACGCAGTGGTAGTGGTGAGTGGCTTTAACGTCAAACTTTGAGTGTTGGTCAGTTGATTCGGTTGAGAATGGTATTATTGGTATATACAATATAAGCCGTATTGACAATACCATTTCATTACCGCTAGGAAACGGATACCTGTTTTTGGGAAACGGCTATCTGTGTTTGAGAAACAGACCCTGTCCAACCTTGAGCAAAAACTTTGTTTCCACGAAACGACAGGTCAACATCGTTCCTAATACATATTTTTTTATAGTCTCATAAGTTTATTAGTCATACATTCAGATATCCTTAAAGCCTTCATATCAGGATCTGAGGACCCTTTTTGAGGCATTGTTTAAGCCTTATTACAAATCCACGTCTCTTTAACTTTAATATGAAAAAACAACATATTCACAACCACAAATCCATCTTTCTTTAACTTATGTGCAAAAGAACACCATATATATTTACAAGAATTAAATACTTTATTTTTTGTACTAATACATCTTTTTCTAATCGAGAAAATATAATTTATAGTTTAGAATACCAAAACAAACAATAAAAGGTCAATTTAATAAACTTATTAAAACAGTTACTTATAAGAAAGAAATAATTAAATAATTCAGCTTGCCTTTCGTTTAACAAAACTGAATACACCCCTTTTTGATTAAGTTACCTAATTACAATTGGAAAAGCTTGTTCAGTCCCAATTTTATTTCAAGAAACAAAAAAAATAGTAATTAAGCAATTTAAAATTGGACACGGAAATTGGTCCGAACAACCTTATCCATATTCGAGTAAAGAAAAGAATATTATATATTTGAGCTACCAAGTAATTTAAACTAGCACGAAACCTCGCGACAACAGTTAACAGATTCAGTATTACATCTGGTATACATAATAAGTTGCATCTGGTATACATAACGGTTGCAGCAATGCTACTGCGTCCGACCACATAGGCAGTAGTACAAAAGTAATTATTCAAAATGGAGGTTATACATTAATGGGTGTGGCACGTAAATCTAACTTTAATAAGTTATTCAAAATGTTGACTGTTGATTGTGCGTGAAATATTGAAGAATGGTTAATGAACATATATCAGTTCTACATGAGAGAAATGGTATTAAAATTAGCTACAGGCGGGTCTCCAACTGACACCGAACTTATACTACAGGTTTATGTTTAACAAATACTTGTTGAATCGTAACCTGCTGAAGGCAATTTAGCTATGAGTATTATTCAGAGGTAAGATGTTTGTCAAATACTTGTTAACGGTGCTAAAGTAAATGTACTTCTTTTCGTTGTAGAAAGCAATTTATTTATACATGCAAGAAAAAGGAAAGAGCTGACCTGTGGTTGCGAATGCTTATGCGTTTTTCAAAGCAGCCAAGCAAGGAGCAAGCAGTCCCCAGTGTGTGAGCTACAGCTGACGCAGTTTATCAGCACCACAATTCAAGCAATAAGCCAAAGAAACACAGAACGGGTACTCTTGTTACATCAATCAAGACAACCAAATGTAAACATGAACTTGGATGTAATCGTAACGGTAAATTTATATGGGCACTTCAATAGATGGAAACTTAAATATATGGAAACGTAGGTTTATGAAAATCCAAGTTAGTTGATAAAACGAAAATAAAGAATGAAAACGATGTTTATTCAGTGATAATGTGTTACCTTTAAGATCGAATACGGGCGGTAGTTTAAATGTCTTAAACAGTTTGTTACACTTATTTCTTTGAAGAAGTAATGTGAAATTATTTTGTGTGTGAAACCTGAAAGAGAAGTTCTAATTACAACGAGGTTAGCAAGATCTAAAACGGCTTATCAAAATGTTTAGGTGTAGTGAAATATTTCTATTACATCCGCCTTAAATACCGATTATATCACTTTTATACAATAAAGCGATATTATATAGTAAAATTTTCCATAAAAATTATGCTTAACATCTATACATAGAAACAAGAAAATTTTCTAGAAACATTCCACCCTTCTACAGCAATGGCGATTTTGAAAAGAAAGTCAACGCCTCAAGAAACAATTTTACAACTTGAAAACTACTCCTTTCAAATCATTGTTACCACATTTAAATATATTGTTAACAGATGTTTGTTTTCAAAATAAAGCACGATAAGTAAGATGCAGTTATGTAATGGTATCACCATCTAGTGGTGATTTAGCAAAGTGAAAAAAAAACGAGTAAACTTTTAAAATACAAACGTAGATACGAGAGAGAAATAATTTT
This sequence comes from Vesta saturnalis, assembly GCA_036346205.1. NCBI lineage: Eukaryota > Metazoa > Arthropoda > Insecta > Coleoptera > Lampyridae > Vesta > Vesta saturnalis. The sequence continues at coordinate 65,823 of JARFJB010002103.1, read as the reverse complement.
CGTATAACGTAACCGCGTACACATCCTAAAAGAAAATTGTATGTGAAGTAGAACTTAAGTACAGTACAGGAATGGTTTTGTATATCATTTAATCTATCATACTCATTAGTAAATGCCGTAAATACAGAAATTTTAAACCATTTAGTACAGAAAATAGAAACTAATAAGCTTAAAGCGTATTACTAAATGTTTAAGTCACATATACTTATTTAAGGTCGCTTTTAGAAACAGTAACCAGATAAAATAATACAATCGATCCTAAATCGATTTTTGCACGTTACAGATCCCACCCCTGCAAGATGAGGACCTCGATAGAGGAATCACACAGACACAGGTAATACAGGAAAGAAAACAATAAAAAACATAAAGGAAGAGAAAGAAGTTCCAGTATAAACTCAGTATAAAAAGCCCTAGAATCCAGTTAACCCCAATCCCAAACACATATACAAGTAAAAACCCAGAAACCCCCTACGTATTCACCCAACCCCAAAGCAATCAAAGAAAGAATAGGTAGCAAGAAGAGAAAACTACATGCGGAGCGATAATGACGTATATACCACCAGACACAGTCACCAAGCACACCACTCAAGCAACCCACGAAAGAACAACCTGACTCCAAACTCCCATATGAGCCCTTCGGCATTCGGCCGGTACTAGGAAAAATAAAGAGAAAAAAAAACAAAAATAAAAGGAGAGCACATCGTGAAGCGATAATACTTCCAATTAAACAAACAAAAAAAGGAGAGAACAAAAGAGTGTATTACTACAGTTAGGGAGATAAAGCGGATAAGGATGAAGTGATTTGTGTAGGGTGGTTGTCTTCGTTCTATTCACTCTAGCAAACAAATAATCCTATGATATATACGAACCCTGCAGAAAACCAAAGAATAGTAGAAGAGGAAAAGAAATGAAACCCAAACCACAGGAAAAGTATCACGCCCTCAGCCGCACTAAAAGGCCGGCAGCCTAAAAACCAAACCCCAGAAGAAAACCCAGCCCAATCCACAAGAAAAGATAGCCCAAAATGTTGTCCCCTTTTGCCGTGGTCGCCGAAAGTAACACGGGGAAGGCGAAACCATCCCGTTCCTCTTAGGTCCATTCATACAAGCATTCATTCAGTAAAGTGAAGTAGAAAGCTAGAGTAGATTTAGATCAAAGACAGCAGATAGGAAAGTGAAATGAAAAGGGCAAGTCTCCAAAGATCTCCCTAAGGAAATTAGAAGGGAAGACCCCTGAAGAAATGCAGACAGGAGGAGAGAAGGGAGCCGATGTGAGGTCACGGATGACAAAGAAAAAGGAATGGTCTCCGTAAAAATGGCCTCCCTGCTATGCCTAACCAGCCGCCCACAACAGAGAGAAAGTAAGCAAAAGAGATAGCCGTCGTCAACCAGCAGAGCAAGAAAGAAATGTTTAAACGTGAACTTTGTGTCGTTTGCGACGTCTATGATAGCGAAGGGAAGTATCGGCAAGTGGATGGAGGTAGTATGTCACTAATTGGGCGCAAGAATCGGAGTCCGTGCTATCAGCCGGCTTCAGATCCTTGACGTGATAAACCCCTAAGGATTTTCCCGAGCCATCTTTCAAGTCATAATTAGTTGAAATAAGTTGAAATGACGAGCAGCATCAGACCGAACGTAGTTGCGTTTCCACACACTATCCCCTAGTTTAAATGTAACAGGTCTACGTCGCAGGTTATAGCGTAGATGTCGATTTTAATTGACTTTAACCAGTTGTTTATTAATATCTGAATGAATAGAGTCAAACTGACGAACCAGCTTATTTTTCGGAGTTATATTACGATCTGATCTAATCATGTGGAATCAGAAGAAGGTGGTGGACCTAAAAGGTCACCAAATAAGATATGTTCTCGTCCAAACAACGCGTAGTAAGGAGAACAGCCAATCACCTCATGTTTTGCAGAACGGATAGCGCAACCAATCTTAGCCGAAGCTACATCCCATTTACGCGGATTCTGAATGGTGTAGGGAGATATTATGGTTTTAAAACTCTGTTAATTCTCTGCGCAGGATTCGCTCTAGGGTAGTATTTGGCGTTAAAGAGAATAGTGGTTCGATAATCGGAGCATAATTTCGTAAATTCTTTACTGCGAAACTGCACACCATTATCGCTAATGATGTACTGTGGAGTACCGAACATAAGAAAAATATTGTCTTCCACGGCTTGACACACGACAAAAGCGGTAGCATGACGTAACGGAAAGAAACAAGCAAATTTAGTTAAGCAATCAGCCACAATTAACACAAAAGCACGTCTTTGGAGGATCTAGGAAGAGGACCGGCGATAACCAGACATAAGCTTGGCCAAGGTTTGGTAGGTTTGGCTTTTGGTGCTAGAAATCCAGGTGGAGCAGACTGTTCCACTTTATGTGCAGAACAGAGAGCACACTGCCGAATATAGCGAATGACATCAGCACGGAGTGCAGGCCAGTAATAATGCACAGCAATCCTAGCAACGGTTTTAGTAACTCCAATCTGACCAGTTGAAGGATCGTTGTTTTCTGAGATAATGCGTTTGCGCTGTTCTTTGGGAACTACTATTTTCCAACTAGCCGAAGAAGAATCAAAAGAAGAAAATTTGGAACGTTTAAAAAGTAAACCGTCGTTTACAAACCAAGAAGGAAATCTTCTAGGAAATTTAGAGATGCGAGAAATTGTTTTAGATACCATTTATCTTGCACAGATAAAGTAACTACAGAAGTCGAACGTGTTCTTTGCCCTTTCAATGAATAATAGAAAAATCGTGTTGCTGCAGGCCAATCGCCCATCGACATAGACATTCAGTAGGATTTTGCAATTTATTCAACCATATTAACGAATGATAATCAGCAATGACAGTAAAATGAGAACCCCCAATGTAGGGACGAAATTTATCAATAGCCCACATAGCAGCCAGACACTCTTTTTCGGTAGTGGAATAGTGACGTTCAGCCTTAATTAACGATCGGCCAATATAACTGAGTACTTTTTCGCCAGTAGGAAATTGTTGACAGAGCACAGTACCGATATCAAAGTCAGACGAATTCGTTTGGATAACAAACGGTTGTGAGAAATCAGGACAAGAAAGGATAGAAGCTGACACTAAACATTCTCTTACGGAAGTGAATGCTGTTTCGCATTCAGAAGACCAGATACCAGTATTCTTTTTAGTAAGATAAGTTAAAGGTTTGATAAACAAAGAAAAGTTAGGTACGAAGCGACGATACCATTCTGCCATACCGACTAAGTGACGTACGTCCGAAACATTTGTCGGAACAGGTATAGAACAAATTGCAGGTATTTTATCTGGATCGACTAAGAGTCCATCTTTATTTACAACATACCTAGGTACTTGAGTTCAGAGCGACAGAAATGACATTTATCTTGGCTCAAGGTGAGACCTACAGAAGATAAACGTTGAAATATTTTTTCCAGAACTTCCAAGCGTTTTTCAAAAGTGGGTGTAGCCAAAAAATATCAAAGTCTCCCCCCAGAACTCTATCAATTAATCTTTGGAAAGTAGCCGGTTAATTGTGTAGGCCAAAAGGCATCCTAGTAAACTGAAAAGTCCACGTCCAGGGACAGTGAAAGCAGTCATAGGTTTCGATTCGTCCGACAGAGGAATCTGCCAGTAAGCAGAGCGAATGTCTAAACTAGAGAGATAACGGCATCGCGTAAATGATCCAGAATGGAAGAAATGTATGGTAAGGGATAGGCATCCTTTTCCGTTACCGTATTAACTTTATGAAAGTCGACACAAAAGCGATAAGAGTCATCTTTCTTTTTGACCAAGACACGGACTAGACCAAGGACTATTCGAAGGTTCTACTATGCCTAATTGCATAATATTTTCTAATACGGCATTAGCTACCTGTTGTAAAGCAGGTAAAAGTGGATAATAACGCTGTTTAATTGGTTCAGCATTAGTTCGAATTTCATGTTGAACTAGAGTAGTACATCCTAAAGTAGCAGAATTTTGAAAAGATTTATCAAGTAAGGTTTGTAGAGCAGACTGTTGAGACAAAGGAGGATCAGAGAAAGAGCTTAATTGTTCAGACGAAATAGTTGCTATATAAGTATCATCACCAAATTTCCACTGTCCACGTCGAAGATCAGGTACTCAGTTAATCGCTTTCCAGAAATTTATACCTACAATGAATTTATAAGGTACTTCAGGCACCACGAGTACGTATAACATAATTGTTTTAGACTCCACAGTCATTGGTAAAGTAAGTTCACCTAAGATATGGCAAGTGTTACCAATTGCGAGAGTACAGGCAGTAACCGAATCCACGGATAAAGATAGACCTAGCCGTTACGGTCATATTCCAACCCGAATTTCCTAAGATAGTGCGCGAAGCACCAGAGTCCAAAAGACCATGAAAAGTATGACCAAAAATCTTGATACTCATATATGATCGTTCATCATTACCAACGCTAGCAAAAATGTAATTAAGAACGATACGACGAGTCAGGTACACCAGAAAAAGCAGTTTCCGAGATTAAAGGTAAGATAGAATCCTCTCCTCGCTTAGAAGATTCCGTAACTAGTTTCCCTGCTTAGAAACACACACTGGGCAAGTAGTTCTTGTAAAACCAGGCTTACTACAGCCATAACAATGTTTATTTTGTGGATGTGGACAACGTGGTGAAGTATGTCCACTCCCAGAGCAATTCCAGCAGCGAAGAGTAACAGTATTTGAAGGTACGTTATTAGATTGAGAAGGTTGATAAACAGTAGTAGTAATTGGTTTTCTCGATGGTGGTCGAGAAGAAGTAGAAGGATTGATAAGTCAGTAGGTGAATCGGTGTAAGCCAAACTAGGTTCCAAACGATATGAAGTTTTCTTTGAAGGTGGAGGTTTAAAATATTCCATAAAGTATCTTTTTCCCTAAGACTATTAGTTGTGAAAGCTAAAGCATTCTGGTAAAAGGTGTTAGGTTACGGTACATAGTATAATTGTTATGGTCAGGAAGTGGAATAGAAACTCGTTGAAAAAGACTCTGCATGACAGCTACATAAACACTTATGGTTTCCGAAGAACCCATAGTTCTAGACTTAATCTCATCCAGTAACCTTTCATCATAATCCAAAGGTAGAAATTCGGTTTTAAGTAAAGTGACCACATCTTTCCAGAAAGATAATTCGTGTTTACGAGCACGATACAGTAATAAAGCTTTTCCCTTTAATAATTCAGGGATAACCGAGAACAAGAATTGGTGAGTTAAACCGCGAGAAGCACTTAACTCTTCAACACGTGTCAGAAAGTCAAATAAAGAAGAAGTACTGTCACGAGAGAAAGATAGACCCATCTTAGTTGTAGAAAAGTGACTTAATGAAGGGGTAAACGTAGGAGGTGAGGTACCCTGAGGCACATCAACATCGTGATCTGAAGAGATTAACGGTGGTTCTACGTCCATTGGTTCGAGTTTGCCATGAGCCGTAGAATTCGCAGAAGGTCCAGCTATTGGTGAAGAACCGAATCAGAAAGTGTAATGCGTACCCTTTTTCATTTTTTGTTCTAGGTCCGTTTTAAAATTTTGTAATTCGATTAAAAACTGGTTTTTTCGAGAAATTTCAGTTTCAGAAATAGTGATCATTAATTCACATCGCCTTTGTGCATGTAGTAACAACGTACGCAGACGAAAAAAAGCAGCCGAAGTGCAGTCACCATAAAACGAGTCGATGCCGGTATGTCATTCCCGAATAGCAGTTTTATCTTCCACGAACGGAATCTGATGTGAAGTAATGGTAAGAGATTTATTAACATCAAGTAATCTCGCGCTACGAACTGATTTACTTAAAGACTCGACATTAACATTACAGTATAAACCCCTACATAACAATTCGTACATCAATTCAGCCTTCATAAGACGATTTACATCAAAACGAAGTTTGACAGCCATCTTTGGAAAAGAAAAAATAATTCAGAAGTAAAGCAAAGTAATAGATCAAATATTATAACACGTTGGCGTGTTGGTGCCAAATTTTACACTAAGCTAAAGAAAATTTTTTAAGTTAAACCAAAGAACCAAATTGTTTCAGTAAAGCTAAAATTTTATCGTATTCCAAAACTCGGCCTGACCATTGGTCGCCAAAATTATAGTAAGCTAAAGAAAAATTTTTAAGTTAAGCAAAAGAACAAAATTGTCTAAGTGAAGCTAAAACGTTATCGTACTCCAACATTCGGCCCTTAACGTTGGAAGCCAAAATTTATGCTACGTGTCTAACCACCACACGGCACAATACAGGAGAAATGAGTGAGCTTGGATAAACTCAATCAAACGGTCTGAAGACCGCAGAGCACTCGAATTGCATGGCTGTTTTGGAGATGTCTATAATATAGTTGGAGTGAGAGAGGAAAGAACCGAAATAGGCGCCTCAAGCGCCAAACGAAAGAAGTAACAGAAAATTGGTTCTAATTCCTTGAGAGAAGGAGAGCCTGTAAATCTTGAAACAGGAAGTAAGTAATAGGAATAATAAGTACGTGAACAATTCCCTCAACAAACGTAAATCTATTTCCTTCCTGCAGTTCCCAATAAAGGAGGCAATAAGCCAAATATTATTGTATAGCTATATGAACATGAATAATAAACGAAATAAATTATATACAGTATGTATGTTATTCCCACAATTCACACCAAAAGAGAATAAAATATAAATTAAAATAAGTTTACGAGGGCAAGTCGTGAGATTGCATTTACGCCCACAGGAATTTATGGTTTAGAATACCAAAACAAACAATACCCCTTCCGGCCGCCGTAAGATCTTACGTAGCTTAGCCTGAAAAGGCCAATTTAATAAACTTATTAAATCAGTTACTTATAAGAGAGAAATAATTAAATAATTCTGCTTTAGCAATCCCTGATGCACTGCCAGCTAATGCACCGATTGCTCAAAATCCAGCGAATAACGGAACAAGAAATGGAAAAAAACCCCCTTGTTTAGGTATGGGAATTACTCTAGGAACTTTAATGTTTTTCTTTCCTTCTAAACTTTTTACCACACGTTTTGCCGTTTAAAGGGTTGACTTTACTGTGTCTGTGAAATAATAATTTTCTCTTTGCTTCCATGGTGGTACTGACCGTTAAAGTTGCAATTCGTTCACCTAATGTTGCGTCTGATGATTTAAACCGTTCCCAAGCTTTTTTTTGTAAAATTATAATAAATGTGGTAATGGTGCCAGGTGTAAATAATTTAATAAATAAATAAATAGGTGTATAAATGTTCTCAAAACAAATCGTTAAAATAACGGAGATCCAAACCACTCAATATAAGATAATGCCGTTGTCCCAGTCGGTTTATTAAAGTAGGCCGGTTCAATCTTTTGTTTTGCTTAATTACCACAAATTTCCACTTAACATAAATATAGTAACTGCAATGTAACAATAATAAAAATTATCTAGGACGCCAAGTTATTTATTGATTATGCTCGGAATAACCAAACCGAGTATACAATAAAAAAATTCACCAAAATGTCAAAATAAACGATATACAAACTATATTTATTAAATATTTAAATTTAGAATTATATAAACTATATCTTAAAAACCAGTTGTAATAGCCTTAAATTACTAAATTAGGAGAATATAGATACCTGTTCGAAACTTGTTTGTGCATAATTTTTTGATAACCTCTGGTATCTAAAGAAATACGGAAATGTAAACCAAAGGTGATGTAATATTTACACTAATATTACGTAATACATCGTAATAACAATGCTGTACGTTGTAAACCATACCAAAGTTGAATTTTACTTCTTATAAATTTATCTTCATGAAATTTGAATAATCCAATGTTTATTGCATTCTCCCGAAAGTTCAAATAAAAAATGTGATCTAAATTTAGATCTGAATTACTTGCAAAATTGTAATCATAAGCATCAAAAAATGCCAAAAGTAAAAGTATTAAGGGAGTAAAAGTTCTAAAAGTGTAAAAGTAAAAGTGCCTGCAAAAAGAAAATGTTTTAAATTTTAATGTAATGCGAGTTAAATGTACCTTACCATTAAATCAATGGCACTTTTCACAAAATTTAGGTGGAAACCCAAAAATGGCTTCCTGTATACACAGAATACACCAAGAAAATGAAAAAAAGGACGCTTAGGATGTCAGATAATATAGTGGCGCGCCAAAAAAGGTGCGCAAAAAATTAAGTCAAAGATATGGAATATAAACCCCTAAGAAGATATGCACTTAAGTCACACCAAAATGCAAATTAAGTTGCCTACCACAACTTATAAATCATTAATAATTAAAAACTCTTTTTTCTTATATTTTACGACTAAATGAACGAAGAACGTAAAAGATTCGTTACAAAATTTTATCTACTTTATGTCTACTTTCTAAATGTCGGTATCATGAAGTTTGCATTGAGCATCTATTTGATTAATACCGGGGTCACCGAGTGCGAGCCGTTTCTCTAATTTTATACCAGAACCACAATACTGGTAACTAGGTAAACGCAATTCGAACGGAAGTTTATTGATTAGATCATTCACTAAACCACCACCACCTGCACTATTTCCTTTCTTACCTAACATTGTTTAACTAGATGGATAAAGCAGGGTATTTATACCTAAATTGAGATCGCAAAAACAAATCATAGTTATTAATATTTATTTGTTTAGTAAATGCTATACATCAGATAAGCAGGACGATAATACAATATTTCCATTAGGCATACAGTGTAACGGCTCAGTTGTGCTGAGCATTTACTTTAACTCTACTACTAATTACTTTTCCCTTTTCTAGCTCAGTCGGAATTTTGTACTTGCAAAATTGGGATCGGGGTTCGTTAATCAGGCTCTTAACACGTTGAACAAATAGATTACACAGATTCATATATATATACCTTATTCCCTATTTAATTATATTTCTACATTATGTAACTTAAGATATAAATACAGGCAAATTTGTAACTCTTCCTTCTCCAGGTGGTCTTTAGGCGCCAGCTGTATAATATCTCACGTTCGGGTGTCAAATGTAATGACTTCCTCGGTTGATCTGCAGTCAGGTGGTCCTCTGTAGTTTCTGTAACGTGACGTTAATAGAAGGGTTGGGGTTTTGATTGTTAGTTTTTGTCTTTTAACTGTTTTAATTTATACTGGTTAATTTTTAATATAAATAAATTAATAAATAATTTTACCTAAATACGTCCCTGTATAAAATACAGAAGCAGGTAGTCAGATAACGCGATATAAACACGTGCGCGATAAGATGGGTTCAATACTCGGCCTTTAAAATATAATCGATATTTTAAAGAGGTCGTTTAAAAGTGTAAAGTTTTATACCTGCTTTTCTTATGAGAATAAACTCAGTCCCATTTACATTCAATTTTGCCCTTTTAAATAAATGAAAGCTTTTCTTATAAGAATAGCGTTTATACGGTAGCTGCGGAATTTATATTTCTTTACGATATTAATTATCTTATACCGGTTTTATTTAAACAAAATAAAAATTACAAGCTTTTGTTATGTTGGCCGTGTTTTAAAATATAAAACCTTCGTTTTCTATTTTAAAATAAAATTTTCTTTCGCGTTTAACAATCACGATATTGTTTATTTAAGACAGGAAACTATCAGGTAGTCTCTGGTTTACGGGTAACAATCTTAATGCTTGTGAAAGGTGCAACTTACGTTCTTACGATAGCGGTGGTGGTGTTTCGTTTACTTTACGGGTGGTGGTTTTAACTACTAACGGACACGTCTCGTGTTTACGGTTACGTTTCTATATTACTGGATTTACGGCGTTAACGAGGTGTTCTACTCAATCTTCCGACGAGGTTTCAATTACAGGTATCTGGCGGTCGATGGTACGTTTGTCGAGGTGTATTGCGTGGTGGTGTTTGTGTAAATTTGTAGGTTGATCTCCTTTGTAGCAATCTGGGCAAACCACCCGTTATACTAACAGTAATTTCGTTCGGTCTAATGGAATGTCGGGCAACTACCCTTCAAACTCCACTGTGTAGGTGTATATGTAGATCTCCTTTTGTAGCAATCTGGGCAAACCACCCGTTATACTAACAGTAGGATTTCGTTCGGTCTAATGGAATGTCGGGCAACTACCTTCAAACTCCACTGTGTAGTGTGTATATGTCTGATACTAGAAGAAATACGTTTGGCAATAGAAGAGTATGTCGGGCTTACAACCATGCATATCCCTATAACCAGGTATCTCAACTTACGTACTTTCAACGTTAGATTTCTGCAACTTCTAACCTTTTAACTTCGGTGATGCTATCAAGTCGCGGAATCGCGGTTTCTACTCGGACGACGGTTTCAGGCGGCTGGTTTACAACAGGTAGTAGTCGGCGCGAATGCGATTTATAGCACACGGTAAAGAAAAGGAAAAACTCTCTTTTGCAGCGCGTGCCGCGTTTTTATATATAATTCGCAAGGGTGGTTACTAAACTTGTTGGTGAGCTTCCGTAAGCCTGGATTGGTGGAAGATGCTCTGACGTATCAAAACTTGTAAACGTTTTGGGATTTTACGTCTGGAGGAGGATGCATGATTAATTATTGTGCAATTATATGCAACGTTATGAAATCTGTTTAATTTTTACTAGAATTTCTACGAATCTTTATAATGTCTTGCACCTGTGCATTTAGCGCGTCACGTTATTTTACTAAATTCTGTGAATCGGTATTGGTATTTTACTTAGCAAATAATTAATCATGATAGGAAAATTTTATAAAGGACGGCGTCTTGTTAATAAACTTTGGGAACTAATTAAAAATAATAATAAATCGGGATGTCTGACGGCGTCCCTTTACAACAGTGTTATGTGAATTAATACTATACTTAGCATTTATAACATCTTCAATGTCTTTATAAATGTCATCGTTACTACCACGGAATTCTTTCTCACGAAAACCACGGTAGTCAACAACTTGTATGAACTTTTCATAGAAACACATCAGATTGTAAGATTCAAGAAATTCCAATCTATAGCTTATTATATCCTTTAAATTGAATAGTTCTTCTACATTATGGGCATTGCATGTGCAAGAAGAGCAGTTGTAGTTTTCTATCATAACAGTTTTCAAAATTCTGTCATATCCTTTAATCAATTCCCTATTGTTATAAATACCAAGATTGCTAGATAGAGATTCATAATGTTGATCATCGATTATATCTTATTCTTCGTTTACATTTGACCAATCAATTTTGTTTTCAATTTTTTTGGATCGAAAAAATTGTAATTCAACATATGAATGTCATCTTAGAAGCTCATTGCATTCTTTCATACCCAACACTACATTATTGCTTTGATCACAGTTGCCACACCCCATACTCACTACTGGTGCAAGATTAAGGTGTATACTGTATCCAATTTCCATATGTTTTGCATGATGAGTATCGGTCGACAGTTTATAATAAGTACTATCGATTAGCTGCTTGTTTATATACTTCATCCTTATGTTGCAATGATGATGACGATGCCCAGTCAGTGTTAGGAGAAGAATAACCTTCATCTTGTTTCTCTTCATTTATATTTTTATTACAACAACTACTACTACCATCACTATTTTGGCAGCACCAACAACAAAATGTTAAATTATTATTCATATTGTTATTACAACGATGTGAGGTATCCATATATAACGGTGAACTTCTGAGTTTGGATCGTTCCAGAAATGATTTTATTGCTGCTTGCATTATATCAACTTTATTTGCTCGCAATTTCACTATAACTAAACACTAATTAAGAAATGATTCTAGTAAAGTACGCATAATTTACATATGGTCGGGTACTACTGTTAAAAACAAAATGTTATGTTTGTTGTTTTCCCAGATACACCCAAACTACTTATGAATACATCCCTCGTGTTTAGTAGCGTTTAAAATTCTTCAATTCGTGTTTCTTCTTGGAAATTCTCATAAAAGCGTTGAAGTAATACACATTTAAAATAATCTGTTTCTATTACTATAAGCTCACTGTACTTATTAAATTACTCCCACATTAATCACTTTATACTTTCTCGATATCACGAGGTCACACACATTTTTAAAGGGTTTGCAATATGAGCTTTGGTTTAACCCTGCTAATTCCATGTTCAACAATTACAAGTTGCTAACTGACTGATCTCAACACACAGCTCGCTGTAGTTTATATAAGAAAAATGAGTCCTTGAATACCTATTACAACACGTTTAAACTTGTTAAATATCCACGTTGACCTACTTTTAGTTTATTGACCTATAACTATTGACCTTGACTCAATTTAGTCGACAATAAAATGTTTACTGAATCGTGCGCACGCAAAGAAAGCTTTCTATTATAAACCTGCACCCTTCAAAACCACTAACCTGGACAAAAACTTCTTGTTTCCACGAACTGATTCCATTTTTATACTTCTAAGAAATGTAATATGATACCACCTCAGGTCAATCATCTTTGACCTTGAAAACTATCATTTTTGACCTTTACATTTTGACTTTCAAAATACAAGAACCACTACTTATTAGCATTCTCTGAAGCAGTGACCTTGGACATTCACACATTCTCTCTCACTCGCACACTGATTGCAATTCTGGCGTAAGCCAGGATCGGCTCTATATGACTAGCCATATGAGTCAGGATCGGCCTATTATGATTAGCGAAGGATTATGCACGTGCACGACAGATTAACTGACTTGACCTTCAATAGAAAATTCGTATACCGTGAGTCAGAACCGGCCCTATATCACTACTACTGAGGTTAATTGAATTAAATTAATTCGTGTCATTAGAGGGACTGAGGGTTCTAAATCTATTGTAAAATACGGCATAAGTGCCTATTTATTACCTGAAGAATAAAGAAGTAGGACATAGATGAAGCACCCCGATGACTAACATTACCTTAAGCGAATCCAAATGTCTCACTTTAAATGATCAAGTTGGTATTGTATTTTTGTATGCTTAGGTTTTGAAATACTAGATGCATGTTATGTTTTTTCATATTTGTTTACAATTTGTCGCTTTTTGAATTTTTCTGTAACCGAGGGTCTACCATAGCCCCCTCAGCTTCCGCTCCCACGGCTTGCCGCCCATGTGCCCCACACCCATTGCACCCCGGGTCGGAACGGCTCTGATAACATTATACATAACGTTTGTTAATGCATCCAAATTCACTACTCTGGCATCTCAGAGCTTAGTGGAATAGAGATAAGGATTCTCAAAATTCAAATAAGTCATAATATTTAGAAACACATATTTTAGTTAGAAAAACTTATTATTATGTGAATATTAAATATCACAACAGTTTTTTCTAAAATATTATTGACACTTTTGACCCTTAGAAGGGGGAGAATATTATTGCCTAATGGTTTGCAGAGTTACGCAATTCCGCTACCAAGCTTTTTATTCGCTGCGAAGAAAACCACGTTCCTTAAATGGCCATTTTACATTTTTGTTTTTATGTCGGCTATACTATATAAGTTCATTTGCATTAACAACGTGAGCATGAACAAATTTTTTGTATCACCCGTTCAAAAACTATGTTTGCGGTATCTGCAGTTACAGTTCTCTTGGTCCTTATTTCTGTTCATACTCAAAAATCCACAGTTTATTGACCATTGATACAAATAGATAGTTATTTGTTACATCCCCGAAGATGTCAAGGCTAATAGAAACCATGTTGATAAACCATTCGTTTTAATCCATTTTATGTTAATACCGTTAATCAATGCAAATAATTTAAAGTGCAAAAAAGACAAGCCTTGGTTAGAAAACTAATTATTTTAGAAAAATCGAAATACGGGACATACCTACTTATTGCGCGTTTATAGTAATGCACATTACGAATTTTCGGTTTTATTACGCTTGTGATACCGGAGGCCATTGGAATTGTTAGGATATACTAAATAATATTGCTAAACAATAATCATGAAATCATCCAGATCCTTTATCCCAAAAATCCTTATTAAATTTGCTTAATTGCTTCCTATGAATCCGTGCAAACGACACAGGCATACAGATGATAGGTACTGTGTTATGGTGTTTTTGTGATTTTTCTTTTATCATACAATGTTTGATTGTTTTGTAACGACCTGTTTGTTATGAAAACGTAAGTATTTTTAAATATGTGTTGGATACCTGTTTTTAGAGGTTAGGTGTCGTGATATGCTTAGATTAGGTCTCTTTCCTTGTCTAAGGCGATAAAACATGTTTTATTCAATGAAAACATGTAATTAAAACAAAATAAAATTAAGCTATCATAATTTATATTACAAAACTTGCTAACAAGAATTAAATTGAGGAAATTCGTTTCATTAAAATAAATTTGTTTATAACTTTTATCTTTTATGTTAAAGTTGGCCGTGAAACATATTGTGAGGAAACCACAAACATGTCTAATAACCTTACTTTGATAAATTTTAATTTGATAAATAATGTCAGTTAATAAAATAAATAAATAAATTAATACATCTTTTATGCAAAATGAGAAATTAATAAGCTTAGATAAATCTTTTGTGGTATATTCATAATAAATGTTTGTTGCACGGCTAATCTGAGGTCAGATTTGAAAAGCATCCTTTATTATAGTATCCCTAATTATAGGCTGTGACTTACCATTAAGTTGTTTTACTGACAAAAATTTGTAATTTGGGTTACATATTTTATTGATTTGTTTTGTTGAATTAATAATGACCTCTACAGACCTCAAGGTCTGTAGAAACAAAATCCATCAAACTGTACTGGATGTTTCTTTATTTTAAATATGACTAGTTAAATGTAACTTTAAGATGAAAATTTTACTTAATCTTAGGTATAATAACTACCATTAGTATTACAGGCTTATAATGAATGGATATCTCGTATTGGCAATTAACGTCTAAAGGATTTAGATCCCGAGTATGTGTTTAGAATATGTTGCTATAATTTTGCTCCATGTTGCCTAACTGAACTGAGAGAACACCTTTAAAAGAGACGAGTTTGCCTACAATAGGATTGCCTGGTATGTAGAAAAAGTGATGTTTTATTATATTATTTAATGTACTATCGCACTAAAAAAAACTGGTACAGCAACATTTTGGTTGTGTGCATTTGGTTTGACGACACATAATCTATGACCATGAAATATCAAAGTGACAGTTTTTAAGAGTCTTTAATCTAGCAAATTTTCCAGTTTGACAAATGCTTAATCCCCACTTGAAAATCGTGACAAATCCGATTTACATACAACAAATGTGTCTACATCAAAATTTGAATTTTGGAATTGTCTACAGTAACAAGCTGTACCAGAATGTTTTGAGCTCGATAGTACCTAATAACGTGGGTCTTTTAGTCCTGGGCGGCTTTGGATTCTAAAGCTCATGTATAAAATTTTAAAAGTCACGATTTAACCTCTAAAGCTATAATTCTATCAAATTTTAGTTGTCCATTTAACGTCCTTCTTGCTGTACAAAGCTGGACGCAGACATGCGATTTACAATTCATACCCAACCAGGACGTGACCTGACGTTATATTTATGTTTCCATTGTACCCATTAAAGAAGAGGACAGTTGTTGCATGCATAGTAGTAGGTAATATTTAGAAACAAGTTCATGCTCTTAAATTAAAAACTTAGTCATATTTCATAGTCAGCGGTGTTGGTATACTTTCTTTTCATCTTTCAGTAGAAAGAAAGTTTTTCAACTTTGAACATGCACATTTTTTCAATAAAAAGAGGTTAAGTTTATAAAAATAGAACACAGGAAAAACACCAATATCTATCTACAACACTGATGTGCTTTGTTTTAGGATTTCAGGGAGATCCTTCCGAAGAGAATTCGTTTCATCAGTTCTACATACATAAAGACAAAATTTACATCGATTGGGGCTTGAACCTTGATGGCGCAGTTGGTTAGCGCGGTACTCTAGTAAGGTACAGGTCGTAGGTTCAAATCCTACTCGAGGTACACTTTTTATTTATGTATTTAATAAAATTAATAATAATTTTTAACAGTAGAATAGTTTAGAAATAAATAAGGTATGGCAATTGAATTTTGTCATTTTTCAAAGCCATTAACTAAACTTTAAAAAATATTGTGATCTGATTTGACAAGGCATACTTCACATAGAAATGTTTTGCTTTTAGAAGGTTATGCACATAAAACATGTTGAACTTAGAAATTTTATCCTTGTTATATTAAATTGAATTTGTTGTAGAACCTGTTCTGGAAGAACCAACAAAATGAAATTTTGGTTAATGTTACTTCAGTAGTACAAACTACTCCGGTGCGGGATGTTGCTTCACCTGTTTCCTTTGAACGTACCCCGTTAAATTGGTGAGGTAAGTTTAAATACCATTATAATTTATGCTACAAGTTAATATTATTGCTTTTAATAATATTTTGTTATTTTCATTCTTTCAATTCATCCATAAAATTACGATTTACATAAATAATTTAAATATTTCTGTATTATAAGTGTTTTGTAACTGTGGTTTCCTATTAGTAGAGCTGATCGGCCTATTTCCACAGTTTATGCTTTTTGAGCGCGACGTTTCGAAAGCGGATTTTGCTTACCTCATCAGGTTTAGTCCTGAGAAGGACTGTTTTCGCACTTGAGTCGAATTCATATGTTATATATAATTTTTTCCCAAGTACTTGACTACTCTCAGATTCGAACTTGGTACCTTACACTTATTAGTCTGACACCTGTACCACTGAGCCACTCAGTAATCCAGAACTTATATACGTATATATATATATATATATATATATATATATATATTAAACTTTTTCGTGGTTGCGCAGTTTATTGCTCATGTTGCGCCGTAACTTCTTGGAAGGTGTATTGCGCTTAAGCTCTTCGCGCAATACGTGAATCCATATGGGTTTCATTTCTACACTAGCTTGGCTTATTGAATTTTCTGCTTCTTTGAGTTTCCGACGAGTTGTGTTCTCGTCCTTTGCCACTATCTGCATGTTATCCCATTGGATGCGGTGGTCTTCGTTCCACACATGTTCAGCGGTTCTTGATCTTTCTGTTTCGCCCTTGCGGACGTTGTTATTATGTTCCTGCGTTCTCACTTTGAGTGGTCTACGCTATCCCCCAAACTCTTGCTGGTAGAATTTGTCTTCTATCTGGAAATATGTAGTTCTAATGCATATTGTCAGAAGTTCCATTATGATGTTTACCGAGAGTTGCGTGCGTTTGTCTAACGTTTCACCCTTTTCCAGCTTGTCTCTTATGATAGTTAGTGCCTTATCGGTAGGTACATTTGTGAATAGACTCACAATGTCGAAGCTTACCAGTACTTCTTCGTGGTTTGGTTGGAAGATTCTGATGGTTTCCACGAAGTGCTGCGTATTCTTCACCATTGACTCGGTTTTTCCCGATAATGGTGTGATGGCACCTAGCAGATAGTGTGCTAATGGGCGACAAGGTGAATTTCTCGAGTTCACAATTGGTCTCAGAGGAATTCTTTGCTTATGAATCTTTGGTAGGCCGTACAGATGCGGAGGTTTGCTGTAGTGTGGGGTAAGTCTAGTTCTCTGGCAATCGGAGAACTCCCCCTTATGTTTTGCCAGCGTCAGGTATATCCTTATTTCGATTGATGGTGTGGGGTCTTTTGGTGTTTGTTTGTACTAGCCCCCGTCTAGTAGTTCTTGGATCTTACTGTTGTAAGTGTCCATATCCGTTACCACAGTCGAGTTTCCTTTGTCTACCTGGAGATTCTTAAGGGAAATGGCCGCTCTCCTTTCTAGGTTAGAGAGGTTAGGTTTAGTTCGCCTAGATGAATCTAGGACTGATTTAACCTTACTTCTGTATTCTTCGGAATCTAATTTTATAGCTGTTTCTTCGACTGCGGTTATTAAATCTACTTTCGGAATATACCAAGCCAAGCCAAGCTAGTGTAGAAATGAAATACATGTGGATTTCAACAATGCGCGAAGAGCTTAAGTGCAATATACCTGCGCAAGAAGTTCTAAAAAATATGTATTGAATTACTCAGTGGCTCAGTGGTAAAGGTGTCAGACGAGTAGGTGAAAGGTACCAATTTCGAATCTGAGAGTAGTCAAGTGCTTGGGAAAAATTATATGTAACATATGAATTCGACTCAAGTGCGAAAACAGTCCTCAGGTTTAAGCCTTATGACGGAAGCAGAGTCCGCTTCCGAAACGTCGCGCTCAAAAAGCATAAACTGTGAAATAGGCCGATCAACTCCACTAATAGGAAACTACAGTTACAAAACACTTATAATACAGAATTAGTAACTCGGTACGGCCCCGAAGTCAAACAACTTTTCAGAAAGCTTGAAACATCAATGAACAAGCTAGCACTAGAGGAGAACCACCTAACCTTCGTCTGCAAAGCCCGTTATAACAACGTAATACCCACCGGGCTCAACATCAAAACTTCGATACACAGCCGGAAAATATCACTAATCGTAAAGAGAGCTAGCGAAGAGTTAGTCAAAGAACGAATCAGACATCAGCGTTTCATAAAGTACCAGCTCGAACACCAATCCAACGAGATTAGAGAAACCATTGGAAAGCGAGTGAACGAACAAGACTTTGATAGGATAAATAAGGCTACCAGAAGTAAATATTCGAAGACCAAGGCAATGCAGAAAGAAATTCGAAAAGCTAATGAAGGAGAAGAAAAAACCAACCAACATCAATCGAAAAAGCATTGTCATAAACGTCTCTAAACGACAGTTGAACGAAAACGAAATACAGGTTCTGGACAAAGGCTTGAACTATATGATAACACCTAGGTATATTCCGAAAGTATATTTAATAACCGCAGTCGAAGGAACAGCTATGAAATTAGATTCTGAAGAAGCCCCAGAATACAGAAGTAAGGTTAGATCAGTCCTAGATTTATCTAGGCGAACTAAACCTAACTTCTCTAACCTACAAAGGAGAGCCGTCATTTCCCTTAAGAATGACCCAACGATCAAAATTCTCCCACCAGACAAATGGAAACGCGACTGTGGTAATGGGTATGGACACTTACAACAGAAAGATTCAACGACTACTAGACGGGGGCGAGTACAAACAAATATCAAAAGACCCTACACCATCAATCGAAAGACGGATATACCTGACGCTGGCAAAACATAAGGGTGAGTTCTCCGATTAACAGATAACTAGACTTACCCCACACTACAGCAAACCTCCGCATCTGTACGGCCTACTAAATATTCATAATCAAGGAATTCCTGCGAGACCAATTGTGAGCTCGAGAAATTCACCTTGTCACCCATTAGCACACTATCTGCTAGGTATCATCACACCCTTATCGGGAAAAACCGAGGGTATGGTCAAGAATACGCAGCACTTCGTGGAAACCATCAGAAACTTCCAACCAAACCACGAAGAAGTACTGGTAAGCTTCGACATTGTGAGTCTATTCACAAATGTACCTACCGATAAGGCACTAACTATCATAAGAGACAAGCTGGAAAAGGGTGAAACGTTAGACGAACGCACGCAACTCTTGGTAAACACAATAATGGAACTTCTGACAATATGTATTAGAACTACATAATTCCAGGTAGAAGACAAATTCTACCAACAAGAGTTTGGGATGGCGATAGGTTCCCACTATCACCCATAGAGAGAATATATATATATATATATATATATATATATATATATATATATATATATATATATATATATATATAATTTAAGATGAAATATCAATATGATTGTGACGATAATAATTATAGGTCTCAAAAGATATGCTAAAGATTTCAAATACTTTACATTTTGGATTTTCTAAACATTTGCAAATTCTATAAGCAAGTAAAATTGAAATGAAAAAATTTTATAACGTTTTATTATATGGAAAAAAAGATTCGTAAACTTGAAAATAATTTTATTTCAGCAAATGTTCGAAATGTCCTCCGTTAGTCAACTGACAATAGCCTAATCGATCTACAAATTCCTGCTGCACATTTCGAACCATTTCGGGCGTTAGTTGACTAACGAAGGACATTTCGAACATTTGCTAAATGAAATTATTTTTAAGTTTACGAATCTGTTTTCGATATAATAAAACGTTATAAAATTATTTTATTTTCGTTTTCTTCATGATCTTTCCATTTTAAATTTTGAATAATAACTCCAAAAACGCTTGACTTAGGTATAGCAATGCTATATGACAAATGTTTAGAATTGTAAGGAACAAAAATGCAATAAAAATTGTTAATTTGAAAAAATTTTTTAACAAAACTTTTTGATACACCCTGTATAAAATTTTTTTCGCAAATATGGAAAATATAAAATCAACGGTCCAGCGATTTTTGAAAAAATTGCTACGAGATATTTTACGATCCTTATATTAAATATATATATATATATATATATATATATATATATATATATATATATATATATATATATATATATATATATATGGAAGATTGGAACAAGCGATATCTTAATTCACAGAGAAACAAGTTTGAAGTCAAGCATAACTAAATGAATTCCTAGAGCATTTAAATAGCCGCATACCCTCCATAAAATTCACAATGGAATTGGAGTCGGAATAAATACTGCCATTCCTGGATGTACTGGTACACAGGAATGACCTGCTATTTAGATGCTCTAGGAATTCATCTAGCTTATGCTTTCCATGTTGCCAAACTACGAAAGTATCGTCCACGTATCTAAGCTACATCCTTGGTTTGTCTGTGAATTCGGATATCGCTTAGTCTTCAAAGTTTTCCATATACATATAAACAGGGAGCGGGTAACCGAAAAAGAAGAACCTAAATATACAACGATAGTACCATATATGCAAGGTACCTCAGACAAAATACGAAGGATAGGCAGGAAATACAAGATACGCACTGCCTTCAAAGCAACCAGAACGCTCAGGGGAATAGTAACCAAAACCAAACCATACAATGAAGATTAGAGTTCCAAGAATTGTGTATACAACCTACCATGCGAATGCGGCAGAGTATACATAGGAGAGTAGACCACTCAAAGTGAGAACGTAGGAACATAAGACCAACGTCCGCAAGGGCGAAACAGAGAGATCAAGAATCGCCGAACATGTCTGGAACGAAGACCACCGCATTCAATGGGATAACATACAAATAGTGGCAAAGGACGAGAACACAACTCGTCGGAAACTCAAAGAAGCCACATACATCGCACTAGCAGAAAATCCGATAATCCAAGCTAGTGTAGAAATGAAACCCATATGGATCCCAATAATGCGCGAAGAGCTTAAGTGCAATATACCTGCGCAAGAAGTTACCAATATGCGCTATAAACTTCTGCGCAACCACGATAAAGTTATATAGTATATATATATATATATATATATATATATATATATATATATAAGTTCTAAAAATATATATATTGGATTACTCAGTGGCTCAGTGGTAAAGGTGTGCCTAGTAAGTGAAAGGTACCAAGTTCGAATCTGAGAGTAGTCAAGTGTTTGGGAAAAAATTATATATATAACATATGAATTCGACTCAAGTGCGAAAACAGTCCTTTTCAGGACTAAGCCTGATGACGGAAGCAGAGTCCGCTTCCGAAACGTCGCGCTCAAAAAGCATAAACTGTGGAAATAGGCCGATCAACTCCACTAATTTAAATATTTACAGATTCTCATGTTAAATATATTTATGTATTACATTTTTCAGATTTGTCTCTTACTACATGCCTAAAAGCCGAAAAGGTAAATTTATATTTTATGAATAGATTTTAAATGATTTACAGTTTGTGGAAGATTAAGTTATGCAATGTTGTTTTAGATCTAAAGGGTAGAATTGATTTGTTCAAATCAATTTCGGCTAGCCGAATAAGCAATCTTACACGAAGAAAGCGAAAATTATACAGAATAGCAACTAAATTGAAGTTGGTATCAAGGCAATTGATGAAAGACTGTGTAGATCACAAAACCCGCCTAGAAGAAGCATCGACCTTTATTAATACTAGTGACTATATAAATGCAGTCACCTACAAATTTATTGCGTCACGGTTAAGAGTACAAAAGGTGAAGTCCAGAGGCAGAAGATTTTCGGACGAAGAAAAAATTTTAGCTTTAAGTTTCAGCCGAAATTCTGGCCGAAGTTACCGTTTTCTGCAACAGATATTTGCATTACCATCAAAGAAATATTAAGAACTTTTTGCGGAAGGCGGTATTAATAAAGTTCTATTTAGTTCTTTAAAAGGAATTCAGCGAAAATGTCAAAAGAAGACAAAACATGTTGTCTTTTATTTGACAAAGTTTCTTTGTCTGTAGGTTTGCAGTACAGTGCAAGTAATGATTCCATTGAAGGTATTGAAGACCTTGGCGATAGTCATAAAAAAATGAAATTTGCTGACCATGCGTTAGTGTTTATGGCATCATGCATTAGAAAGAAATGGAAACAACCATTGGCCTATTACTTTGTAGAAAGTGGTGTATTTACGGCCAGTTTAGTGAGGGTCTTAAAAGATGTCGTTATATCTATGCAACAAGCTAAGCTGAATGTAGTTGCTACAGTGTGTGATCAAGCATCAAAAAATAAGGCTGCTATAAATGAATTATTAAGACAAGCAAATGTGGATTTTGTAAGAAGTAATGAGGAAAATAGGTGTTTTGGATTCAAAATTAATCATAAATGTTCCATTTTACGATACCCCACACACGTTAAAGGGAAGAAAAAACAGCGGAGAGCATCATGGTACAAGTACAAAAATTTGTTATTTAATAACATTTTGAACTTGTTTTGTCATAACTAAGGAGTAAATCGGTTGAATAATAAGCACCTTCCTTTACTAAAATCTTTGTTGAATGTATTCCACTCCTCATGGGGAGATTCTCAAAAATTTACTCAATTAATTCAATGAATATTTTAGTACATGAAAGTGTTTATTGTTTAATGTATTAAAATCTATTATTATCAAAGAACAGGAGTTCGTACTTCCCGGCACACAGATTTATAGTTCTTCCTACCAATACCATGGTAGGGCATTCGCTAACGGCATCTGGTGGCTACTTAAAGAGTTATGGTTCTATTTCACAATATATATATATATATATATATATATATATATATATATATATATATATATATATATATATATATATATGTAACAAACCTTTTATGTATGTTTTAAATTTACGTTCATATTGGCAACTTAAGTGCATTTCGTGTAGCGTTGGTTGCATACCTTATTGGCGTAAAAAATTTCTTAATAAATTATTTCAACACCTCTGCACATCCCTTTCCGCGCTTTGAGTCATTTTCGGTCATTGCGCAGGGTTACTTTAAACGTCCTTTATTATCTGCTTGAACTATGTGTTTAAGTAGAAGCCATTTTCGCTTTGTTTAAATCTTTTTATTAAGAGTGCCACATTTATATGGCAACTTTAGTTATACTCTTACCACATATTTTTCTTTGGGTTTAATTTTATTTTAACGTTAACTTTGCAAGATGATGCAATAGCTTTGCTACTACGGAGTGGGATCTCAACCACCAAATTTTACTTTGAACCATGCAATATCAATTCAATTTGGAGGTTTACAAAGAAATTGTTATATATTCGGAATTACCAGCCTATCAATCTGATGGTTACTTCAACTTCCATTAAAATTGCGCAATACATTTAAAGTGATGAGTCGACAGCATTTCCTTGTCTGGTGAAGTTCCAGTGATACCCAAAATGTAAAAGAAATTACTTCAGGTATTACATATTGTTAATTAAATCACATTATAGTTTAGGGCAACCAATTAAGAATCACTACCATTAGTTTTTAAGAGATCATCGTTATTATCAAATTAAGTATCGTAATAAAACTACATTGTTGTCATTATTTTTTACTTGTTATTTTCATGAGTTTTTTGTGACTTTTCTATTTTTAAGGTTTATTTGTTCCTTAAAAACAAATTGGCGTTCGAGACTACATTATTTATTTTCAGGTTTGAAGCAACACCTTTTTTTTTCTAGTGCGAAAATATCTAAGCAATTCTATTTTTGTTAATAAGAAAATCAAATGTTATTGAACCTGGACCTATTAATCTACCGATGAGCAAAGTGGCATAAAATGTTCTAGGTATCCATTATTTTCCTTAGCTAATTATAGCTCTGGGTTAGAAGAATTTAATCATAAGTGGGTGAATTATATATATACATACATATATGTATATCTCATTTCTATGGGAATAGTTCAAACGGCGAAGTTTCGTGCGCAGGCGCCTTACGTTGTTCATTTTAGCGAAGACTAATTGAGGGCGCCAGACCTGCGTAGTAAAACATGCATGCGGTCAGATGAAGTAGTTCCACCATGAACAGAAATAAAAGATAATGCACATTAAGTTGCCATGAGTTCATTTTATTGTTAACAAATGCAGGTAAGCTAAAACTCGTTATTTATAATTATACAATTCTTTTGTTTATAAAACATTAAACAATAGGGCAGCTTTTAAATACATACTGGTTAGGACTAGAACAGTTATGATATTTAAAAAACCACTGATTAATGGTATCTTATGAATTTTCTTATAGTGTCCAAACATCTGGCTTCCATAAAGGAAGTCGAGAGAGTTGAAAGTTTAGGACCGTTTGTGAAAAGTTTGATTTTTAAATATTTCCAAGTTTTACTAAAAGCTTGATGTGTGTCTTTTGTTTAGTGCTCTGGAGATGTTTGCATGCACTTTCAAGTATTCGCAAATTAAAATACTTATCTTTTTTGGGGTTTTTAATGGTGTATGTTAAATTATACAATCTAAACGTTTCGATAACACAGTTATCTTCACCAGTAGTAGTATTATCCATTGAAACTGTTAAAACCTAAAAGTAGATCAAGGTGGTAACGCTGAAAAGTAGATCAAGGTTAGCACACACACGCAATGCACCACTCAACTCTCACATCCACACACCCAACACCCATATACACGCACGCAATACGCACGGGCACGCACGCTCACACTCACGCACATTCACGTACTTATGCACCCACACACACACCCACGCAAGCACGCACGTACGTAAGAATAAACGAGCACATGCACACTCACGCACAGGCACACGCACACCCACGCACCTGCATACCCACACACATACACACACACACACACACACACACACACACACACACGCACACACTCGTACGCACGGAACTACGCACCTACCCAACCCGCACTCACACACACATCCACGTACTCAGGTACAGACGCACGCACGGACTCAGACACACACGCATGCACATAAGAACGCACGCATGCGCGCACGATCGCTTACCCACCTATCCACCCATACCCACAACCACACCAATATTCACACCCACACACGCATCTACGCACACACGCACGCACCAAACACGTACATGTACATTCGCATCTACGCAATCACACACATACACACTCTCGCATGCACGTAGTCACCCATCCATCCCTACACGCGCACACACACCCACAGTCACACACATACAGACACGCAAGCAAGTAGGCTCGCACGCATGCTCGCACGTAAGCATCATACACTCACCTCTCTATCCATACTCACACCCGCAACCACACCAACATACGCACCCACACCCACGCACGCCCGTACCTACGGGCACTGACGCACACGCATATGCGAGAAAACAATTTCCCACATGACAAATGTTTGACTTGTTGCATTTTGGTAGTCATTTAAGATTGTGAAAGTTTTGTTTGTTCAATAGGAAAATAATGGATTACCCCAAAAGTGAATTAATTGATATGGTTTATGTGATGGGAGAGACTTCAAAACATTGTCTTCTTGCTCAAAGGTTATACAGAATGAAGTATCCTGCTCGACACCAAGCCACTCGGCTCATTTTTGAAAATTTGATGGAGAGATTCGATTCTACTGGCAGTGTGAATTATATAAAACGTAAAGTGTGAATATCTGTAACCATAGAAAACAACTGGAGATTCTACTTCATATTACGTTACACGTCCAAACCGCACTAGACGTGGTGTAGGCTTACCGGTGTAAGCTGGTTGCCGCGCCAGATACAGTAGAAATGGGCGGGGTCGATGTAAGGCGGAAAATGATTGAAAGGTAATTTCAAATACCTCACACATTTCAAACAACTCAATGCTCAGTCCTCTAGGTGCCATGAGAATCTTAAATTTTGCTAAAACAAATAGTCTTAGGCGGGATGTTAATTAATCCTATCTGACTGTGGAAGACAGGATTTCAGCCTACTCAGTAAAACTATTCATCAGTCAAATTCAGGCACGCTTCAAAAGTTATTCATCCAAATGCTTAAGAAAATTTTGAAATACACGGGTCGTTGTACACTTATTGAACACACCTCGTACGCATGACAATTCCAAATCATAAAACGTTAATTTGAATACTCTTTAAGTATCCCCCGTATACATATAAATTTATATTTCTAATTGTTATAAAACTTTGAATGAAATAAATAATACCGAATTTAGAATAGAATCAAAATAATAAAAGTAGGTTTAATAATCTTACGTTAGTTGGTGAAAATTTTACAAACAGAACCATCAATAATATCGTTATATTTTCGTTAACACTTTATCTTTAAAAAACGTATTTAGACATTGATCATAAATTTTTTATTTATATTTTAAAACTTCGAATCTGTAATTTACACGTAATAAAAACATTCTGTCTGTAGTGTTCTGCATTTGATTGCCTACAAAACAATCCAAAATAGTTAAAATAAAATTTTGTAATCGATCTGGCTCAGTACTAAATTTCAAATCGATCATTAGACTCAAAATAAGCAAAGATTTATTTCAATTATCAATATTATGTAACCCGTTAGGTAAATGCTACAAAATTTTATCTCATCTAACACCAATAACTAATAAATAAATTAAATAGTAGATATATATTGACAAATTTTCAATTGTAAATATGTACAAACACGTGGCTTAAAGAAAACCACAAAAATTCAATGCTTAAAGACTAAAAATTCCCCCAAAACCTTAGGTTCGATTATCCCTTTTACTTATAAAAAAAAACAAATTGTTAACTCAAGAAGCAAAAATGAAAGATAATCGTACTTGTGTCTGTTAAACAAAATCTAAAACTAATTCTTACAATGTATGTTAATTAATCCTCTATCCGTAGGTATAGTGGAGTCCATGTGGTCTGGTTTCAGTAATCTTGTTTAAATTTGCAAATGCACAACATGGAAGACAGCCGTATGTAACCCCTTAAAGGGTGTACAATAATTTATTTATTAATTGCCCTGGTTGCTGGCTCTCGGATCTCAGGTGAGGTTCAGTTTACAATTTTCAACATTACAATGTATGTTGGGTTGCCTGGATTTAAAATCAAATAGCAATGTATTAAGAATATAATTTATAAATTAAACAAAAATATAATACTGATTTATAATACTACACAACTAATTATTCTGATTCTTAAAATATAATTAATTTCCGTTTGGTAGTTTTGGTTTTCTGGAAATCGGTACCTGGCTTCGGGTTTCGTCGTAAGCTGTAACAAGTGTCATTAAACAGGTGTATGTTACCTTTCGCGGGTGGTTTTTATTAAGTTGTGATAATAATTAATTAACAAGAATTACTTTTGGTCGGGTTACTAGTGGGGTGATGATAAATGGACTGAGTTGTTTTTATAAAAATGGAATAACTTCCCTCAGGTAAGATATGGATTTCATTACTTTTTCCTTTATGTTAATTAATTGGTGGGTAATCATTAACAGAGGGGTGAAATCTAGGTGACTTAAGGGGTTAAATCTATTACATATAATTTGGTTGACGTTGATGGGAAAGTTGTGGTATTTAAACTGGTTAGGATAACCCTTGACCTACACTAACATTTGCACTTATTTTAATCAGCTGTTAGTGTTATTTTATAGAATTTGGATGGCTGGAATGAGAATTAATTTTAATGTATATTATTAAAATAGATTGCACACAATTGTTCTAAATGGACTATGTGTAATTATTATTTATTTAACTGGTCTGGTGTATTATGATTAATGGGATAACCAAATGGAGAAATGTTAATATAAAGTGTAAATCAGGTGAAATGGAAATGTGGTGTACTAAATTATGTTTAATAATTAGTACGGGAGTTAGACTAATTAGAATTAATCTGTAGTTTGTCCTGGGAGGTTATCTTGAAATTACAGGACCATGTGAGTGGATAATTTGGTTTCGATATCAGGTGGTAGGAGTTCGGACCAGGATTCAAGAGGGTGTGTAACAGAGAGAGTATATAGGGGTAAGTGGTATTCGGATAAGGGTCTGGTGACGGTATAAGTTTTATATTGAGAATCCGGATTAAATGGAAATTTAATAGTTTCTATACACCTTTCGTGGTAGTAACCCAAATAGATGTTAGATAGGGATCGAGTTTATAAGAGGGTAATTATAGGGATAGGATTTATACTAAGCTGGTAACGGTATGGATATGAAATTGAAAGTCTGGATTAAATGGAAATTTAATAGTTTCTATACACCTTTCGTGGTAATAACCCGAATAGATGTTAGATAGGGATGAGGTTTATACGAGGGTAATAGGGGAAATTATAGGGAGATCACAGTATAGGATTACCTTACAATTGGGGTCGAAACCACCATTAATAAAGTAATTCTATTAATAATCTTTATCTATCCTTCGAGGTACGTACACCGATAGGGCAGATCTGAGATTGTTTCTCGGATATTAGGAATTAAACAGGAAAGGGGCTTCGTAAAGTAGCCTTACTTCTTGGGTGGGGCCGCAGCCACCAGTAGTAGAACTACGTTACTAGGTAACTACTTACTACTCCTCGTGGTACAAACACCGAGAAAGTACAAAAAGCTACTTACTGTTCTGGGTAATTATTTTGAACTGGCACTAGGATATCGAGAAATCTGGAAATATGTCAGGCAGGTTAGAATGGGATTAAAGATAGGCAGGTTATTTTAAGCAGGCGGGTAATTTGAGATTTTCTGGTTAGGATTTCTAGATCAAATAGAATCGGATTCGAATTGAAATAGAATAGGATGAGTGAAGGCGAGTGTGGGTATTTATAGGAGATTTACTAGGAGAGGGAAAAGTAGTGGGAAACTGATAGGATTTATAAACAATACTACATTCAGTTTAAGGAAATAAATAGGAAAGAAGTTTTGATAGGAATTTCTGGACTGGATTGGATAATTAATTGGTAATGAATTTTAGGATCATTACACGTATCCGTTAATGCATTCGACTGTAACACGCGAACGCAGTGTATACGTTCACTCGCGTAACTTACGTGGACTCTGTTTTAATACCCGATGGAGATCCTCTTGTTTAGTTTAACGGGTGGTTGCCCAGATTGCTAACAAAGGAGACACACACACACACACACCTACACTGTGGAGTTTGAAGGGTAGTTGCCCGACATTCCATTGACCGACGGAGATCCTCTTGTTTAGTTTAACGGGTGGTTGCCGAGATTGCTAACAAAGGAGACCCACCTACACAAATTTACACTAACACTAAAAAAACACCTCGACAAACGTACCAACAACCGCAGAGTACCTGTAACTAAAACCTCGTCGGAAGATTAAGCTGAACACCTAGTTAACGCCGTTAATCCAGTAAGATAGAAACGTAACCGTAAAAACTAGACGGGTTAGTCAATATTAAATTATCGTCTGTAATAAAGCCACCACCGGAAAAACGTAAGTTACACCGTTTGCAATTAATAAGATTGTTACCTCTAAACCAGAAACTATCAGATAATATATTTCGTGTTAAATAATTCAAATCATTATTGTTAGACGCGAAAGATTCAATTTAATAGAAAACGAAGGTTCTATATTTTAAAATCGGCCAACATAACAAAAGTATTTTTATTTAAATAAAAACCTGTGTACTAAAATAATTAATATAGGAAAAGAAACAAATAATCCGCAGCTACCGTATAGAAGCTACCTTCAAAACGAAAAGCTTTCATTTATTTAAAAGGGCAAAACGTGAATGAGTTTATTTTCATAAGAAAAGCAGGTATAAAATTAGAGTACTTCTATACATTTGAAAACGACCGCTCTAAAATATCGATTATTTCTTTAAAGACAGAGCATTGAACTCGGTGTTTTATCGCACACGTATTTATAACCGGGTTATCTTGCTACCAACTTCTGTAGCTTATACAGGGACGCATTTAGGTAAAATTATTTATTTTATTTCGGCAGTTAGAACAATATAAATTGATATCAGTCAAAGGACGTAAATTAATAGTCAAAATCCAACCCTTGTATTAATATTACATTGCAGAAACTCCAGAGGACCACCTAACCCTCCGTCCCAGGACCAGCCAGGAAGGGGAGAACTACAGGAGAATATATATTTTGTATTTATATCTTAGAAGTAGTTTACAGTAACGGAATTAGTTTTATAAAAAGATAATAGGGAATAAATGTATAAACTTTTTTTATCTATTTGTTCAAAGTGTTGAGAGCCTGAATAACGAACCTCGATCCTTATTTTGCAAGTACAAAATTCCGACTGAGCTAAAAGGGCAAAGTGAAAATTATTGATTAGTAGTAATACACTTCACAGTAAACCTCCATTTCCGAACCGAGGAACAACGAAGTTGCGTCATTACAAATTTACTTACAACTCTCCGAAAAAATCATTAATTGCAATTACATTTATTTCGTACATTCCCCAGACCATATCTCAACTTTCTGTGAAAGTGTCACATGTGGGCGAATCCTCCTTTCGCACAATTTAGCGAACTCCCTCACATTCTAACAACTTCATTCATGAATATGCATCAATGTTACATTATTGCACAATATTACAATATATCATAATCTTACTCACTTATACGTCTATAACCATTTCTTTAATCCAAATCAGCAGAACAAGTAGTCTCTTGTCAGTGCCGTCCCAGTAAAAATTGTCACAAAACATTATTTCTCAACAAAATTTAATGCTTTCAACACGAAAATATCTCTACATTAAGATATTCTTTCATATGATATCTAAACCTTCATTAAGTTTCAGTGGCGTATCATTTACAACAACTTACATTCTGTATACACAAAAAAAAATTTTTCATGCAAACTCACTTGATTTATATCCAAAGTACGTTATCAAAATACTGTATATACATGGTGTGTCAATATAACCTTACAATTAAAGAAAATCCGAATATCAGTTGCCATCAAATAACAGTATAATAATAACATCACAATCAACTGTCAATCGGACAACTAGAAAATATAGGTATCATCATTACCATATTGAATTTTGCCTGGAATTACGTAATGATTACTGCGATAGACGAGTAAACGGTTGCTAGTGAATATGTGCTCAATTTGAGATTAATCCAAACCTATTATCTTATATTTTGTTTCCTGACGAGGTTACGTTTGGGCAAGCAATGGTGATGTATATCGCCATAATATGCACTGTTACGCATTAGACAATCCATTTTGGATCCGACACATGCAAAACAAATTGTGCAAATTTTAATTGTAACTTTTGGGTAATTAAATACTAAAGTGTCCCTGAGTGTTATACTACCATTACATCACAACTAGTGGGAGTGTGGTGCCTATCTACATGAAAAGAGAATAATTTTATGCGCACATTTATTTGTTAAAATTACAGTGGTAATAATAATATTTGGAAATTATTTGTTTAATTATTGCTCAATAAATGGATTAAATAAACACAATTAATGCCTGGGTGTCTCCTTGGAATTCAAATTCCTTCTTTTTTTTGTTTGAATTTCCCGCCTCGAAACGCCGTAGTGTTCGGTCAAGGAAATACTCATATACAATAGGTTAAATTTGAACATGGTGGTTAGCGTTTTCTAAAACATGCTAATTATTAAAGATAATTGCGTCAATTAATGGTGGAATGAAGTCAGGTGAATGTGATTTATACCGAAATAGGATACAACCTAAATAACGGGTAAGTTATGCATTTTTATTTATCTTGATTGTAATTATTAATTGCGTATCTTAAAATTCTGAATGGAATTAATAGTAGAATTAATAATAGAGGGTTGGGGTAAATACGGAAACCGTATATTTTAGAAGAAAAGTTTAAGAGACAAAATTCCTTTATTTTAGAATGTATTCCCAAAATAAAGCAGACAAGTTTTAATTTATTTTACAAAAATAATTTTTTTAAGGGTTGAATGTTGACGCCACTGCTCAACGGGTAGTTCTGGTTATTTCTATCAAATTCTGACTTGTACAAGATAAGTCAAATGTGTAAAAATCAATACAAATTTTTCATAATTTACTGCAGAAGTTTGTCGGTGGTTTTCTGGGACACCCTGTATAGTACTTGATATTTCCTCGTTTACTCTTCGGGTAGGTACTCCGAGAAAATACTGGAAATTGGACGGAAGTGGGAATGGAGTAGGCAACTGATTGGGTTTGTAAACAAGACAGGAATGCAGTTGTCCGCAGAAGTGATTAGGAAATAAGTTGATAGGAATCATTTTCTAGGATAGGAAAAATTAATTGGAAGGATTTTAGGATCATTACAACTGGTTCATAAATGTTTGATGTGGCATTCTCCACAACAGTATTATTGGAATTTTTTTAACACTCCCCCGACTGGTCGTATCTACCTTCAGTTCCTCCAAGAAGTTTTGGCTCACCTCCTTCATATGCTTAGTAATGACGAACGACAGAATATGTGGCTACAACAGGACGGTGTCTCTCTGCACTACCATCTTTAGATGATAATTATCCTCAAAATGGATTGGACTTGAAAGTTTTTCCAGTGGCCCTAAGATCGTGCGATCTTACCCCATTATATTTCTTCTATATATATTACAGAACGTGTATATGGCACATCTCCTTGTGGAACGATAACACTGGAGATGCTGAAAACGTGAGACAAAACATAATGAAACGACAATATAAACGTATGCATTCTGCTCGTTGATTTTACATCAAGTTGTAAATGTAAACTTTTACCATTACTACACATACTCAAAATTCTTAGCTTTGTGGTTTTTTAATGGTTTATATTTGTATTTATGTTATATAAATCTAAACAGTCAGTAGTAATATAACGTTTCAAAACTGTTTGAGATGTTGAAACAAATCTATGAAATTTGAAAACAAAACATAAGCCTGTCATTAATATAACAGCTTGATAAACGTATAAAGAAAGCCAACCATGGAATACAATTTTAATAAAGAATAACTAGATCATTAATAAATTAAATATTATTAAACTGACTTGAAGATGACAAATCAGAATGCATGAAAAAATTTTCCAGAAAAGACTCTCTAGCCATCAACAGACCGGGTTTTGGTTAGGAACATCATCTACTACTCTTATTTCACACAGGCAGGCTGTTGAACCCATCATACAACGTGCTACTTCTGAAAATGACACGCCAAATGATAATGAAGTGCAACCAAGTAGTTTCGATCTCAACAAAGCAGTAAGAGGTATTTGCTTGCACACCCAGGTCCATCCGGTTTGATTAACTCAAGAAAGTGAAATTCGAATAGTGCAATGAAGCTGTACAAAAAAAGTGCCATAAGTACGGACTTTCTTCACTGCAATGGTTGTTCAATTGATATTCCAAGATATGCTTCGCAGGGAGGTCGGAGGAGTAATAGAGATAAATCAAATGTGTGTCATTGATACTAGAATGCGTTTAAACAACGTATTGTTACGTTCCAAGAAACGGAGTTTACGGGCAACGTTAAAGGAAATGTTTTGAAACTAATACAAACTCAGTTGCAGAAACAGCTTTCCCTTAAATATGAAAACGTAAACTTTCACCATTATTACACATATTTAAAATACTTTTTTTATGGTGTATATTTGTATTTCATCTTCGTACATCTTTCAAACATGTTCAAGATGTTGAAACAGTTTTTGTAAAATTTGAAGAAATGGGAACATAAGCCTGCTATAAATACAGCAGTTTGATAAACTTATAAAGCCAACTGTGCAATGCAATTTTAGTAAAGAATAACTATATCATTAATAAATTAACTATTGTTAAACTGCCGCGAAGATGACAAATCACAACACGCTCTAATGGCCGAAGGATAACAGTGCAAAATGTGATAATCAAAGTTGTAAAACACTTTAATTCAAAATTGATAAAATCATTCTTCTCTGCAACATAAGGTTTTGCTATGTTATATGATGTAGTTTAAAAGACATAAGCACTTTTTTTATTAATTTCGAGGCAACATTATCACCCTGTAGCATTGTACAAATCTGACATCAAAAAAAGCTATTTACGATCAAACGATTTTTAATATAGTTCACTATTGTCTAAAGTTATTAACATAGCGGAATATTTCTTTTTGTATACAGAATTGGTCGAAAATTGAAATGATCACTTTCTGAGTAGGTATTCCGGCACTTGGGAGTGGGAAAATTTTGAAGACCGTGGCAAAAGTTTGCGGACCGTGGGAACAATTTTTTGGCAATTGACCAGGGCCAAAACCTTTGATGTTTGCGGACAAGGTCTTAGTTCATTGACCTTTTCAAGGACGGAAAAGGTCACACCCCAGAAATTCTTGGAAGTTCATTTTCAAGGTCAAGTTCATGTGTGGGTCATTTTTTGACCATGAAATTTTTCAGAGTCAAGGTCATACTGGTGAGGAAGTTAATTTTGCAAGGCCATTGAAGGTGTGGGTGAATCTTTGACGTAGAAATTTTTCGGGGTCATGTGTATGTTGGTGTGAAATTTAGATTTTCAAGGTCACGCTTTATTGCTCAAACAATTTTTAGAATTTGACCTTCTTGGCTTGAGCAAAATTCTTCAAGAGTCAAAATTGAAGACCGTGGAAGAATCGAGATCCATGCTGCATTTCGAGGTGTGTTGTGGAAGCGTGAGATAATTTTGCTCTTCAGGTGTACGTAGTCGTATGTCTTACGTATCGATAGAAGTCGCCGCCCAGTCGATACAACAAAAGTTCATGACCATCGATAATAGGAACCAGCTGCACGACCGATAGCCTAACAGTATCTACGAAACCACCTTTGGAGTATATTCATATCAGATCTTGCGTACACCATCCGCAACCGCGAGGGCAGGATGTGGTGTAAGTAAAAAAACATAACATAATAGGTGTTTATTCGTAAAAAATATTACATTTTTAATATATAACTGTCATATTATTTCCTTGGGTACAAACAAGGAACTTTACTTGCAACATAAAAAGTAGTTACATACTTACACAATAAGCTACACATGCGTAACAAAAGAATAATTGCAAATATTCAATTTACAAGTTTAGAACTTTCATTATGTGAAATAATCTAACCTACGTTTTTTAAAGCAATATGGATGTAATGAACCATCAGAGGAAAAGCATCTCTTTGTGGAGTTTAGGCGTTAAAGTTTAGTCGTGTTGCTTGTGAGTACATTGTGGTCAACCGATCATTTTATTAGTCTAGATGTAATTGGGACAGGTCTTCTACGATCATTTTCATTATTTTATCGAAGTTGATTATTTGTGCGGTTAACAATATTCCTTTAACTTTAATACAGTCGCGTCACATTCTTTAGAACTGGACCATGCTTTGTAGATGTAATTTTTTGGCCCGCCTGATACAAATCCTTTGCTGTTGCTTCCAATACCTTCGTGTTCCAATTTATCGGTGAATTCGACTAAAAATTGACATAATGACGCATCATACTGCTCCGGAACTGATATTTAAATGGTCGAGTCCGTATCATGGTAGATAACCCTATCATCCAACCTTTCCAAATATTCGTATAACTTCAGCCGTGCTTGGGATATGGTATAAGCGGCAAGCACAGCATTTACAGACGATAGAAGGCTGTACACTTCTTCTTTAAATTCCCAGTTAACAAGCAATGTGTCTTCACTAATTGGTAAAACAGAATTAATATCAGTGGAACAATTAGTCATCATGTTAGGGAATTCATTAGGCCCTCCGGCTATACTAGTTTTATTTTGGTTGTCACGTTGTCCAATCTTACCACAAAACGAGGTAATAACAGCTTTTCCTAATTGTCGCATACCTTTTCTATCTTTTCTCGATTCAGTTGAACACCTTCGCTTTCAAAATATTTATTCCTTTTCTCAGGGGAGTCACAGTAAGATGGCCACCCTGAGCTCTGTTGATTAATACCAAAAAATTTATTTATATATTGGCTGAATAGTCCGCCAGTTTTAGTGGTACTATTATATTGTTCGGTTTCACATTGCCATGTTTCATAAGTTTCCAATGTTTGGCAACCTCTTTCGATTGGTTTCTCAATTTCATTTATTACCCACGTACCTTTTAACGAGCGTTCATCATCGTTGTCTTCACTGTCCCCTTCATAAAACTTTCACCATATAAACGACAAAATTTGCCGTTCATTTTTACAGGCAGTACTGGGTGGGATAATAATTCTGGTTGTGGTACTTTACACTTAATTAACCCATCCATGGTTTCAATGTTTAATTTTCTAGTCTCGCCGATATGTACGGTGGGGTAACCCATGGAATATTTACCGTACTTATTAACATAAGGGTATAGGGATGTAAAATCAACATATTTTATTCGTTTACCTTCCTTTGCTTTATAAAAGGATTTTGCGTTTCCGGTTCAACCACCATAAAACGGATCTCTAGGATTTAGTGGTAAATATGAAATTATTGGGTCCGTTTCTGTATAATTAAACATTTCATCCGTTATCAATCGTCGAAAATCACACTCCCACATCTAGATAACTGAGTACTTCAACTCCTTTATTCTATTTGATTTTGCTACAGTAGCTCCACAACGATACTCGAGCGTCTACGATCTGTTAAAGGTGTGTTTCGCCTATGCTTGAAATATCTAGGACAGCCTGATTAAAACACCCATGAAATTCAAATAACTGATTATTTTCTGCACAGAATCCATCGATTGGTTGTCGCGTTGCCTGTAACCACCCTTTGGTATTAGTCCAATCGTGTTTGGTTTTAAAATGTGCGTCGGAATTAGTTTATTACGTGCTCCTGGTAACGTGACGCTTTCGGTAAACGGATAGACGTTTCCTCCTTTATCATCAGGTGTCAAAATTTAAGGCAAGACTGTGCTAATAGGTCAACATCCGATACACAATGTTTTATAAACTCCTGAAAATCAAATACATATTTTTCCGACACCTTTCGCGACTGTCACGCCAACAATGCTTCACTCTCGCTACACCTGAGGTTACATGGGTCGAAAGTTTCTATGGGTGGAATTGGACCGATGCAGTTTTGATTCCCTGTCGTGTTAAATAAGCGTGGAAATAACCTTTCTTTAGCTCCGATAGACCGAACACCTTTGGTAATTTGCTAAGAGCCATCGGAAAGTAGTTTACTGAATCTAGAAACCTAACATTGCCTAGATACATACAAGTCAATTTTGTACGGCGCATTATTAGTTGGGAGTGAGATCTGTCTGTATTAATATATGATTTAAAATAAAGTGATGATCGAAACGGCCACCGTTATGATCCAATACGACAACGTTTTCCAATGTTTTTCTTATATTTAATAAATTCTGATATTACGTTTTCCATCAGTATTTTTTTCCAAAAACCACACTTTTCGTCTATTTTCTTTTTTTTTTTATTTTTATTTTTTTTAGATCGTTTATTAGCTTTTAGACTCTTTGCTTATATGTTGATATATGATGTCTTCTTCTGCGGGCAGTTTAGGGTCTTCTCCTCTTCAGCCCTGGGTCTTCTTCTTTTGGGGTGGTGTTATTTTGGAATTGTTTGGTTTCAATTTTGTTGTGTGTTTTATGTGGAAAAAAAATAAAAAAATAAAAATTTTTATTTTATTAGCTTTATCCTAATTGCTTGCTTATTTCTTGTGTTGTTACTGGTGTGGTGTGTTTTGTGGTTGGTGTATGTGGTGTGTTGAGGGTTTTAGAATTGGCCATTTCCGGGGCATTGGTCGTCATCATGATAGCATGGGGACTTGGGTATGGTTTTATCGGAGGTTGAGAGGGGTTTCGTCGAGGATTGCGTTGAAGTCTTGAGGTAGGTCGTCTAGCTGTTGGGTTAGGAGTGCTGGTAGGTGTTTTAGTTTCTTTTGGTTTTCTTGGGTGGAAGCGTCGTCTGTTGGTTGTATAGTAGGTTTTGAGTATGTTTTAGTGGCGTCTGTGTTTCCGTGTACTCTGCGGTTTGTGTATTTTGTCTGTAATGTTTTTAGTCTGTTTGTGATAGGTTCTATGTTTGCTGTTTGTATTGTCAGGTCGTTGGGGAATCTGTAATGTAGTCTATGGATGTGTCGTAGTATGCTTCGTTCGCAGGAGGCAATGGTTTTGAGCTTGTTGGTTTTCAGGGAGGCGTACAATGGCGCGCGGTAGTCGATTATTGGTCTTATGTATGTTTTGTATGTATGTTGTAATGTTTTGGGGTGGCAGCCTCTGTCGTGTCCTCTTAGTGCTTTGAGCATGTTTGCTCTGTTCCGTATTTTGTTTAGGGCTGTTTTGAGGTCTTGTTCCCAGTTGAGGGTTGTCGAGAAGGTCAATCCTAGGTAAATTATCGTGTCTTGTAGTTGTAGTTGGACGTTCCTTATTCGTAAGTTTATGTTGTCCGTGGATTGCCGTGGTTGTCTTGTGAGGTTGGGGTGTCTAAAGAGTATGGTTTGTGTTTTGTTGGGGTTGATGGTGATTCTCCACTGGTTGGCCCAGTTTGAGAATTGCTGTATTTGTTGGTTCATTAGTCTGTTGGCGGTCTGACTTTTTCTGTCGGTCACCCATATCGCTGTATCGTCTGCGAATTGGGTTATTGTTGTGTCTTGGTTATTGGGTTGAGGTATGTCGTGTGCATATATGAGGTAGAGAAGAGGGGCTAATGCTGATCCTTGGGGTATGCCTGCTGTTGGTGAGAAAGGTTGAGAGTTGGTTGAGCCTATGCTGACTGTCACTGTCCTGTCTGACAGGTATGAAAGTAGGAGTTGGATGAAGTGGTGTGGGATATTGAGGACTTGGGCTTTGTGAATTAGTCCGGCGTGCCAGACTTTATCAAAAGCGTGCTTTATGTCAAGAAATACTGCTAGGCAGCAGGATTGTTGGTTGAGGGATCTGGATATTTCAGTGTAGAGTTTAACTAGGGGGTCGTGGCATGATCTGTTGGCTCTGAAGCCGAATTGGCTGTTCGGGATGAAATTGTTGTCCTCAAGGAAGCCTTTGAGTCGTCTTGATATGATTGTTTCAAGGCATTTGCCTATGCAGCTTAGAAGTGATATCGGTCTATAAGAGGAAGGTTGTGTGGGGTCCGAATGTGGTTTGGCTTTCATGACTGTGTGGGCTGATTTCCATTGTGTTGGGAAATATGCGAGGGATAGGCATTTATTGAATATTTCTGTGAGTTGTGTGATGGCGTTTCGTGGTAGGTGTCGTAGAATGAGTCTGTTGAGGCCATCTTGCCCGGGGGCTGAGTTTCGGCCTTTTCGTAGTATGTCTATTACTGTGTCAGGAGATATTGGTTCTAGGAATGGGTCGTCTTGTGTTAGGATGTGAGGGGCGTCGTTTCTCAGTCTTAGTCTTTCGAGGTTTTGTTCGAGCTGGGTTTTGAGGTCATTGTCGAATAGTGGATCGTCGGGGGTGGTGAATCTGTCCTGTAAGTGTATGCTGAAAGGTCGGCTTTTTCTTGGTCTGATGTGATCATGTTTCCTTGGGGTCTAGTAGATATGATCGTGGCGTTGTTTTTTGTTTTGTCAGGACCTTAAACTTGTGCCAAAAGTTTGGGCCGTCTCGGAAGTCGAGGTTGGAGGTTATTTGTATCCAGTTCTCTTGTGTGTAGCGGTTTGTTTCTAGTCGTATGTGCGCATTTAGTCTGTTGTATTCTGTTTTGAGGACTGGGTCTCTACGTTTTAGGAATTATCTGTATACTCGTCTTTTTTGTTTGATCATGATTACTATGTGTGGTGGGAGTGGTTTTTTTTATGTCTATAGTTTTTTTCGGGATGGCTGTGTTTGTTGCATCTGTTATTAAATGTGTAAGTTCACGTATGGCGTCGTCTATGTTTTGTGGGGTGTCGATGTTGGTTTCGGGTAGGTTGTTCGTGATTTGTTCGTTAAATAGGTCCCAGTTTGCGTTCTTAAAGTCTCGTCTTGTGATTGTGGTTGGAGTAGGTGGAGGGGCTGGTCCTAGTGTGGTATTGATGAGCAGGGGTAGGTGGTCCGAAGTAATGGTGGTACCTAAGTGGCATTGATTATGGAAGTATTGGATGAGGGGTTCGGAGCAAATAATATGGTCTACTATGGAGGTTCCGTGGTGCCCGAAAAATGTGGGCATTGTGTTAATAGCTCGCCAGAGGGGCAGGCGGAGAAGGTTGTTAGCTAGGAGGATTCCATTGTGGTTGGTAGTTGTGTCGCCGAATTGTGTGTCTTGCGTTGAGGTCCCCTAATAGTACAGCGTTTGGGAGGTTAGAAATATATTCGAGAAGTTCTTCTGATAGGGTGTTTATTCCTGGTGGATTGTAGTATGATATTGCGATGATTGAAGTAGATGGAAGGTGTATCGTTGCTGCTACGCATTCTAGGTGTTGTAATTGTGGTGGAAGAATGTGGATGGTTGAGGGATATCGGTTGTGAATTAGTAGCGCTGTACCTCGGTTTCCTCGGATTTGGTTGTTATTGAGGTATGTGTTGTATTGGGAGATGTTAAGTGTGCCTCGTGGGTGGAGTTTGGTTTCTGTTATGGCTATTATTTGTATCTTGTCGTTGGTCAATAGGTTTTTCAGTAAGGGGCGCTTCCGTCGAATGCCCCTTGCGTTAACGGTTCCGATTGTAAGAGCCATTGTACTAAGGGTTAGGATAGGTTAGGTTAGGGGTATTTATGGACTTCGGATGGGTGTGGAGAACATGACCCGTGTACCCACCCAGGTGGAATACACGCGTCGGTTAAGGTAAACCATTGCTGCCCGGTCGATCATTTTCAAGACAAGCTCGCGCTTGTCAGGAAAGACGGACTCGAGTGTAAAGGCAAACGCTCGGAGGAATTGGTTGATTCTAAGAAAGTGTTCGACCGTGGGGTCGTCTGGTTCTGAAGTGGAGTCGGTGGTGGAGGCGGTTTCGAGGGCGGAGATGCTGGCTGCTTTGGATGGGGAGGAGGGGATCTCTCGGCGCTTCTCGCAGTCGAAACTGAAGGTAGCGTGAGAGCCGCCGCAGTTGTTACACCTTGGCGTGGATAGGGTTGTGCAGGATTGGGACTTGTGGCTGCCGCCACAGGAAGGGCATTTGAAGGTTCGGGGGGTGGGACACTCTACTGCTTGGTGGCCCAACTGCGTGCAGATGGAGCAGTATTTAGGGATAGGTTTCGGGATGTGTGGAGGCTCACAGAGGTAGTGCCTGGAGAACATCCAGACACCGCGTGCGAGCAGGCAGTCGAGGGTGGATTTGGATTGGGTGAGGATTCTAACTAGGGATGTAGGACGGTTAGTGGCTTTGGAGATGATGCAGACGGCTTGGGTGACATGTGGAAGGTCTATGGATTCGATGATCTCGGGAATGGTGATGTCTTGGTCGACACCTCGGATGACGCATGAAAGGGAAGTGGATTTAGGATTGGTGGTAAGGGATGTTCGGGGACCGGTAAGTTGTTGGAGTGAAACGGAGGGGGTTCCAAAAAGGTGTTGGATGCGGGTTTGGGTTTCTGGAACGGGAATAGGAGTGGTGGTTATGATAAGGGCGGTGTGGTTGTGGTTAAACCGGAGTTCGGACCACGGAAGGTTAAGCGGTGATAAGGATTGGAACAATTGTTTTTGTGTTTTGATGGTGGTGGGAATATTGCGGATGCAATATTTAGGGTTGGGTCGGATGGTTTCGGAAGTGCTGGAGGATGAGGAAGTTGAGGATGAGGAAGTTGTGGATGAGGAAGTTGTGGATGAGGTCGGGGATCGTGTGGTTGTGTAGGTCTGTGTTGTTGTAGGTGTCGTTGGTCTAGCGGTAACGGTTGCGTATGTACGTGGTGGTGTCGTAGGTAAGGGCTAGGGTTGCGGTCTCAGTTCAAGTAGCGTCGGTATGTCCGTGGGAGGTGAGGGAGGGATAGGTCTGCCGTGTTTTACCATGGCTTGTTAATAGGTACTTGAATGTAGGGAAAGAAACTGTATTGTTAAGGGAAGAGCGGACTCTCGCCGAAGTGCAGCCTCACACCCCGCCGGGTTAAGGCTTGGAAGTCGAGAGTCCTTTACGAATGGGGGCGGTTTGTTAGTAAGTTCAATAAACAACAACAAATTTTATATATTTTTTATTAAATGTACCTTTTATCGGTGTCCTGTGGTGCTGGTTTGATCGCTCGGAGCTGCTTCGGTTAGTGTGTTCGGTGTTCGGTTTCCTTTGTGCTGTCCTGTCCTGGTTCCGCTGGTTTTGAGTGCGGAGTGTCCTGGTTTGGTTGATGCTGGTCCTGTGTCTGCTTAAATAGATCCGGGGTTGCTGCTGTCCGTGTGATTTGTGGTGTACTGATCTCCTTTTACGTCTTGTAGTCGGCCCGACGGTCTTCTTATCCCTTAAAAGGAATGTTTTTTTATTTTAACCGCTTTCTTTTCTTTGTGGTATGTTAATCAGTGACCACTTAATTCTACATACTATACATTTATATTCTACATACTATACATTTATCACAAGACTGTAAAAACACACAGAGATTAGGTTGGTGTAAGAGGGAATCGTCTTCCATATTTTTCTCCTGCATGGCTTCTAAATCGTAAAAACAAACACGGTGTCTGCTATTTTCGATGGCATTTTATCTACTGACATATAACACAGATGATCTCTACACACATGACTGTTACACATTTTACAAAATACCTCTTCACAAATATCTGTTGTTGCGGTATATAGCAAAACATTTTTCACAACGACTAATTTGAGCAGTAGTATTTTATGTCATGTGATTATCAAAACGTTTTTGACCGCGAAAAGTCCTTTTACATTATTCACAGTTAACCTTGACTCCTCCCTCTTTTGAGCATGGAGGCGATTGTCGACACGCAGCACACGTACTATGCTTCTTCTCCTCTTCATCTTTACTGGTACCCCACCTTCCCTCTCTTTCAAATCTAGAGTGAACTCTTTTAGTTGTGCCAAACAATATCGACCCTTTAAATACTTTTCACATAATTTTACACCATTTTCATATTTATTTGCAAGTGAATGACATTCCATATTAAAATGCAGACAAAGGACCCTCAATTCTTATTTGCGGATGTGTTGCAGAGAAGTGGGAAGTACCCTTGGATCCGGGAAAATCGAACGTTTTCGGAAATGCCGACAGTGGTGATGGAATGAAGCTGAGGGAGTCGATAAATCTGATATTGTCGCACTGAATGGAGATTAGTTTTAGACCGTTGGTGATGAATTTGGGTCTCCATCGGTTATTATTAGCTAGCATGCATCTAAGCACAAAACACCCATCGTAGCCCTTCATGTTATGTGCGATGCATGAACTTTAAATTTTCGCGCTTTCTCGGCATCATACGGTAGAAACGATTCATCAGGATTCTACTCTGTCGCTACACATCGGACATCGCTCATTTAAATTGCTAGTGTATTGGATACAAACTGAGAAAACATTCGCGGCCAAGCATTGATTGGGTTCATGCAGAAATCTATCATTCTTCCCTCACACACCTTCTCTTGCATGCATTCCAAATCGTAAAAGATGCGTTATCATTACTACTGTCACCTCGAGTCTTGTTAACAGGCATGTAGCAAAGGTGGTCAATAGGTTTTTGGTCCTTGCATGTGGGACAATGACGGTATCCGCATCTATGTTTACCCTTTACCTCGGTAGTTTTAAGACACTAAACATCTACGTAAGTTTTCCCATATCTCTATGTCCTTGTGGTTTTTAAGACATTGAGGCCCTTAAAAATTTCTCTTACAATCATTCCAAACAATTTTCGGATTTTGGATGAACATGGCGGATTTTGATGACAACAAGGGTACTGATACAGACATTTCGCGTGTTTTCTTTTGTCATTACAACGTTTTCTACATTGTTTACAGTAATAACCGCAGGTAAATGCTGAAGTGAGGCTGGTAATTACGTTATAGTGTTCGCCTTCTAGTATTAAATTAGTAGAATAGCTAGTGCACTTCTGGCGCAATTTTGATAATAATAATAATACACCATCCCGTACAGATTGCCTACATAAAAGTCAATGGTTTTCAAAGGCAAGGTCATCGTACACATTGCATGCATCGAAGTATATTCCTCAAGGTCATCATATTGTCTACGTCTAAGTACATGGTGTTCAAGGTCAAGGTCGTTCACATTCCCTACCTCAAGGTCATCGTACACATTACCTGCGTACACGGCCACTTCACCTATGTCAAGGTTTTCAAAGAACACACTCTACACGCTGCCTGTGTATATTCATCAAGGTATAGGTACTCACATTTCCTACGTCGAATTCAAGGGTTTTCAAGGTCATCATATACATTGCCTACACCACAGTATATTCCTCAAGGTCACTGAAGTAACCATATTTGAAAAAAGTCACTAGAAAACTCACCAGATTGGTTTTCAAGGTCAAGGTCACGTACAAGTTTCAAACATCAGTCAATTAGAATTTTCAAGGTCAAGGTCGCTCACAGTGCTTGCATATTCTTCAAGGTCACACTTGCAAGTACGCGCCCCCCTATTCAAGGTCGAAGCGCCCAAGTGCATGGTTTTTAAGGTCAAAGTCATCAGACGCATTCCATACACCGAAGCATACTCCTCAAGTCGTTGAAGTAACTAGATTTGAAAAAGGCACTAGAAAAGTTACTAAATTAGTTTTCAAGGTCATTCGCGCTCTTCGTAAGGATTGTCCAATTCAAGGTCACGTGGTAGGAAACGGTCGCTCTCATTGTCAAGGTTCTTAACGTACACACACCCCGCTTCAAGGTCAAAGTTTATCCTTAGGATTTAAAGGTTACGTGATCAACCTTCTCGTTTGTCAAGGTTACACGTTTAGGGTTCCATTGGAGTATATAGGAGGATTCTCTTCAAGGTCGATTCTAAACCAAACTTTGATGG
Organism: Vesta saturnalis; assembly: GCA_036346205.1. Taxonomy (NCBI): domain Eukaryota; kingdom Metazoa; phylum Arthropoda; class Insecta; order Coleoptera; family Lampyridae; genus Vesta; species Vesta saturnalis. The sequence goes on along the minus strand of JARFJB010002103.1, from coordinate 20,969 downwards.
AAAACTTCAAGGCCAACGTTCATTAATATTTTCAAGGTTACGCCCCCATCAATTCTCAGTTCATTGACGTGTCTCAAGCTCTGAGGTGTTATTACAATCATAAAGGTTAGGGGTATCATACAGATTGTTGTCTATGCTACGCATGCGTCAAGGTCATCAAGCAATTCTTGGAAGCTTACTTTTCATGCTTACGCCCCCAGCAAAGTTCATTGACCTCAAGTGGTTCCGTTTCCCAAATACAGATAGACGTTTCACAAATACAGATATAATTTTCAAGGTCACACCGCTGAGAAAAGAACAAAGGTGATCCATTGTTCTGGCTGAGTTAGGGTCATAATTCCTATAAACAGATCGTTATCTATGGCAATTTCCAGCCACTCCCACTATTTCAGGCTCAATTCTGAGAAATCAATTTTGAGAAATCAATTTTCAAGAACAAAGGCGATGTTCAAGCAATTCAGCCGACGCTTCAAAGTCTATGTTCACAATTTTCAAGGTCATACCTCTGAGAAAAAAACAAAGGTGATCCATTGTTCTGGCCAAGTTAGCGTCATAATTCCTAAAAATGGATCAATTTCTAGCTACCCCCACTATTTCAGACTCCATTCTGAGAAGTTAATTTTCAAGAACTAAGGCGACCCATTGTTCAAACTGACGCTTCAAAGTCTATGCTTATAACTTTCAAGGGCGCACCTCTGAGAAAGCAACAAAGGCGATCCATTGTTCTGGCTGAGTTAGGGTCATAATTCCTAAAAATAGATTGTTATCTATTTCGGGCTCAATTCTTATAAATCAATTTTCAAGAACAAAGTCGACGTTCAAGTAATTTAGCCAACGCTTCAAGGTCAAAGTCAAGGTCACACCTCTGAGAAAAGAACAAAGGCGATACATTTGTTCTGGCCGAGTTAGGGTCATAATTCCTAAAAATAGATTGCTATCTAGCTACCCTCACCATTTCAGGCTCAATTCTGAGAAATCAATTTTCTGGAACAAACGCGATCCTTTGTCAGTCGACGCTTCAAGGTCAAAAGTTGTTTTGCTCAAGGTCATCATACACATTGCCTACGTATATTCCTCAAGGTCACACAGCAATTATTGGCTGAGCTAAGGTGTTAATTCTTATAAATCAATTCTAAGGGGTATTAAATAGACTTTTCAAGGCGTGCGGGATTCTACCTTTCAGAGTCACCCAAGCAATTCTTGGCTGAGTCAAGACGTTAATTTTCAAGGTCGGGGTATCCTACAGGTTCTCGTTGTCTATGCTAAAATGTGAGTCAAAGTTCTTGTATTGGCTAAATTGTAATAAAAAGATTATGCTTACAGTATGTGGATTCATAATATTACTGTCCGAAACCACCAGGATGAGGTAGTTTTCCTAAGAACCGGGCCCAGTTCCCAAAGACAGATAGCCGTTTCCCAAAACAGGGATCTGTTACCCAACACAGGTAGCCGTTTCCCCCACGATTTCACGGTCACATCCTTGAGAAAAGAACAAAGGCGATCCATTGTTCTAGTAATTCTTAGCTGAGTCATGGTCATAATTCCTAGAAATCACCTGTAGGGCTATCAATGGTTAAAATGTATTGGTATCAATTTTGAAGGTCATAAGTCCTAAACATCAACCGGCAGGGGTATCCGAATATATGGGCGGTAAAGGTATATAGGAGGATGCTCTTCAAGCTCACGTACACTATAGGATCCACTTTCTCGGTTTCAAGGCCATTGCGTACACACATTGCCTACATATACATATATACTTCAAGGTCATGTATAGTGATCTACTAATTAATTTATTAAGGAAACCCCGCAAGTGCATTAGGTTACGTCCACTTTCCCTGCAAGATCACACCTCTGAGAAATCAATTTTCAAGGACAAAGGCGATGTTCAAGTAATTCTGGTCGGCTCATAATTAATAGAAATCAGCTGCATGAGGTATTCAAATAGATTTTTTAAGGTGCGAGGGATTCTACTTTTGAGGGTTAGGTCACCAGACTGGTTGAGACCGTGTGCCGGGAAGTCAGATTTAGCAGCTTTCCTAATCAATGACGGCACGTGGCTTTCACTCAAGCAATTCTTGACAGAGTTAAGGTCAAGTGTTAATCTGCAGGGGTGTCCCGATCTTCTCCAACCTTCTCCGATTGAATATTTTATTCTGGCCGAGTCGAGGTCATAATTCCTAGAAATCTAAAAATGGATTGTTATCTAGGTCAACAGCCAAAACGTATTGGTATCAATTTTCGCACATTGCCTACGTATATTTGTCAAGGTCCGGATTGTTCACTTCCAAGTATATGGTTTTCGAGGTTAAAGTCATTTTACACATTACCTATATCAAAGTATATGGTTTTTCAAGGTCATCTCATTGCCTGCGTCCAAATACATGGCTTTCACGGTCCTCCCGTACACCGTGTAAAGTATATTCTTCAAGGTCACTAATCAATTCCTGGTAAAGTCGAGGTGTTAATTCTTGGAATTCTCGAGGTCAGAGGTGTTAAGTGGTTGTAGGTGTAGGAGAGTCTATTTTCAGGTAGAGGTCATGTGTGAATGTTGAAGGTGCAGGGGGCAGCAAGTTTTGGGAAGCTTAATTGTTAAACTTATTAAAAATAATTATTACATTTTTTAAAGAATGCAGATGCATTGGGAGTGTTTTATACAAAGAAAATCTGTTGCCCCTATCAGCTTCCTACAAATTTTTAACAATGACAATGCATTATTAATAACAAAGAAAACCCATTGTTCAATAAAACACCAACTTTTCCCGCATTATAGGTATATCCATGTATTTTTGATCAATACTCAATGACTCCGAGAAAGCGATACAATAACTTTCAGGTCGCGATGTGTGTGTAAGCGAAACACATCATTGTGCAAAAGAGACAGACATTAAACAATTAAACTTTATTCATCGACTTTCAAGGTCTCTTACTTACACATGTTACAAATTTATTTAACATTTCTTAGAGATACTAAATCGATTTTTTTGTATTAATTTTGGGATCATTTAGATTTACAACACTTTATGTAAATGTTATTTAATTGATAGAAACATTAGACGTAGTACATCAAATTTACATTGTTTACTCCATTTCTATACTGCAATTTATATAGCTGTCATTGTTTGTTCCTTTTTAGGTACAGTCCTAATCACATTTATGTTTTTCGGGATGAATCTGAGGTTTGAAACGTCCAAGTTTGGTCGATTTTGTAGGGTTTGGGCTAAATCTCGATAATTATGCATTTTTTTCAAAAAGGCCATGCTTTGCGAAAAATCAATTGAAATCTCCTTTATACAAAGCCCAGTCACTGCATTTTTTCATTATAACGCTTCAATAATAACAGAATTTTTAGAGAGTTGGCATAAATGCCATTTATTGATAGAGAATCAATCACGTTTCTTTCGTTTACAGGTAAATCCTTTCAGGGTCTAGAGATCTGAATTAAAACCGACTAATCTGTAACTAAATCGAATTTTTTGTTAATTTAGGGATCATTTAGATTTACAGCACTTTTACACAAACAAATAGCTAACTATATTTTTTGTTATAAATGTTATTTAACTAACGGAAACATTACACAAATACACAAAATTCTTTTTTTATATTTTAGTACATCTAATTTAATTCTATACATTGTTCCTCCCTTCTAGCCAAAGACAACGAGTCCATATTTTCTAATATATAACGCAATTTATTAAACTCTGTGATTGCTTGTTATTTTCCAATAAACCTGTATACTCGTCTTCTATAAGTTGTATATAGTCCAATTTCACCCCTTTAAAGTTAGTTCCAATGTACGTCAGCTTGGGAAAGGGGTTCTATTTCCTTATGGGAGATTACAATTTCCTAGTTCAGTGTTTCGATAGCTTAAAGTACATAATACGTGTCGCCTTCTCATTGGAGAAAGGTCGATATCGGATAAAGTCCTAGGGCGGTAGTATTCTGTACTAATGACTAGACGTTTGCAAAAAGCTCCCGTGCCCAAACCTAGACATGTAGAGCCAATATGGAACCGTTTAACCTTGATGGATTGACTGCACGTGGATAGAATACTACCGAAAAACTAGTACTACAAGCTTTTTGACATTTGTCAGCAATAAACACACTGTTTGTAAAATGATTCTAGTTAAAGCATGTTTACATATGGTTGGGGACACTACTATGTTTGTTAGTTTTCTGACTGCACCGAAACTACTCATGAACACATCCTTTATATTTAGCAGCGTTTTAAACTTTCTTCTTTGAAAAACTCGTAAAAGCTCTGAGATAATGCACATTTAAACTCATCCGTTTCTAACACTATACGTTCACCATAATTCTCAACCTTTCATGCTTCTAATTTACTACACTATTTTTACATATTCCTTATTGCGAATATACAGCTTCATCATTTTCTGTTTTCATTATATAACACTCTAAATCGAGTTTTACTGGCTGTATTAACGTCTCCAATCGCTAACTCCTCCGCACCTACTGCTTTCTGTCCAGCTTTTTCAAACCCATAAAAAGGCATTCTCATCGACAACGGTTTAGAATTTTCTAAAACCTACCCCTGGACGATAACCCTGTTGACTTATTTCAGCATCTATTGGAAAAGCTACCTCTAAAAGTAGGTGATTTAAGCGGATTATCCAGCTTTTCTATAATATAAAAACTGTGTTCTATCTGTACCTTGACCAATTTTCAGATTTTTCAGAATTCCGGCAAAAGTTGACTCAATTTAGACACCACTTAACCTTTTTATCATAAACAACAACCTTCCCATGAGTTGATTTTTAAGAATATGATATCCTTCGAGTCAATAACCCCCTCAGATCAATAAATTTTACCTTGCACGGCCTTGTTCAATTTGTTTTCGGTGGGGGAAACGACTACTGGGTTAGCTGTGTTGGGAAACGACTATCTGTATTTTGGGAACGGTTATTTGTCTTAGAGAAACTACCTCCTGCTGGTGGTAGTAAGATACTGTAAGCATACTATATAGCCAATACAGGGACCTCGATATACGTTAAGCATAGACAACCCTCTTGTTTCCACGAACTGATTCTATGGTTAGAATTGAGCAATAGGAACGCTTATTTACTATTCCCAAAACAACCTTCATGTTTCCACAAACTACTTTTATTTTTAGATTTCTAATGATACCCCATACGCACTAGATGGCTGGAAAACTCATCGCAAACTTCGAAATAACGTCATGAAACGCCGAAAAAACATAAAAAAAACTTTGTAAAACGTTGCAAACACCAAAACATAGATGTATAAATATGTGGATACACACAGAACCAATAAAAGCACCGTTGAACCTTAGGAATTCTAAGAATACCCTTACAGGCCAGCTTGATTTCCAGTAATTGTAATAACTTCTAGGAATCGACTAATTTTAACCTTGAAGCGGGGAGCGCGTACGTGCATGGCGGATTAACTAATCTTCAATTCGTATACTGTGGATCAGAATCGGTCCTATATCCTAAACTTAATCACCCACATGTAACATCCAGCGCCCAATCAGAAGACCGAAAACGTCAGGAAACGTCTATCTGTATTTGGGAAACGGATCCAGTTCTTGGGGGAAACTACCTCATCCTGAAACGGGCCAGCTCCTGGTTAGGACACTAGTATTATGAATCCACATACTCTTTTATTATTATAAACAATTTAACCAATACAGGAACCACTTAACCTACCTTTTAGCATGAAAACATCATTCTTCAACGACAACAACCTGTTCCATGAACCGTTTAGAATTGGTCCTGGGGGTTGATTTAATAGTTGATTTAACACCTTCACTCGACTAAATTGCTTGATAACCTTGAAAAATTTTAATCGGATAAGGTCGGATAAGATCGGGATAGCCTGCAGGTTAACACATACGGTCTTGACAATCAAGTTGCTTGGAGACCTTGAAAATTTACAATCACACTACCATTTAACCTTGACCTGCTTATTAGCATAACACCATGTCCTTCAAACGCCTGCGGGTGGAATTGCAAAATGCCAACCACGAAATTTCGATTTGACATGTCTCGCTCGCCTTGAATGGGATGTGACCTTGACCTTGACAAATTCTCGTGTGCACACATAAGGCCAAAGAAACGTTAAAAATGATTAGGAGACGTCATACAAACGTCAAAAAAAACGTGAAGGAAACATTAAAAAGGTCAAAATACCTCAAAGAAACGTCAAGAAACTCCTAGGAAACGTCAAAAAATCATCAAGCAAACGTCAAAAACGTGAGGGGAACGTCAAAACATAGATACACACAGAGCCAATAAAAGAATCGTTTAACCTTAACCTACACTTATTAACATAAACACCATCTGTCTGTGAACTGATTGTAATAAGATACCAATAAATTGTAACCTTGAATAGGTTAATTTGGGCAATACAAAAACAGTTTAACCTACCTCTTAGCATAGAAGACAATATGTCTCAACTGTAATACCCCCTGACCTTGAAAATTGATTTCTCAGGATTGAGCTTGAAATAGTAGGGTTACCTGGAAATAACACCTTTGACCTTGAGAATAGATTTCTCGGAATTGTAATAACTTCTAAGACTTATAGAAAAGTCACATGATTGGCTATTGATTAGGAATTGATTTCTAGGAATACCCTGCAGACCACCTTGAGGATTGTAATAACTGAATTAACACGTCGAGTCAGCTAAGATTTGCCTGCTTGAAAGTCATGTGACCTTGTTGCCCCCTTCACCTTGAACATTTCCCAACGCGTGACCTCTGCATGAAAATAGAATCCCCACATCTACAACTTTATTGTCTATTTAACACCCCTGAGCTTCAGAATTCCAAGAATTAGCACCTCGACTTGACCAGGAATTGCTTGGTGACCTTGAAGAATATACTTTACATGGTGTACGAGAGGACCTTGAAAACCATGTAGTTGGACGCAGGCAATGAGATTACCTTGAAAAACCATATACTTTAATGTCGGTGATGTGTATAATGACCATAACCTTGAAAAACCATGTACTTGAGCGTGAACAATCTGGACCTTGAGGAATATACGTATGCAATGTGCGAAAATTGATACCATTACGTTTTTGGTGTTGACCTAGATAACAATCTATGTTTAGATTTCTAGGAATTATGACCCCGACTCGGCCAGAATAAAATTTTCAATCGGAGAAGGTTGGGTAAGATCGGGACACTCCTGCAGGTAACCACATGACCTTGACTCTGTCAAAAATTGCTTGGTTGAAAGCCACGTGGCGTTATTGATTATGAAAGCTGCTAAATCTGACTTCCCAGCATATGGTCTCAACCAGTTTGGTAACCTAACCCTGAAAAGTAGAATCCCTCGCACCTTAAAAAGTCTATTTGAATACCTCATGCAGCTTACGTCTATGAAGTATGAGCCGACCAGAATGCTTGAACACCGCCTTTGTCCTTGAAAATTGATTTCTCAGAGGTGTGATACTGCAGGGAAAGTGGACGTAACCTAATGCACTTGCGGGTTTTCCTTAATAAATTAATAAGTAGATCACTATACAAGACCTTGAAGAATATATGTATATATAGGCAATGTGTGTACGCAATGGCCTGGAAACAGAAAAAGTGGATCCTATAGTGTACGTGAGCTTGAAGAGCATTCTCCTATATACCTTTACCGGCCATGTATTGGGATACACCTACGGGTTGATTTCCAGGACTTATAACCTTCAAAATTGATACCAATACATTTTAACTATTGACTATCTATTTGATAGCCCTACAGGTGATTTCTAGAAATTATGATCCTGACTCAGTCAAGAATTAGTTGAACAATGGATCGCCTTTGTTTGTTTCTCAGAGGTGTGACCGTGAAAAGGTGGGGGAAACGGCTACCTGTGTTGGGTAGCAGAGCCCTGTTTTTGAAAACGGCTCCCCTGTTTTGGGAAATGGGTCCGGTTCTTAGGAAAACTACCTCATCCTGGTGGTTTAGGACAGTAGTGTTATGAATCCACATACTGTAAGTATAATCTTTTTATTACAATTTAGCCAATACAAGAACTTTGAGTCACATTTTAGCATAGACAACGACAACCTGTACGATACCCTGACCTTGAGAATTAACGTCTTGACTCAGCCAAGAATTGCTTGGGTGACCCTGAAAGGTAGAATCCCGCACACCTTCAAAGGTCTATTTGATACCCCTGAGAGTTGATTTATAAGAGTTAACACCTTAGGTTAGCCAAGAATTGCTGTGACCTTGAGGAATATACGTATATGATGACCTTGAGCAAAACAACTTTTGACTTAAAGCGTCAGCTGAACAATGGATCGCCTTTGTTTTTGAAAATTGGTTTCTCAGAGTTGAGCCTGAAATGGTGGGTGTAGCTGGATAACAATCTATTTTTAGGAAATTTTACCCTAACTCGGCCAGAACAATTAATCGCCTTTGTTCTTTTCTCAGAGGTGTGACCTGGAAAAGGGAGAAACGGCTACCTGTGTTGTGAAACGGATCCCCTGTTTTGGGAAACGGACATCTGTCTTTGGGAAACGTATATGTCTATTTGGGGAACGGAACCACTTGATGTCAATCAACTTAACTGTGGGCGTGACCTTGAAAAGTAAACTTCAAAGAATTGCTTGATGACCTTGAAACATGCTTAGCATACACAACAATCTGTATGATACACCTGACCTTGAGAATTGTAATAACTTTATTATCAGGGTTTGAAACAGAGGTCAATGAACTTCCTAGAATTGATGGGGTCGTGAAGAGATTAATGGACCTTGGCCTTGAAATGTCTCATCAAAATTTGATTTAGAATCGACCTTTATTTCTTGGTGGCAGAGCATCCTACTATACACCCCCAATTGAACCATGAACGGGCGACCTTGACAATCGAGAAGGTTGATCTCTACGTAACCTTGAAATTCTAAGAATAAACTTTGATCTTGAAGCGGGTGTGTGTACGTTAAGAAGCTTGGCAATGAGAGAGACCATTTCCTACCACGTTACCTTGAAGTGGACAATCTGTATGGGGAGCGTCAATGACCATGGAAACTAATCTAGTAACTTTTCTAGTGCCTTTTTCAAATCTAGTTACTTCAATGACCTTGCGGTATATACTTTGATGCAGACAATGTGTACGATGATCTTGGACGCTTTGACCTTGAAGCGGGGGGCGCGTACTTGCAAGGATGACCTTGAAGAATATGCAAGCAATATGAGCGACCTTGACTTTGAAAATTCTAAAGACTTTGATGTTTCAAATGTGTATATGACCTAGACCTTAAAAACCAATCTGGTGACCTTTCTAGTGACTTTTTTCAAATCTGGTTACTTCAATGACCTGAGGATTATACTTTGATGTAGGCAGTGTGTATGACGACCTTAACCTTGAAAAACCATGTGCTTGGATGGATAACCTTGAAGAATATGCAAGCAATAGGAGCGACCTTGACCTTGAAAATTCTAATTCATTTTGATGTTTGAAATGTGTATGTGACCTTGACCTTAAAAACCAATCTGGTAATTTTTCTATTGACTGTTTTCAAACCTGGTTACTTCAATGACCTTGAGGAATATAATTTGATGTAGGTAATGTATATGATAACCTTGATCTGGAAAACCATGTACTTGGACACAGACAAAATGATGACCTTCAGGAATATACTTCGATGCGGGCAATGTGTACGATGACCTTGAGCTTGAAAACCATTGACCTTGATGTGGGCAATCTGCAGGGGAAGGTGTATTATTATTATCAAAATTGCGCCAGGATCACCCTAGTATATCTACTACTATCCTACCGTGTTCCCTATCGCCATGCTACTATCACTAAGAGTAGGGCGCGAGCTAAACAGTTATTATCGTTTATTGTGGTTGGTACAACAACAATACCCTGTCTTTAGCTTTACAGTAGTCTTCAAATTTTAAACCCGTCAAATTTTTGTGTCCATAGCCAACAGGTACCGTCGCTCTATCCACGTTTAGAACTAACAAGTCACTCGAAAAAAAGCTAGTATTGCTCTGCATTACCTTTTCCAGTAACGACATTATCACCCTGGGCGACAACTGGCCCATTCTTCTAAATGACACGCCAATCTGTGAAATTTGGGTTCCTTAATGTGATGCCGCAGGATATGAAGGAGCCGCCTCCTTCACAATGTATGTATGCAGTTCCTTGAATGCACTTTGCAGAAGATATGTATTAGATAGATAACATTTAGGAAATGGTATCTTTTTTCCTGCAACCATGTTAAGGGATTATCCTTGCATGTCTCATCGTTGAAAGCAAATCTTACCGATTTACATGTGGTGTTGAATTTTTTTATGAATTTAGTGTCTGACTCTCCAATTATATTTATGTGGTTGAATCTCATGTCAGAAGAGGATGGTACGGCCTCTTGTTGTTGCTGGGCTGATAGGCCTGAACCCGATTGACCTTGTATCCCCTGTAATGTACTCATTCTGTAAACGAAAGAATAGAAAATTAAAAGACATACAGTAATCAAATCCTCCGCTGTAGAAATTTCCATCTCTTCTTCATCACCGCCATAAAACTCTTCCTCCATATTTACTTGAGCGGGACTTTAAAAAAAATAATAATTAAAAACTTAAAAAGAAAACATATATAACTTAAACTCCAACCCTCCGCACATCGCTGGTATCGTTTTCAAACACAATCTAATAGTGAATAATATTGTGTGCCTTTATCAACAGTTCAGCTGTTAACAATATTTCATCACGGAACAGACCGAGAATCTGGTTAGCTGTTAAAGATTCCATGATGTGATATGATATGCTCTTCAGACAAGAACTAAATTAACTAAACTCAAATGTACGTTTTTATAGTATCTCTCCAAGGTCATTTTAAGTCATTGAAAATTCCCAAGACCAGGTCAGGTCAAAGGCCAATCACTATCTCAAGGTCAACCTGTTTTTCAAGGTAAACTAGTTTCTCAAGGTAAACAACTTTCTCAGGGTCAACAACTTTCTGAAGGTAAACAACTTTCTCAAGGTAAACAGCTTTCTCCAAGTTACATAAAACATTCACTAGTCCATACAACGCTACATGATACCACAGAAAAACCAAAACAGATCCAAGAGATTGGTCCTACACTTGTCTTACAACAACCTCGTTCTTATTAAAACAATTTCAAATTTCCCGCGCAAATCCATGCCCAAGGTCAACAACTACTTCAATGTCAACAACTTTCTCAAGGTAAATAAGTTTATCAAGGTCAACCACTTTCTCAAGGTTTAACACTTTATCAAGGTCAAAAGTGAAAGGCAAGGTCATTGGAAATTCCCCTGCCCCGAATTACGTCATCGGAAATTCCCAGGCCGAATTACGTCATCGCAAATTCCTAAGGTTCTTGTACTACCTACTTGGTCCACCCTACTTGTATTTTCCAAACTACCGCGCAGCATTCCCCACCTAGTGCGCAAGGTTACCCCATGGGGTGGGGAACGATGCGCAAACGAAATGTACACTTAATAAATAAATGCGAAATGTTGCATTTAACTTTCGAAGATTTAATGGATGTTAAATTGCAAATAAGGCCATTCAAAGTACATGTATACCAATAATTAGATTAGCGTATATTTTTAATATTTAACTGTAGACTAAAGGGATCAACATTGCTCTGGCAAATTAGCAAGTGGTTGTTGCTACCAACCAACCTGATTACGTTGCAAGATAGTGGAATCAGGTATACATTACTTTTTAAGTTGCCCTATGTAGTAGTCTATTTGTTCATTTAAAAAGTAATTAATTAGTTTCAATATTTTTCAACAAAATGTTGGTTTTAGATTTTGTGAAATGTCCCAAATGCTGTGTTGAATTGGGGTTCGGTAAAGCATATCGTTTAACTTACATGCGTGCATTGCAGTTTTTCTCTCGATTATGCAGACCTTAAACTAGAAGCGATAACTCTCCACCAGTGTCCCACATGCCGCCGATATGAATTTGCACACAAACTATATTAAGCGATAATTATACTGTAGGTATTTTCTAAAAATGTCATTAAATATATAATTGTGTATTATTATTATTAAATTATGATACAGGGTAGATCCGTATTAAGTGGTAAATTTTTGAAAATTTTCTTTTCTCTTTGTTTTCAAATTTGAAGGTTGATCCAATTTTTGTTTTTGGTACTATATGTGATTCTAAGTTTAATTATAGCAGTGTGTTGCATATTGTCTTATACAATATTTCTCTTTGACTGCAAATCCAAAATTTAAGGTAACTTTTACCTTTGTTACTATGTTTGACCTTAATTATAATTAATGAATCCTAAAAGTAAACGATTAATGTCGGGAGAGCTAACTGGACCATTGTTGTTATTTGTTGTTACCCTTCAATTGAATAAAAAAAAAGAAACTTAGAGGATGGAAACGTTTAAGTCGTCACAGTTCGCGACAATAATAAAACAGATTTGATAAATAAATATTAAATTAAATAACAAAGAAATAATTATAACTAGGAAAGCTAAATTAAAAATAATTGAATCATTTGGTCGTAAATAAATAACAGTATCCGGTGGCACGCGCGAGAGCCAGGAATAGCGTATGGAGGAATCTAGTTGAAACGTGATGTGACTGAAGGGTATGTAAGTGAAAAATACACTTTATTTTTTATATCTTTCTTGCGTCTGTCTATATTTCTACTTCAGACTTCCTTACGTGTCGAGGCAGTACACAAATAACTGTCCGGTAGTAGGACGATACCGTTAGTAGGGAATGCTACATCGTCCGGGGCACGGCCAGTAACCGGTCAACTCGCTAAGGTATTACTCAAGAGAACAATACAATTGCCTCGGACCGACCTGGCTACAAGGGGCGATCAAGGTCGAAACAGACAGACCCCGTTGCTGACGACTGTGCAAGGAATGAGTGGTGAGTAGGTACGTGGAATGTTAGGGTATGCATGGTAAAGAATTTGAAATTGCGAATGTAATATACAAAAGACACCTTGATATTCTGTGTGTATCGGAGGCAAAGCGCAAAGGAAAGGATGCTGTGGAGATGGAGGATGGCAGCCTAGCACTATGGTCAGGAGTTGAGACTGAAGTACATGGCGCAAAAGGAGTTGGGGTGATCGTAAGTGAAATAGCGAAAAGATATGTTAAACAGTACGAAGTGGTATCTCCCCGGGTAATACAGGTTAGAATGAAAGTGGAGTTTCAAAGAATTTTTCTTATTGCATTCTATGCACCGGAGAATGGAGAAAGAGACCAGGAGCGTGGAAACTTGTAGAATGAAGTTGAATGTATGTAAGCCAAACGAAAGAGTGATGATAGTGGGTGATATGAACGGATGGGTAGGTGTACAGAGAGAACAAACTGAATGCGTTCTAGGAAAGTTAGGAGACCAAAGAGTTAATGAGAATGGTGAACTCCTGGTGAACATCTGTGTGGAGAGAAGCCTGTTTGTATCCATTACGTAGTTTAAACATAAAAATGTGCATTTGTATACATGGCAAAGGGGTGAATCTAAAAGTATGATAGACTTGATAGTGTATGATGAACGACTTAGAAACCTGGTGAAAGACACAAAAGTAATCCGCGAACCTTTGGTTACATCGAGAGTGTGTTTAGGGCAAAAGTGGGTATGGAGAAGGAAAGCAAACGTAGTGCGAACGTCCAGAATTACGGTAGACAAACTAGTGGATAATGGTGCGAGAATGAAATACGCAGATGCTGTGAGTAAAGAGTTGGAATAACTCGGTAAAAATGGCAGTATGTGAGAAAAAAGGTGCCTACATGGCAATGATTGCTGCAAAAAATGAGATTGAGAAAAAGCGATTGTATGAGGTGTACAGATTAAGAAACAAAGAAACGAAGGAGGCAGTGAGAATAAGTAAGAAGTGATGGCTATGGAAGGAGAAAATATACAATGATTTTGAAATAACTCTTCTGGAAATGGGTCAAAATACAAAACGTGGCCAAAACAGAACGCTGCAGGAGTGATGAATACGAGTAATGAAATAGTATGGGACGATTGTGAAGTGAGGAAATGCTGGCGAGAATATTTCGGAAAGCTGTACAGCAGTGTGAGTTATTCAATGTATGCCTTATGTCTGAAAAAGTGCAGAGGGATTGAAAGAGCGCGATCATTGTACCACTGTATAAGGGTAAGAGAACAAGAGTGATTGCAAGAACTACAAAGGACTAAGTTTGCTCAGCGTGTCTGGTGAAGTATTTGGAAGAATTCTGATTGATAGAGTACGAGAAACTACATAAACTAAGAATTGGGATATGCAGGGTGGCATCATGCCAGAGAGAGCATGTGTTGATCAAATGGTTGCCCTCCAGTAGGTGATCGAAAAGTGTTTAAGGGTACAAAGCAAGCTGTATTGTGCGTCTGTAGATCTACAGAAAGCATACGACAGAGTGAATAGGGAGAAGCTGGGGGAAATATTAAACGAATATGACGTAAATAAAGGTCTAATAAATGTAATAAGGGCAGTATACAACGGTAGTCGGGCATGTTAGGGTGAGAGGAGGCGTAAGTGAATACTTTAATGTTGAGTAAGGAGTGCGACAAGGCTGTGTGATGCTGCCGTGGTTGTTCAATGCATACATGGATAAATGTGTTAGACAAACATGTACTGATAAAAATTGTGGTTGGTGACGTAAATGTACGACTTCTGGTGTATACAGATAACAGTCTTATTAAGTGACAGTTCGGATGAGCTACAAACCGCTCTGAGGAAGTTTGATACAGTCTGTGAGAGCATGGACCTAAAAGTAAACGTGAACAAAACGTGGATTGTGGTATTCAATCGGGAAGGTGGAAAGGAGAGTAGGGTATTTACCCTACTAAGAAGATGGGATTGTGGAGCAAGTGGACGAGCTGGTATATCTGGGTAGAATGTTTACTGCAGACGGTACAATGGAGGGCGAGATTGGACGAAGCATCTATGCTGGAAGGAAAGTGATTGGAAGAATGTGGACGATAATGAGGAATGAAAGCATGATCGTAGCTGCGAAACGAGCAATCTATAATGGCGTGTTTGTCCCATCAGTACTGTATGGAAGTGAGACATGGGTATGTCAAAAAGAGCACGAAAGAAAAATAAATGCTGTGGGTATGAAATTCCTGAGAAGCACATGTGGTAAAACGAGAAGGGATAAGAAAAATAATGAATGCATAATGACGGAGTGTGGCGAGGAAAAGACGATGGTGGATAGATACAAAAGTAGTACATTACGTTCGTTTGGTCACATTGAGAGAATAGAAAACGCAAGATTAACGAAGCAAATATATGTGGGTAAGGTTAGAGGTAAGGCCGTGTCTGGTAGACCGCGTAAAATGTGGCTGAATGCAGTAGAATGTATGATAAAGGAAAGAAGGATAATGAGTTTTAAAAATAAAAGGGCATGTCAGAGACAATGTATGAACCTTGCGGAAGCTAGGGAGTTATTCGGAGATAGGAAAGCATGGAGAAAGTTTGTGAATGAAAAATAAATAAGAGGCAGGGATTATTTTCCCCGCAAAGGAATGCAGGTTTGTTAAGTAAATTATTTCAAGTGCCGTATCATTTAAATCTTTTGTTTTAGATCTGTGTTGGATGATCGAACTAACGTACTGTTACAGCCAACTGTTACTGTTCGCTTTTGTTGAGTGCTGGTTTGACAGGTATTGCAGGTTTGCAAGTAAAGTTTTAATTTTAATAGTAATTTCGATAATATTTTTTATTAGTAGTGATAACAATTTATTACTAAAGACTGAATTAATAATAAATGACAAGACCACTTCATAACATATATTAGCATTATAAATAGTTGTTTTAAAAAAGAACTATTCATCATATTGATTAATGTTGTTATAGTTACCGTTATGTTTGTCCTTGTAAAATTCATCGAAGATAATGTTTGGTACACTTGTAATAGCTAAAAGGTATCATCAGTGGATGGAAAAATAAAAGCGCAATGGAGAAATGGTTGTGGTTTACAGCAACTGTTATAGCTGCACACAGTAAGTACCTATTTTGGCATTTTTATTACAAAGTATAACTTATATTTGCATATTTGATTAGAATTAAAAAATTTAGTATTTCAATCATATCAATAACATTGATTTCTCTTATTTAGATGGTCGAAAGATCTTGACACATTGCTTAAAGAATATAAACAGTAATATTCCAGTTGTCGGTAAAGGCAGATGTAATTATAATATTTAAAGTGTAATATTGATGGTTTTAGTACTTCATCAGGCTTGTGTGAAAAACAATACAATAAATTTTTCTGATTCTATTGAATTGGACTTTCTTCGTGCCCCTCCTCAACTATTATTGGAGACACTAGTAATGACACTCAGTCACCGTGAAGTGCTGTGTTACTTAATCATTCATTTGAGGAATTCAAACAAGATGTGCATGTAGTTCCACATAGGAACTTTTCTGATTTAGATAGGCTAAATTATGAATCTTCACGTGAAAATAACAATGAAGTCTCCTTAGAATTAGACAGTTGTGATCATTTTGTTTCAGATACAAACAGTCCCACACAGCAAATATTATAGAGATGTGACAATCTTGCAATATTGCATTTGCAAACAAAATGTTGACGAAATATACCTGCAATATTGCAGTCTTATATTGCAAACGCAATTTTGCTGCAATATTGCTGCTATGATTTACCAATTACCTTAAATACATAACTCAGGAAGATTGATTCGATATAACTCTGCAATCCTGTTTGAAACATTTGCCAATAAAATTGGTATATCTAATCTAAAGCGTATATCAAATCTAAACTCCAACCTCAATGTTCAGAAGTCATCAACTACCATTTTAATTTTTTAGGTTTTAAGTAATCACCTGTGAACGTGAACCGTGTGTCGCTTGTATCTGTATATGCTTAGAGTAAGGAGAGATTTTAAATTCTTATGTTTACTTTTTAAGTTATGTATGAAACTCCCTCTAATTATTGGAATATTACAGCTTTTTTTACAAATAATAAAAAATAAAGTGTATAAGTTTATCATGTTAGTCGTAAGCTGGCCATTATGTACTAGCTTATCAGCTGTATATATATATATATATATATATATATATATATATATATATATATATAAAAGCTGTATATGTTTTTTAGAATTTCAAAATGAAGTTTTGAAAAAATTAAATACAATATCTACTCTTGATCGTTTTGAAAGACGACTTGAGCTGCTGAAAATAAATGAGAGTGAAGCAATATCTTCTGGCCAGGAAGAATATGGCTACTTTCCCATTTCGAATTATTTAAACCTCATAAAATTAGAAGAAAAACTAAGAACTGACGTGAAATACTCTGATAAATTGGTTTTTTACAGTATAGAGTTTAATAAGATAATTGCATTTCAGACAAAAATATTAAAGCGTAAAAGGGGTGTTGAAATTCATACCATTACATACGAGGGATAAGCTGCAATGATTGAGAATGGAAAAATCTAGTTACCCGTGCAAAACAAATTGTTGTTTATTAAATAGTGAATTATTTTATCCGTCAATTGCAGTTTAGCTTGTGCAATTCGGTTGAATAGTGTCTGAGAGATAGTCCATAGAATAAGCTTCTGTTATCGAAAAAATGGAATTATCACTAGAAAACTTTCGGATAATGATTTACTATGACTTCAAGAAAGGCTTGAGCGCATATGTGTGTGAGAAAAGTTTAAAGTCGGCATTTGGGGTTCTCGCACCATCATTGGCTACTGTTTATAGATCGTATAAAGAATTTGAACGAGGTCGCAAGTCGGTGGTACACAGAAAAGGAGCTGGCCCTCCTTTAACTGCTGTTAACCCCAAAAACATTGCTGCGGTGAAGAAGATGGTGGAAGAGGACAACCGCATTATCTATGCAATGATAGAGTCCAATCTGAAGATTGGATCCTCGCAAGTGAGACCAATATTGCGCGACTATTTACATTTGAAAAAGGTTGTAACTCGATTTGTACCCCATCATCTGATGGATTTACAAAAAGCAGAACGTGTTAGAATTTGCCAACAAACTTTAGATATGTTGAATGCTGGAGGCCATCAAACTATTTCTAAAATTGTAACTAGTGATGAAACGTACATACCGTTTTTCGATGATCCCTATCGCCAAGAAAACCGAATCTGGATACATGAATATGAGGAAACCCCTACGATGGTGAAAAAACAACGAGCAATGAAAAAAGTTATGTACGTAGTATATTTTAGAAGTACAGGTTTGGTGGGCGCAATTAAATTAGAAGATCAAAAGACAGTTACTGCTAAATGGTATGTTGAAAATTGTTTGCCTACTGTGTTCAGTAAAGTGCCAAGAAAGGGAATAATGTTACACCATGATAACGCGTCGTCCCATACAGCAGGGACAACTGTTCAGTATTTAGCGGAAAACAAAATCAAAATTATAGAACATCCTCCTTACTCACCGGATATGGCGATGTGTGACTTCTGGCTATTTTTTAAGCTCAAAAAACATTTGAGAGGGAAAAGCTTCCAGTTAGAAGAAGAGATTGACATTGTCGTTAAGTGTTTTTTTGATAATATCCCTGAAGACAGCTGGTTGAACGCTTTTAAACTATGGAAGGAGGGAATGGTTAAGTACATTTGTAAGGTCCTTTACACAATTTTTATATTTTCCGCGGCTAAACTGCAATCGGTCTTTAGATTATAAACTAAAGAGGGGGGTGGGTTCGTCGGTATATTTAATCTTTAGCTCTACACTGTCCACATAAAATAATTAAAATAAAACGGTTTAAAAATATATTTTCCTATATCATACAATTCTAATATATTCACACTTATACTAAATTACCTGGTTAACAACTAACATAAACGTAAAATGAGGAAACAATTTGCCTTTAAGCTTTAGACGGCGGCGTCGGGGGCGTCCACTCGGTTTGGACGGCAAGTTTGGATGTCCTCCTTCCTTCCTATTGATACGACGGCTTATTGTTGTCGCACTCGGTTCTGTAAATAGATTTTAATACTCCCTAGTTACACTCAATGATGACCGTAATATTTAAATGATTAATAACGTTGTGTTTAATTAATTATTTATGCTGGATACGGCCCTGTTTACAGCAGAAAAGAATTTATAAACAAATTACTGGTTATTCAAAACGAGGGTTGCGCGAATCTAGGTCACTAGTGAAAATCGATATCCCGAGTTCACTGTTGTACGCATGACGGTTGTACCGGTCTAATTGCGTGCGGCTCTTTACCTTTAGTAATTTCTGGAAGACGGACAGGCGCGTATGCTTCGTGAAGCAATTTACTTTCGCGATGTATTATGTTTGAAAATATGACATCTTCAGAGGTTTATTCTCGCATTAAATTTAGACTGGGCTGATTATACACGTTTGGTTGTATAATTAATATATCTGCACGTTATCTACGGGGATGCAATTTTATGGCGATGACTTCTTTTATCCAAATGAACGAAATCTCACGTAGATATGACTGAACGTTACTTAATGGTATACGCACAAAAACGCGTATTTATTAAAGGCGGTTTATACTTGCGGAATAAGCTGGTGGAAAACAATTAATTGATTGCTTTCTTGAAATTCGTTTACTAAGAGCGTGGTTATCGGTGTACGGTTTTCGGCTACGACGGGTCTTTGACGGATACTCTACGTTTAATTCGTTTGTGATTACAGGCACTTCGGTCTTTGCCAGCGAGCTGGTGAATTCAGGTGTTTAGAATGTAAGTGATAGTAAATGATAAAAGCTGCAGGTCTATACAGTCCTACTTAGCTCTCGTCGTCAGGTATATGGTATAGTGGTGAGTGTTTGTACTCCCGACTGCTCCGGGGTGACCCGTGGCTATCTGGGGGTTTTGTGTGTGTATTATGCGAGTGTATTCTCCCGACTGCCTCGTGGCTTAGCCCGCTGCTGTCTGGGGGTTCTTGTGTGTTAGTGTATATACTCCCGACTGCTTCGGGGTGACCCGTGGCTGTCTGGGGGTTGTGTGTGTGTGTGATGTACTGAATTACTCTGCAGACTTACGTGTCGTTAGTCACAAAGATCGAGGATAGCTATTGATTTACAAAAGGGTCGCGGTCGCAAATACAGGGAGCTAAACTCGCGGTGGCTATCACTAGGTCTGCGGCGATTTACTTTAACGCAACCGTCACGTGCAGGTGTTCTGGAATCGGAGTTAGTTAAACGGACTAACTAATACAGGAGCTGGTGAAACCAACTAAATAATTCTCGGCGGCGGGATGCGTTTACGGGGCGCGTTTTAAATACCGATAGATAGAGATCTATATATTATTATTATTTATATTATTATCTTTAAGGTGCGCGGCGCGGTTTTTATAGAGATCTCTCGGTAGCCGGTGGTGGCTTCTGTTTGGGGGAATCCTATTTGTAATTGGCGGAGATTACTCTGACGTATAAAACTTTCGATGTTTTATGAAATCTACGTTGGAGTGGAAACAAATTAATTTTTGTTGTGCGATCACACGAAATAATAAGAAATATTAAGTTAGGTACTGAGTAATACGGAATACTAAGAAATATTAGATTAAGTCTTGCAGGTGTTTGAATACTAAGAAAGCTTACATCATTTCTTTTACGAGGGCTGATTGTTAAATAATTAATTAATTAAAAAATTTTGTAGTAATGACTTGCGATTCGTTACACATTATTGTAAATGGCAATTACTTTGAACATATTTAAAATAAAAATTCTAAAAACTTGTATAAATCTTTCTATTCTCAATAATTTTAGCTCGTCCCTCGTATTTACGGCACCTAGTTACAAATTCTAAGCGCAGCAATTTCATTGAGCTTGACTGAATGGAAAGAAGCCTTTCATAAATTTGCTAATCGCCAAAATTGTTATGAGTAAGCAGGTTTAAAATTCGCTTAACCTTTTCAGGCTTTCTAGCATAATAGCAACTATGAGTTTCAGGTTTTAGTACATACATGGTGTTGACTCGGACAGCCGGACACGGAGATGTAAAATGTAAAATCACCTCCGCCCCCAAATTATTTTACGCAAAAATTTTTCAAATAAAAGCTTTAAGGAATAAA